>VZTE01003384.1:52360-100427 GCA_013397775.1 Eulacestoma nigropectus
CCGCGGGCCGGGGCCGCCCGGCGCCGAGGGGAGCGGGGGAGCGCCGGGCCGCGAGGCGCTGGGACCCGCCGCTGTCGCTGTCGCCGCTCCTGTCGCCGCTGTCGCCGCTGTCGCCGACAGGGCCCCCCCTCGCCGCTCGCGCTCCCTCAGCCGCTCCGGCCGCCTCTGCCCCAGCCTCTCTCTGGACCCCTGACGTCACCCGCGGTGACGTCACCGCCCCGCGGCGCTCCCATTGGCCGCGCCCGCAACGCTCCGCCGGCCCCGAGGCACGCCGGGAGTTGTAGTTCTAAGGGGGGGGTAGGTGGAGTGGGAAGTGATGGAGGAGCTGCGGGTTCGAGGCCCCGCTGCGGCCGCAGAACTCCAGTTCCTCCCTTTCCAATGTTTCCCGCAATTCCCCACGGCTCCTCGTATTCCCTGTGTCTCCTCCATTCTCCATGGATTCTGACATTCCCCTTATTCCCCCATTTCCACTTTGCCCGTTCCCACCGTGGCCAGGGAACCACCCCATAAAATACGGGGTGCACCCACGTCAGGGCCAATGGTTTCCCATTATTCCCTGCACTACCCCTGTTCCCATGGATTTTGATGCCCCCTCCTTGCTGCCCCATCTCCACTTTGCCCGGCCTTCCCAGGGTCAGGGAACCACCCCACAGAATACGGAGTGCGCCCATGGCAATCCCGTTCAATCCAAGCGGGAATGTGGCGCCTGGCCAGGCCCCACAGCAGGAGTCACCATCCCGGATTTCCGGTGTGACACCGGCAAAGCATTTCCCGGTGCCTCAGTTTACCCACCCGGATGATGACACCACTAATGGGTGCCTCCCAAGCTGATGGGATTCTGGTGTGGAACCTCCACACCCCGCATTCCTGACCCCAGCATCATCCCATAAATCTGCCCCGGTGCTTCCTCCCCCTGTGGGGAGGAGACACGGCCAAAGAATCCCAAAAAGTTCTTCCATTTAATGCCCCAACATGCCCCGAGTGTGGCAGGGGCAGGAGGTGACACCACCAGAGCGGACTCAAATCCACACCCCACATTCCAGGGGGGAATTCAGCAGGGGAACAGGGTTATATTTGAGCAGAGCAGCTGGAAAATTTGGGATAGAGGATCCTGTATTTCCCAGGCCACAATATTCCCTGACTGGCTCCAAGCAACTGGGAGAACTGGACAGGGAAAATAAGGATTTTACCATTATTTCCTGGAATGCTTGTATTCCATCTGTGAAACACCAAATTTGCAACAGGGATTATTCCGGCATTTTAGGGACTGCAACAGCACCCCGTTCCTTTTTGGAATGCCTTAAGGCCACTCTTACAGCACCCAGACCTCGGGATGTGAGTGCAGAGGGAATTTTGGGGACCCTCTGAGCCCTCCTGGGTCTGGAAATTGGGATGCAGGGGTTGTGGCTGGCCTTTCCCACCCTGGAATGGGGATATCATCCTCCCTGGAATGGGTGCATCCCATGATTTGTAGGGTGGTTCCCTGATCATGGAGCAAAACTGAAATGGGAAGGAGCCAGGAGGGCATCAGAATCCATGGATAGGGAATGTAGGGAATAGGGGGAGCCATGGGGAACTGCTGGAAACCATTGGGAATGGGGAAGCCGTGGGGAGCCAGAGTTCCAGGGAGATGTAAGGAATGGGGAAACCACAGGGGGCTGTTGGGAACAGTGGGATCTGTAGGTCCAGGCAGCTGGAAAAGGGGCTCTTCCATGCCCATCCCAGGCACTTCCCAGCCCATCCTCACCTCTCTGGATTAGGGCTATCCCCATCTTCACCCCAACTCCCAGCCCAGCAGGGCCATGGGGTGACACAGCCCCTCATTAGAGCCTCATAATTAGAATACCCTTAGGAAAAGAAGGGAATTCACCCAAATTCAGGCCCTGCTGCTTCCCGTGGGATTCCTGCCTGAGAGGGCAGTAGCAGATCCCAGAAGCCCCCAGGTGGGCAGGTGCACCCCCAAGTTTTGGGGTTCAGGGAGAGCCAGGATCAGCCCTGACCAAGGCAGCCACTGCATTCCCAGGCACAGCACGGCCACAAAATTCCTCCAGGGGAATGGGGCAGGAGGAAACCTCGGAGCTGGGGCCTGGGGAAACTGAGGCAGGAGCTCCTTTCCTCAAAAAAAAAAAAAAAAAAAAAAAAAAAAAAAAAAAGGGGAATGACAAATCCCTGTGCCTCCACCCACATCCACAGACCTGGAGTGAGGAGATCCAGCTGTGCCGGGGTGTCTGTGGAATCTCAGCCCTTCCCAAAGCCCCTTCCCCAACATCCGCAAGGATGGAAATGACAGCAGTGTCTCCTTTCTTGGCTTCTTCTCCCCATTCCATGGAGACCACATCCCTCCCAGCAGCCCAAGGCATGGAAACTCTTCCCAGGTTTTGGCTGCATCCACTCCCCTCCCAGCACCCCAAGCCATGGAAACTCTTCCCAGGTTTTGGCTGCATCCACTCCCCTCCCAGCACCCCAAGCCATGGAAACTCTTCCCAGGTTTTGGCTGCATCCCACCCTCCAGCCCAGGGGATTTATCACCCCAAACTGGCCACCAGCAGAGGGACACGAGGCCAGGGATGGAGGCAATGGAAAAATGCCCACAACAGGCAAAGGAGACAACAAAATGTGGAGTGGGAAACAGGGAGGCAGCCAGACGTTGATCCCATAAGGACGAGCATCCCGAGGGATACGGATCCAGAGCTCCTCCTGCCCCGGGAAAAAGCACCACACCAGCAGGAAGGAAAAAGCAAAACAACAAAAATGAAATGTTTATTCCCACCTGGCGTCACTTCCGTGCGCTGCCGGCGGCGGGACACGGCCGGACACCACGGACACCTCAGAGGTGACGGTGTCCCCTCGTCACCCCACGCGCCCGCAGCACATCCCAGCTCCAGGCAGGGCTGTCCAGCCCTCGGAGCCGAGGGATGCAGCAGCAGTTTGTGAAGGCAGGGGCTGCAGGAAGGCAGCCAGGGAAGGGGGATCCCAGCGTGGCCAGGGCTCCGGTTGGCGTGGAGCTTCCTCGGATCCCCTTCCCGGGGCACGGAGCTGCCGCAGGAACGACGGAGAGGTTGGATCTCTCGTGATGCCCCGTGCTGGTTTCCAGAGGCAGCGGCCTGCTCAGGAGGAATTCATGCTCTCCCACTGCCGGAAAATGCGGAACACCTTGCAGGACTTCTCCGAGAGACTCTGGAAGAGAGGGGAACAAAGCAACACCCAGAGGTCAAGGCACTGGAGCAGGACCTGCAAGTGCCACTGGGAAAGGGCACGAGGAGAAACTGCAGCAGAGAAACATCCAAAATATCCCAAATGGCTGCCAGGACAGCAGTTTGTTCCTTATCTTCATGATCCCAATTTTCCAGCTGCAGGGGAGAACAAGGAGATCACAAGCAAGAAGCAGGAAAGGACCCCAAAAAGCAGGAAAGGACTCCAAAAAGCAGGAAAGGACTCCAACCATCCCCTGCTCCAGCTGGGTCTGGTGCCTGTGACTTGTGACTGGTCCCACCGGACCATCTGGAGCTTTCCTGGCACACGGCAGAGCCAGAATCAGGGAATCATGGAATGGGTTAGGTTGGAAAGGACCTTAAAGATCACCCAGTTCCAACCCCCTGCCGTGGGCAGGGACACTTTCCACTAGAAAGGACCTGTTGAGGACACAAATCACACGAAATCCAGGACAAATCCTGAAGCAGGAATGCTCCACTGCTCCTCTGAGCTCCAAGCAAAGCAGGAAGGAGCTTGGCAGGAGGAATCCAAGTGGATAATGAGATCCAGGGAGGCAACAGCTGCTCCACAGCCACTCGGGGAGGGAGCTGTGGCCTCAGCTCTGCTCCCCTGGCTCGGCAAACCTGGCAATCCAAGAGCCTGGAGCCAGGAATCAGGATGGCTGCAGAGAGGAGCTCTGGGGACATGGAATGAAACCGGATCTCGAGGCGCTCGGGAACGGCCGTTATTTATAGCAGCCCTCGAGCATCCCAGCCTGGCATTGGATGGAGCCTGGCTGTGGGAAGGACAGAACTCAGGCTCTGCAGTTTGGTCCTTGTCACCTGGCTGGGATTGTGTCCAGCCCAAACAAAGCCCATCCAGCCCAAATTTTTGCTGCCTGGGCAAGCAGCATTCTAGTTTGGGATGCCCCAGGCTCACCACTGGCTCCGTCTCGGGCACTGTGTCACATTTTCGGATGCCAAGGAGCCTCTTCAGCACCACTTCCCAGCCTGGCTCGGCCTTCCCAGGCTCCTTTTCCGTCTGGGATGCAGCATCTTCCAGGGATTCCTCTCCCTCCCCGGTGTTGACCCAGGGACACCAATCACGGTGCTGAGAGCTGGGGTGAAAGAAGCTCCTCAGGGAAGTGTCCTGGGAAGTGAGGAGGTGACAGAGAAGGGATGGGATGGTTTCAACAGACTCCAAGAAACCCTCTCCGTGCCCAAACCCCAGCCCTGAGCCGGCTACAAGGACAACACCAAATCCCTAGATCAGGAACACCCTGCCCGGGTCTCACTGCCCGCATCACTCACCGAGCTGCTGGAAGAGCAGAGCCGTGCCCGCTTGGCCCTGCGGACAGGACTGGATGGCACTTCCATGTTGTCCCCCTGTCCCATGCTCCGGGTCACGGGGCGGTTCCTCAGAGCGGGGCTGCTCACATCCAACTCGCCCCGGTCCATGGAGTTGGGAGAATCCCAACCCCGCGGGCGGGACACAGCTGGGGTTGGGCTCTTCTCATGTTGCTGGGGGGAAAAACAGGGAATTAACAGAGCTCCTCCAGTCACCGGTCCACTCCAATCCTCCTCAGCCATCCCACAGGAGCTCTTCCCACCACAAGGATGTGTTCACTGGATGTGGATGAGGGCAGCCTGGGATTTGGAGCATCGGGAGTTGGCCAGGTGTCCCGCACCGCCCGGATATCCCAGGATGTACCTGCTCGGATCCCAGATCCTGGCTCCGCGTGAGCATCCTGCGTGGGGATGTGGGAATGGGCGGGAAGCGCTCGGGAGCAGCCGGGGTGGTGCTGCTGGAGCCGCAGGAATCCGGCTCTGGAGCTGCAGATTCCAGCTGGTGGAAGCCCCACAGCCCCACCTTCCTCATGCAGCGGGAGCAGGTGATCACGGAGAGGTTCACGGAGCTGGAGGCAGCACTGCGGGGACAGAGCCAAGTCATGGAATCCGCATGGAATCCGCATGGAATCCTCATGGAATCCACACGGAATCCTCATGGAATCCTCATGGAATCCACACAGAATCCTCATGGAATCATGGCATGGGTTGGGTTGGGAGGGATCTTAAAGATCATCTCATTCCAACCCCTCATGGGCAGGGACACCTCCCACTATCCCAGGTTGCTCCAAGCCCCAATGTCCAACCTGGCCTTGGACACTTCCAGGCATGGGGAAAGTCAGGAGAGGTCATCAGGGATAAGCCTGAGCTTGGAAAAGTCAGGGAAAGAAGCCCATTAAACCCCATCCATGACGTTGATTTAAACTGGCTCAGTCACATTTTGCCTTGCCAGGAAGCAGGAGCAGAGTGAAAAAGAGGGAAAATAGGAAAATGGTGAAATAAGGGAAGCAAGAATGTAGCGGAAAAGTGTGGAAATAGTCAAATAAGGGAAGCAGGATCATAGTGAAAAAGAGGGAAAAGAGGAAAATAATGACACAAAGGAAGCAGGAGAGTAGTGAAAAAGAGGGAAAACAGGAAAATAAAATAAGGTAGGCAGAAGAATGGTGAAAAAGAGGGAAAATAGTGAAACAAGGGAAGCGGGAGCGTCGCGGAAAAGAGGGAAAACACAAAAATAGCAAAATAAGGGATACTGAACGTTCCACAGGAGGAACATTCCACGTTCCTCCGGCCTCCAACAGCTTCCATGGCAAGCCCAGAGCGTGAGGGACACTCCGGGCCCATCCCTGCAGCCCTGCCCACCTGCAGGTCCAGCCGCACAGCGCCAGGATACAGGCGGGAACGTGCACCTGCAGGATGTCCGTGGAAAACTTCCCGGGAGGCTTCTCTCCCTCTGTTCCTTTGTGCTCCAGTTCCTCCCCGACGAGCTGGAGGAGCTGAGTGATCCTTTCCTCTGTCAGGGACTGCAGAGCACAGGGATAAAACGCGCTGGTTTTACTCCCAAATTGTGTCCCACACAGAGAAAAATCCCTTTTCCACCCCTTGGAATTGCATCATCCGGCACCCTCAGCTCTGGTTAACAGGGAAAAGTCACTCAGTGCAATGGTTTCCTCCTTCCCTCTGGCTCCCCATTCCAGGAAATCTGCCCAGGCACCATCTGCTCCCCTGAGCAGTGGAGCAGATCCCATTCCTGCCGTGGTTTTGGGAGTCTCTGGCGGTTTCCAAGCTCAGCCAGCCCTAAAACACCCCTGTGGCTGTGCTGAAGGGATGAAGATTCCCTGGATCCCACATGGCTCCGGGCTGCCCAGAGCCATCTGTTCCCTGGCAAGAGAGTGTCCAACGAGCCAGACTTGGCTGGAGCAGAGCAGGGCCAGGACAGGTTCCTGCAGGGAGGCAATTCCACACTTGTTCCCGGCTGTTCCTGCTTTTCCCTCCTGCCTGAGGAGCCTTCTCAGGCTCCTTCACCTTCACCTGTGGTCCGGGGCAGCCTCTGGCATCGCAAATTCCCGTCTCCAGTCGTGTGGCATCCCAGCTAAAGGAGCGATCCGTGGGCTGCCACTCCTCATGGAGCGCTTGGAGCTGCCAGGGAGAGCTCCCAAAGGAGCCTGTGGGTTCCCAAATCACCTCTCCCAGGCACCACAGAGAATCCTGGACACTAGGAAAGGTCCAGAGTGGGAAGCAGACACCACAGCCCACTTCCCAGCTGATGAGCTATTCCAAACTCCTTTTCACATGTTTCCATGGTGGAACCACCACATGGGGAATGTCCAAGGACAAAACCAAGGTGGGAGCAGATCCCTCATACACAGAGGCTCAAATTCCTGATTTTGGGTGCGCCTGGGATCGTCACTGGAGCCTGGAATGCTCCAGATTTTGGGAGCAGGAGGGAACTCACCATGTTTTTCAGGTCTTCTGGTCTGAGGGAGGGCAGCTGCAGCTCCAGCTGACACAGGCTCTGGAAGCGATCCAGGAAGTCCTGGAGAAGGACTCTAGGCTCATCCACCAGCAGCCTGGCAAAGCGATCTGGGGAGAGGAAGAGCTGTGCTCAGCCTTCCCAAGCCCTCCTTATCCCACAGGGAAAGGGGGAACACGAGCCCAGCCAGGGTGTCCATATAAATGTAGTGACAAGATAAGAGGGAATGACCTTAAGCTGAAGGAGAGAAAGTTTAGATGGGATATTGGGAAGGAATTCCTGGCTGGGAGGGTGGGGAGGGGCTGGAATGGAATTCCCAGAGAAGCTGTGGCTGTCCCTGGATCTCTGGGAGTGTCCAAGGCCAGGCTGGATGGGGCTTGGAGCAGCCTGGGATAGTGGAAATGTCCCTGCCCAGGGCAGGGGTGGCACTGGATGGGCTTTGAGGTCCCTTCCAATCTCAACCATTCCATGAGGTTTTTTTTGGCTTTTAATGGAAAAGCTCAGCACGGCCTCTTCCCTTCACAGCACTCCCAAGCAGCACAGTTTCCAAGACAGGATCCATCCTTCTCTGAGCATCCCACGACATCCAACCTCCCCTGTCCCCTCCCAGTCACAACCCCCAACCATTTTAACTGCTCCAGAGGCACCCAAAGGTCAGGAAAAGCCGGATACAGCCCTGGGGCTTTTATTTGCTGAGGCTGCTCAGGGATGTTGCTCTCCTGCTGTGTTTCATCATTCCCACAGGGAAAAGGGGAGTGTGATGACAGGAATAACAATGGAAAGGGGGAAAAAATGGGAATAACGCTGGATCCTGCAGGAATCTGAGGCACCAACCTGGGCAGGGGCTGTCTGGCCAGAAGCAGAACTTCTCGTGGGCAGTGCACAGGGCCTTCCTGAGCTCCTCACAGCGCTCCTTGTCTGCAGGGAAAAACTCAGGGATACTTCCCTGTGGAGCCACTTCCTCATGAAATGGCTGGGAAAACCAAACCAGGAGGAGGAAGCCACCAGGATGTGGAAGTTTCCCTTGGATGCTGAAGGCTGCAGAGCCTGAAGCTTCACCTCAGACTTCCCTTCCCTTCCCTGAACTTCCCTTCCCTGAACTTCCATGAACTTCCCTTCCCTTCCCTGAACTTCTCTTCCCTTCCCTTCACTTCCCTTCCCTAGCTTCATCTATCTTTAAGATTTTTCACCTGTGGTGATGTGGGGGAGAGCCTGCACACCAACACTGGTGAAATTCAGATTTAGCCTACCTCTGGTTTATGACAGAACACTATCAGTTTTTCAGGGCTCTACTGAATGTCTTGTCATGCAGGCTGCTCAAAAACTCAGAAAATTTGGAGGAAAAAATTGATATTATTAAAATTATGTATAATTGAAATTCAGCTCAGCGTCAACTGGATGTGATAAAAAGATCACAGAAGCCTGCATCAAAATGTTCCAGAAGCCAGACAAGGGGAGAAATACACCCATCTTTGAGGAAATGTTTCTGAAATTAAAAGATGTTTTAATAACAATGACTTTTTTTTTTTCCCCTTTTTTGGCATTCTGCAGGGTGTAGTGTAAGTGTGTTCCAAAACGTATTACGCATTCATACAGCTGTACTGAGCTAAAAGAAAAGCAGACCAGCTCAGGGACAGCTGTGGCAGTGGCAGAAACACAAGAAGAAAGGTGGGGACCATGTAACTCACCTCCTCTTCTGAATTCTTCTNTGAGCTTCCCTGAACTTCCCTTCCCTTCCCTGAACTTCCCTTCCCTTCCCTGAACTTCCCTTCCCTGAACTTCCCTTCCCTTCCCACCAAGGGGAATTCCAGGCTCCCTCAGGCAGCCCCAGAGCGGCAGCGGGAACAGCAAATGTCACCTCAGCAGTTCCACCTGCCCACAGCCAAAATCCCTCCCATTCCCAGGCACAGGAGCAGGGGGAGCCTGTGGAAAACCAGCCCAAGCCAACCACGGGCACAGAACCCACTGGATCCTGCCAGTTTTCCCTCCTGGGATGCTGCCAATCCCTGGATAAGCTGATCCTTCCACCCCGACTGTAGGAGACAAATCCCAGCCATGCCTGGAAATCAAACTTCCCCCCCACAAAAAAAGATCTGACATTTCCTTTCACTTATTCCCACTTTCACAACCAAATCATTTCTTTTCCAATTCGTTTCTTGATGCCTTCTTCCCAATCTTTGATTATTTTAAGTTTTCCTAACCCGGCGTGATTCCCAACAGGATAATTAGGCCAAGGTTTATTTAACAGAGATAATCTGAACAAACAGGGAATGTTGATATTGAGTGACCCAAAAGGAAAGGCTCAGTATTCCCATGAGCCATGCTGCACCTGGCAGGCAGCAGGAATGTGCTCCCTGTTCGCTTCCAAGGAATTGCAGCCAGGAAAATCAAGGAGCGGGGATGGCACTTCCTCGTGGGATAATAAGGAGCTCATTAATTAAATCTCACAATGTAATTTCTGCCTGAGTGGCCTCGGTGAGCAGCCACCACCACCCTGGAAAAATTCACTTCAGGATCAGGGCAGCAGGTCCAGGAATTGGGAAGGAAAATTTTTAAAAGGATGTTCAGATCCTTAAATGCATCCAGAGGGCAACGAGGCCGGAGAAATGGCTGGAAAACCTGGGAAGAGGCTGAGGGTCTTGGGATTGTTTGGAAAAAAAGAGGATGAGGGGTGACTTCTGCACCTTCCTGAGGAGGGAAGTGCTGAGCTCTTGTCCCTGGAATCCTGTGGTAGGACTGGCACAGCATTCCAGCCCAGGAATGGCTCAAAGCTGCACCAGGGGAGGCCCAGGCTCGACATCAGGAATTATTTCTTTACCAAGAGGATGATCTAACTCTGGAATATTCCACGAGGTGATTGATGCCCCAAGCCTGGAAGTGTTTCAGATGGTTTCGGATAATTCCCTTGGTCTGATTTAAGGTTTGGTCAGTCCTGAAGTGCTCAGGCACTTGGAATAAATGATCCTCATGGATCTGGAATGTTCCAGGCCAGGTTGGACGGGGCTCGGAGCAACCTGGGATAGTGTGAAGTGTCCCTGCCCTCAGCTGGGGATGAAATGGGATGGGCTTTAAGGTCCTTTCCAACCCAAACCATCCTGGGATTCCATTCCATGATTCCATGAGAAGAGAAGGCTCAGGTGGAGTTTTCCAGTTCTTAAAGGATGGATACAAAGAGGGTGGAGGGTCTCCTTTCCATGGAGAGGACAAGGAGCAGTGGGGACAGGGTGCACTGGGAGAGGTTTTATCCCAAAAGAGAAAAGACATTTTTTATAGCAAGAATTCCGTAATTCCTTGGAACCCTCATTCCCTGGGACCATCAATCCTTGGAACCACTATGCTGTGGAATCACCATTTCCTGAGACCATCATTCCCTGGAACCATTATTCCCTGAAGTCATCATTCCTTAGGACCATCATTCCTTGGAATCATCGTGCCCTGGGACAATCATTCCCTGGAACCACCATTCCTTGGAACAAACATTCCTTGGAACCATCATTCCCTGAGATCATAAATCCCTGGGACCATCATTCCCTGAGATCATAAATCCCTGGAACCATCATTCCCTGGGACCACCATTCCTTGGGACCACCATTCCTTGGAACCATCATTCCCTGGGACAATCATTCCCTGAAATCATCATTCCTTGGAACCATTATTCCCTGAAATCATCATGCCTTGGAACCATCATTCCCTGGGACCATCATTCCTTGGAACCATCATTCCCTGAGATCATAAATCCCTGGAACCATCATTCCTTGGAACCACCATTCCCTGAAGCCACCGTTCCTCAGACAGGGCGGTGGAACAGGATGACCTTTAAGATCCCTTCCAACCCAAGCTCCCTACAATTCCACGACCTCTCCCAGCTGGAATTCCCCTATCCTAACCCACCCCTGACACCAACAACAGGACTTTCCCATTCCCCCCCAGCTAAACACCATTTATTTCCCTCGGGCTGTTTTTCCAGACACCCCAAACACCCAACCCCCGGGGCGGGACACGCCCCTGGAAGCCCCTGCATCCCGAAATCCCGGAATCCCAGAATCCCTGCCCATCCCTACTCACAGTTGCTGAGGTCGAAGGCGAGCTGCAGGCTCATGCACAGGTAGGCCTGGCAGCTGGAGCACCTCAGCATGTCACATTCCACGCTGATCCAGCCGAACCTGGCGCACACCAGCGGGGACAGCGCGTGCGGTTTGCCCGCCCACTTCAGCGGGTGAGCCCGTCAAGGAGGAAATCCCACCAAATTCCCGGTTTTTTGGGTGGGGGAAAGCTGCCAAGAAAGGCAGAGCTCGGAGCGGGCTGCAGCTTCCTCAGGAAGGGAAGCAGAGGGACAGGCAGGGATCTGCTCCCTGGGAGCAAGGCAGGAAGACAGGGAATGGGTGGAGTTGTGCCAGGGAGGATTTTAGGAAGAGGCTGGATTTTAGGAAGAGGTTGGATTTTAGGAAGAGGTTGGATTTTAGGAAGAGGTTGGATTTTAGGAAGAGGCTGGATTTTAGGAAGAGGCTGGATTTTAGGAAGAGGCTGCTCCCCCAGAGGGTGGTGGGGCACTGGAAGAAGCTCCCCAGGGAACGGACACAGCTCCAAAGCTCCAGGAGTGTCTGGACAACTCTCAGGGACAGGGTGGAATTTTGGGGTGTCTGTGCAAAGCCAGGAGTTGGATCAACGATCCCTCTGGCTCCTTTTCCCCCACAATTCCAAGGTGGAACCGACAGCATCCCAAAGGATATGGTGAATGTTTCCACTCTGCTGAAATAGGCTTCCCTGCTGGCAGACTCCAGGGAAAGAGCCTCCATTTGGGAAGGTCCATTGGCTGGCTCCGAGCAGTCGGATGTGTCCTTCCTAAAAGGAAAAGCCAGCAAGGAAAACTCCTGGAAATGATTCCATTGATTTAAAAAAAGCACAGAGCACTTCCTAACCCCCCATGCCTCAGGCTTATCCTGACCAGGACCTTCTCCAGAGCTCCTAATTCCCCCTTTTTAATTAAATCCTAAAAAAACTACGAATGAATAAAATTCCAAGGGTGCCTTGAATGTGTCCCAGGGATTCAAAGCTGTTCCAGTCGGGATTTGATGGGACAAGGAGGGAGCAGGGATTTGAGAGGATTGAAGTCTGGGATGCTCCCAAGCTCCCAGGATAAGAATCCGTGGCTGGGATTTCAATCCCAAGGCCGGAATGCCGACGCCATGGCTGCCCTTCGGCCTCTTCCCAACACCCTTCCAGCAGCCAAAATTCAGGGATGGTTGGGATAAAGGTACCCCTGAGACACCCCCAAAGCTCAGCCCCCATTGCTCCCAGTGCCTCCCAGTCTCCCCAGTGCCCACCAGTAACCCCTGGGACTCCCGGTGTCCCCCCAGGGTGCGACCACCGTGACCAGTACGTGGCCAGTTCAGGCCACGGGGACTCCACAGGTCACTTATCTGGGCTGCCCTCCCAGTGCCCCCAGTACCCCCTCCCAGTGCCCGCTGCTGCCTCCCAGTGTCCCAGCATCTGTTTCCACTTCTGCCTCCTTGTCCTTCCAGTATTCCCAGTGCCCCCGAGTCTGGTCTCCACAACCCCTGGATTCCTGTCTCTCCAGTATTCCCAATGCCTCTTAGTCCCACCAGCACCCCCTCCCAGCGCCCCCCAGTTCCCAGTACTCCCCGTGCTTCCCAGTCGCTCCCATCCCTCTCTTTTCCCGCTATCCCTCCCTAATAATAATTCCCAAGACCTCTCTCCCAGTCCCCTCCAGCCACGCTCCCGCCGACTCCAACTCCCCCCCACAGGACCCCAAACAACACCGAGGAATCCCCAATTCCCTCAAGAGTCCCCAGCCCTCCTCCCCCCTCTCGGTGCCTCACGGCTGGGCCTCCTCCCGACCCCAGCCCCGGGGCCAGCGAGTCCCTCCCGCCGCTGCCCCTCACCCGCTGGGCCCGGGCCCCTCGGTGGCGATGCCGCCGTCGATGAGGTCGCGGATCTGCCGGGGGGTGACGGGGGGCGGCCGCCCTCGGTTCCCCCCCTTCGCCGCCGCCGCCGCCGCCGCTCCCCCGGCGCTGGGCGCCGCCATTTTGGTCCCTCCCTCCCGTCACCGCCCGGGAAACGCGGCCCTGAACGAACGTTCCGTACGCGCGCCAACGTTCCGCTCGCGCCGCGGGCTCGCTCATGACCCCACGCAACCCCCGCCCGGCCCCCGAAACCTCGCGGAGGGCTCGGGGGGTGCCGCTGCCACCGTGAATGTCCCCGAGAATGTCCCCGCGAGTGTCCCCGCGAGTATCCCCGCGAGTGCCCCCGGGAGTGTCCCCGCGCCCCTGCTCTCGGCGCTCTATTGCTCCAGCCTGGATCGATCGCTCCTCTCTCCCAACAGCGGCGCTCTCGCCGCGATCTCTCCCCACCTGCCAACAAGCCCGCAGCTGATAGGCCGCGGTCGAAGAAGCTCGGCGCTGATTGGCCGTTGGCGCCCCGTCCCTCAGGCAGCGGACGGGCCATGTCGGCGGCGGCCGCGGCCCGGGACGGGCTTGGGGAGGGCGCGGGCGGCGCCGCAGGAGGGGGTGATGGCGGCGGGGGAGGGATCCTGAACCGCTTCGTGCAGCTGCCGGGCAGACCGCGGGCGGCGGGTGAGTGGCGGCCGGCGCCGGGGGTGACCCCGACCCCAAGGCCCAGAAGGGGTTCGGGACCGGGGCAGCCCCGTCCCTGAGGGGTCCGAGGGGTCTGGGAGCAGAGCACCCCCATCCCCGGGGTACCGGGACAGGGGCACCCCCATTTCCAGGGTGCTGAGGGATTCGGGATCGGGGCACTGCCGTCTCCGGGAGGTCGGGGACCGGGACACCGCCGTCCGCAAGGTCCTGAGGAGTCCTGGACCGGACACCCCCATCTCGGAGGATCAGGGACTGGGACAGATCCATTCCCAAGGCTCCAAGGACTCTGTGATTGGGAACCACCCATTCCCACGGTGTTGGGGACCGGGGCACCCCCATTCCTGGGCGGTTCTTCATTGGGGCATCCCGATCCTCACGCTCCGGAGAGGTCTGGTCACCTCATCCGTAAGGTCCCAGGTGTCCGAGAATGCGAGACACGCGTCCGCAGGGCTCTGAGGGGACTGGGACAGGGTCCCTGGGGGCTCTGCGACTGGGACACTCAAGGCCCCGAGGGGACTCTGCAGCTCGGGAAGTTGTCCCTGGCTCTGGGATATTCCCGAGGGGAGCTGGGGTACCCCAACAGACCGGGAATAGGAGGGGTCACCCCGTCCCCAAGGCCCGGGAATGGTGTGGGGAGAGCTGGGGTGTTCCCGTGCCAACGATCCCGGGATATGGAGCCTGGAATCGGGGATGGGGGCGGTTATCCTTTTATAAATGGGTTTAGGGTCACCCCCTCCTACAGCCCGGTGGGTGACAGCTCTTCCCTCCCCATTCCAGTGTTTTCCAGGCGTCGGGAGAGGCTCAGATGCCCCACACGGGCTGTTCATCCCCATGGATGTGGGGATATGGGTACCCCACATTCCCTGCTGAGGGATCAGCCCCATTTCAGTCATCCTGGGTAGGCCTGGCATAACCCCTGGTGATCCCCCTGCTCCACAATCCCGGTGTGTTGGGGGGTTTTTTGGGAGATCCCTGCAATCCTGGGAGGGGTGATGCAGGGATGGGGAGTCCTGGCTGGGATGTGACATCAGCTTAGTCCTGTTCCCTGGGAAAAGTGGTTCTTTCCCTTTCCCACCTCCCTCCTAGCAGGGTTGGATGCTGAAGAGTCATTCCATAGTTTCTGGTTGTTTGGGTCACCCCAACAGCCCCCAAATATTCCAGGAGGAGGCTGAGGTTATCCTGGGAGCAGGACTGGGAAGTTCTGCAGTGCTGGGAGAGATGTGGGACACCCCATGGCTCTGTGATATTCCCAGCTGGTGTGGGAATATCCCTTTTTTCCTTATCTCTGTAGCTCCTCTTGACCTTGAGCTGGATATCCCAGGATCAGGAATCCTTTCCTGCCGCTCAGATCCACAATTCGGGTGGGACACGAAGCCCCTCACCCCTCGGGGGTGGGAGCCTGTGCTTGGCACATCTGGAGCACCAACAGCAGCTGGGAAGGGGCTTTCAATCCCTGTTCCCATCCCTGAAACCTGCCACGTTCTGGATCAGCCTTCCAGCCTCTTCTAGGAGCGCTGGGAATTTGCTGAGTGGCTCCACACCTTCTATTTTTGGGCAAATGCTCAGTCATGGTTCCTTCCTTCCGTGGAAAGGTCCTTTTTTGGCAACACAGGACCTGATTCTCTTCCCCTTCCTGAATTTGAATCCTTGGCTGGAGCAGCTGGGAAAAGCATCCTCGTGATCCTGCATGGATTCTGTCCCGCCCTGGACCTGCACAGGATGGGATGCTGCAGCCCAGGATGAACCAGCCCTGTCCAGCTCAGCCTTGGCGCTTAAACCCAGCCTAAATAAACCCCAAACTGACTGCCAGCCCTCCTGAACACCTCCTACATGGAAAAATCCTGGATTGCTGGAGTTTTCTCCCCGTTTGACACCTGTTAAGGTCCTATTTATAGAGCTTCAGCAGCAGCCCTTACATAATAACCATTGAGAGAGGAATTTTCCCCCTCATTCCATTTCCTCCAACCAGATTTGTTCCTTACCTCCCAATTCTCTTCCAGACTTTCCAGATTTGTTGTCTTAGCTCCCAGTTCTCCTCCAGACTTGTCAGGTTTCATGTCTTAGCTCCCAGTTTTCCTGCAGAGTTTCCAGGTTTCTTTTTTTACTCCTAAGTCTCTTCCAGAGTTCTCAGGAGTCATTCCTTCATTTTCCCCACGCTATTCCATGCCCTGGTGTTTGTAAGCTTTGGAAAGATGAAAAAAAAAAAAGTCAAATACAGGTGGTTTGTGGTTTGTTCTTCTCCTCTTTCTATCCACACTTTCCAGTGTTCTCATCAGACTCCTGGGATTAAGGGAATTGGAACAGTGTGGACCCTTAAATGGATCTTTGCCTCTCTTGGCTCAGCATTCCTGCTCTTGCCTTCAGCTGTAATTTTCCCAGTCACAAAAGGGTTTGGGATTTTTTTTTTATGGAGAGGTTCAGTTTTTAATATATATTAAAAAAAAACCGAGCAGAAATTCCAATTATCCTGAACCCCTTCATGTCATGGAGAATTTTGTGTTCGTGTGATTCCTTAATTAATGGGACAACATTCCAGGGACCCGCTCAGGCTGGAGGAGTGGGCAGGCAAGTGTGAAGTGTAACAAAGACGAAATCCCAAGTGCAGCACCTGGAATGACATCCCAAGAGTCCAGCACAGGCTGGGATCTGTGTGGTTTGGGAGCAGCCTCGCTGAGAGGGGACTGGAGGAAGGCAAATCAGGTCCTGGGCTGCATCCACAGGGACATTGGGAGGGAAGGATGGGATCATCCCGCTCTACCTGGCGCCCCTGGAATTCTGTGTCCAGTTCTGGTCTCCACAAGTCAAGAAATTCACTGCCAGACTGGAGAGGATCCAAAGGAGATGGTCTGAGGGCTGGGGAACCTGCCCTGTGAGGAAAGGCTGAAGGATTCAAGTCTCTTCTCCCTGGAAAACCAGAGAAGCTGTGGCTGCCCCTGGATTCCTGGAAGTGTCCAAGGCCAGGCTGGACGGGGCTTGGAGCACCCTGGGATAGTGGGAAGTGTCCCTGCCCATGGCTGGGGATGAAGTGGGATGGGCTTTAAGGTCCTTTCCAGCCCAAACCATCCTGGGATTCCATTCCGTGATTCCATGAGAAGAGAAGGCTCAGGTGGAACCTCATTGGGGTTTTCCAGTCCTTAAAGGATGGATACAAACAGGATGGAGGGTCTCCCTTCCATGAAAAAGCCGAGGAGCGGTGGGGACATTGCACTGGGAAGGTTCATCCCAATGGAAAAAAGACATTTTTTCCAGTGAGAACCATCATTCCCTGAAATCATCATTCCCTGGAACAGCTTCCTCCAGGATGTGGTGGAGTCCCTGGACTGTTTCAGGATGTATCTGCACGAGGTGCTGAACAACCTCATCCCAGGTCCTTTTCCCACAGGAAATTGGACCAGATGATTTTTCCAGTTCCCTTTTATGGCTCTCGTTCTTGAGAATTCCTTTCTTTTCCTTTATGCTTTTTGGAAACAAACAACCCAAGGAACACTCAGTTTTAGTGGTGTAAAATCCTTTAAAACGTGATTGCCCAAGAAATTTTGGAAACAAAGCCTGGGAGAACCAGACCTGTTCTGGACATCAATCCAAACCCAGGAGCTCTCCCAGCTGGATGCAAGGATGATCCATTCTGGAAACTCTGGAGATCTCAGGAATATTTGGAAATCTCTTGGCCAGTGGCCTCTGGGTTGTGTTTGGCATCCTTGGCTGGATCCTCCGGCTTCTCCCGTTTTCCCTCAGCCTCTCAGAGCCGTTGTTCAGGGACCCAGCCACAGCTGCTTTCCCTCTTGGGAATTTTTCAGGCGTGGGCAGCCTGCCACGGAAGGGAAGTGTGGGATCTGCAGAGGCTGAACGCAGCTGGATGAACAAACAGGTTTTAAACCTCACGCTCAGCGATGCATTCCCAATCCTGCTTATCCAAACATTCCTGAGGGGTTCCAATTACACGAGTTCCAAACTTACTTTGTCCGGCTCTTGTGGAAAAGATGAAACTTTGAAGATGGGAGTCAAAGTCAATATTGACCTAAATGTCCTTTAGGATTCCTGCAGGGATCAGAAATGGAAAGGCAGAGATTGAATCCTGCTGTTGTGGATGTTGAAAAACCAGGCAGGAGGGAGAACAACATCAAAACCATGTTTAGAAAGCTTTAAAAAGCAGAGAAAAGGACACGTGCACAGCCCTGAGTTATTCACCACGGATGTGGTACTTGGGAAAGAGGAGAATCCAAAGCCACGTTGGATTTGTTGGCTTTACACCCTGCAGTTATTCCGTTTCTATTTCCAAAAACAGGGCTTGAAGTAGAAATTCTGCTGCTGGTGGTAATGCTGCTAATCTGGTGGTGTAACACACGCCTCGTGGGATAGCCTTGCACTGGGATTTGTGGGAATGAAATCATGGATTGATGGATAGAGCCAGCATTGTTTGGGACACCCCGAAAGCAGGACAGGCTATTCCCTGGTGCCGTTCCTTTTCCTGTTATCCTGACAGGAAGAACTTTAAGATACTCCAAGTGCTGCAGATAACCCTGGGGTGGATATTGGGATTAAATTAGCTTGGGAAAAAAGGGAACTGATAAAGGAGTGTAGAATTGTGGAATGCTTTGGGTGGGAAGGGATCTCAAAGCCCTCCCAGTTCCAACCCAAACCATGGGCAGGGACACCTTCCACTATCCCAGGTTGCTCCAAGCCTCATCCAGCCTGGCCTTGGACACTTCCAGGGATCCAGGGACAGCCACAGCTTCTCTGGGAAGCCTGTTCAGTGCTCAAATCCTTCTCGAAGTAGAAGTTTTTCCTCATATCCAGCTGGAATTTCCTGTGTTTCAGTTTGTGCCCATTGTCCCTTCTCCTGTCACTGAGCAGTTTGGCCCCATTCCTCTCCACACCCACCCTTGAGATATAACTGGATTTATTTGGGGTTTCTGACAGTCATAAGAAAAAGGATGGTTTCAGGAGGCTCAAAACAGCTTCATATTCATGGGGTCATGGAATTGTTTAAGTTGGAAAAGGTCTCTCAGACCACTGAGTCCAACCATTCCCAGCTCTGCCAAAGCCACCACTGCCCATGTCTCCAAGTGCCACATCCACAGGGCTGTTAAATCCCTGCAGGGATGGGGACACCGCCCCTGCCCTGAGCAGCTGTGCCAGGGCCTGACCACCCTTTCCATGAAGGAATTGTCCCAGTATCCAACCTGAGCCTCCCCTGGCCCAGCCTGAGGCCGTTCCCTCTCCTCCTGTCCCTGTTCCCTGGGAGCAGAGCCCGACCCCCCCCCGGCTGCCCCCTCCTGTCAGGGAGTTGTGGGGATCCGGAAGGTTCCCCCTGAGCCTCCTTTTCTCCAGGGGGTTGCTGTGTCACATATGGAAACACCTTCTTGTTTCATCCCCTGTCCTAATTACAGCTCCTGCAGGAGAGGTGTTCAATTAGGAATAGCTTGGAATTGTCAATCCAGGCCATCCAGCAGCTCCCTCAGAACTCATGGAGTGAATCACTGGTTAAAGGGGGAATTTAGCAGGGTGTTGGCAGGTCAGTGCCCAGCCAGCCGGTTTCTGTCGGATGGCTCAGCCCTTAATTAGGACTTTGCTTAATTATGTCCCTGTCGTGATATTTCAGCCTGGAATCACTGAATCCATTGGGTTGGAAAAGCCCTCCAAGGCCACCGAGTCCAAGCTGTGCCTGATCTCCACTCCAGCCCAGAGCCCTGAGTGCCACATCCAGGAATTCCTTGGACACTTCCAGGGATGGAGACTCCAAACCTCCCTGGGCAGCCCCTTCCAATGTTTAACAAACCTTTCCAGGAAGAAATTCCTCCTGATGTCCAACCTGAGCCTCCTCTGGCACAGCCTGAGGCTGTTTCCTCTCATCCTGTTGTTAAACTTTGTCCTGATTGTGGAACTTATTCCCTGAAAGTTTTATTGTTCCCATTTTTGCCAGCAGGACTAAGGAAAAAGAGCCTCCTTGTAAATGCACCTTCCCATCCTTCCTGCCAGCTTTTCTCTGGAATCTTTAACTGAGAAAACAGGTGCTTTCCAGATCATATTCATCCATTTTAAAGCCATTTTCCATAACTTTACGACCTCTTCCCCTTAGATCTGTCTTGATTTGGTACATCCTGCTGCTTTCCATGTCCAGGATCAAGGAATTCACAGCAGGACCCGGTGAATTCCAGCTTTTCACAGGGATGAGGCCTTGCTGTGCTTCCCTGAGCCTTGGGTGTTTTGGGGTTCAGTTCTGGGGAAATGGACTTTGCTCACGACAGGTGGATGTTTAGCAAATCCCAGGATTTTCCCATCTTCCTGCACCATCTAAAAGTTGCACCTGTGGAATCAGCTCCTGGCTGGAGCAAAACCAGCTGCAAATCTCTCCTGAAGTTCAGCAGGAGCTGTGAATCATCCGATGAGTCCTAATTAAATGGAAATGCAGCTCTTTATTGGAGCCACGGAATTTATCTGCTGAAGGAACTCATCGGAATTAACTCTTGAACAGATCCAGCTTTTACAGCTCTTTTCCTTAAAAAGACACAACTGGGGGAATCTTTTCTGAAGACACAGTGATGAGCAAGAGTTGGAAGGGACCTTAAAGATCATCCAGTGCCACCCCCTGCCATGACCAGGGACACTTTCCACTATCCCAGGTTGTTCCAAGCCCTGTCCAGCCTGGCCTTGGACACTTCCAGGGTTGTGTGATCCCTTCGATCCCTTCCTGCTGAAACTTAACTGGGGATTTCTGGCAAAGTCCGATGTCTTCCCTATTTAATTTTGGGAGGTGGGTGGCAGTGAAGGCCTCCTGGGTGGTGTTTTTTAATTTATTTTCTTGGAATTGCTCCTCTTACCTTCAGTTTATTGGCTTTATATAAAACTCACCCTTATTCTCCTCTCTTCCCTCTGGAAAATTCTCATGGCAAGTGTTAGAACTAGAGGGAAATAAAACCTATATTTAATATAAATCTGAACTCCTAATTCCTTAACACCTTTTAAATTAGGACATGGAATATCCCCCTCTCCTGTGCCCCAACATCCCTTTCCCCACTACAGATTTTTCCCTTAATTCCTTAACTTTCTTCCCCTCTTTTTCAGCCAGTGCTTATTAATTTTCTAAGTGGGAATTGCTGTGAGACACAATTATTCTTGGAAACAACCCAAATCTGTCAAAACTTTGTCCGAACCCTGGAGGGCAGCTTAATTTTGGACCAGAGTTGGACATGATTAAGCAAAGCTGCTTGTGCTGAGCTCAAGTTCATTATTTAGTCTGGACAAATCATTTATTTCACTTTTCCTGTAGGAAAAATGCTTCGTGCCTGGGTTGTTTTTTTTTTGCAGTGTCGGATTCACTGCTGGGAATTATAACAGAAGAAAACATGCTGGGTCCTAATTAGATGCTTCCCTGGCTCTTTTTCCATCCTAAAATCCATAAAAAGTCTGTGGGAGCAGGTGGGAGGTGAAGGTCACTGATTTGTTTGGGTTTGTTTTGGTCACTTGTCAGCCAAGACCTCGATTTCTGTTGTCCAAGAATATTCCTGGTTAGGTTTCCCTTGGCTGAATCCATCTTTTTATCTATTCCAGTTGAGAGCTGAGCTGGAATTGTCCTCCCTGCTTTTATTTCCATTGGGTTTTAGGGAAGAGGGTGGGAAGGCAGAGAGATTCCTTTTGGGAATGGCTGCATCTTCCTGTAGGATCTCAGCTGGATTCCCTGCTCCTGCCCAGTGCAATGCCTTTATTTAGGAGCAGATTTCCCCTGTTCTAGCAGACCTGTGTCACTTAAATGTTTAAGTGACAAAGTCTTCTTGAGATCCAAGGAGCAAAAAGGGAAGACACTGAGAGGTTTTTGTAGGAGGGAAAGCAAATCTTTAATTTTCTTCTCTGTTGGGCGGCTTTAAATAGAAACATTTGGAATTGTTTCCTGAGTGAAATTTGCCAAACAGAATGAAAGAAGAGGGATTTTATCAAACACCTCAGAAAGAGCTGTTGTGGAAGGTTTGCCACGTGGTCCAGGGGTGGAGTGGACAGGAATGAGGTGGTGACACACAGATTGTCCCTTTTCCAGCTCAGAGAAGTGGATCTGTCCTTACAGAGCCGTTTCCTCCTGCTGCAGGGGTGCTTCCCTATGGATTCTTGGCAAACCACCTCAATTCCTGACCCTGGGGCACAGCCTGAGCTCTTCTGGAGCTGTTTTCCCTTCTCCTCCTCCCGCAGGCCACCGATGCCCCCCGGCCAGGAGCGGCCATCGCTGCGTGGCCGACAGTTCCAACCTCTACGTGTTCGGAGGGTACAATCCCGACTACGATGAGTCCGGAGGGCCGGAGAACGAGGACTACCCCCTCTTCAGGGAGCTCTGGAGATACAACTTTGCCACAGACACCTGGCATCAGATGGGCACCGAAGGCTACATGCCCAGGGAACTGGCCTCCATGTCACGTACGTATGGAAATCCAACTCCTTGTGTGCCTATTCCTGGAGCTATTTTAATCCTGGCTGTTTTAATCCATGCAAAACCAGGCAAGAACTGGAAATCTGGATCCTGTTTTTCCAAGTAGGCCCTGAGTTTGGGTTGGGTTTGTGATTTTTCTTTCCCTTTTTGCTCGGTTGAGGCAGTGGGAAAGAAAAAAATGGGAAAGCAAGAGGTATTTTCCTGGTATTTACCTTGCTGGCTGCAAGGCACCTGTGCTTTCAACAGGAAGGTGCTTCGTGCAGACATCTCAAAGCATCCAAAAATAGATGTCTTTGTTCCCTTTTCAAAGCAGACCTTTGGTTACCATGGTTTTAGTTGGGATCCTTTCTCTTTTAGAGCATCTCGAAGCCATAAATGCGCCGAGAGGATTGTAGGGAATTTGAACAGCGCTGAGCACTGCTGTCTCCAGAACATGGAAACATGGAATGGTTTGGGTTGGAAGGGAGCTTGAAGATCATCCAATTCCATGCCATGGGCAGGATCGCCTTCACTAGAGGAGATTGCTCCAAGCCCAGTCCAACCCGGCTTGGAACAGCCTGGAAAAATCTGTTCCACTGATCTCACAGCAATGAGTGTCCCTGTTTTTTCTCTCTCTCTCCCAGTTGTTTTACATGGCAACAACCTCCTGGTTTTTGGGGGCACCGGGATCCCCTTTGGAGAGAGCAACGGGAACGACGTCCACGTGTGCAATGTCAAGTACAAGAGATGGGCTCTGCTCAGCTGCCGTGGCAAGAAACCCAACCGCATCTACGGCCAGGTAGGGAGGACAAGGAAGCCCTGAGTGGCTCAGAAAGGGGCCAGAGCACCCAAATCTCTTCTCTGCTCCTCACCAGAGTTGTTGTCTCTGCATGAAAGCACAAGGAAAAGCAGGTATCCTTCATAAAGAAATAAAGCAGCCTTAGTTCTTGGAGATTTCAAAGGAAAGGAGGTTTTCTCCTAGTTAGAAAGGCCAAAATTTGTTCACTAAATACCTGGTGCAGCTGAATGAAAAAAATTGATTTAGGGAGTGGTTGGGAGGCAAAAACCTTTGAAACCCAAAACTCTAAATGAAAATTTGTAGGGTTTCTTTATATTAGAGTAACACCTATTAAGACTTCCCATAATGTGGATGAATGAGGTGGACAAAGAAATGGATTCACAGCAGGACTGAGCCCTTTTGCTGGTGCACCTCTAGATGCTTTGGAAGAGCAGGAATTCCCTCTTTTCCAGCCCCAGGTGTTCCAAGTCCTTTCTAACTGGTTTCTCTGCCAGGCCATGGCCATCATCAATGGGTGTCTCTACGTGTTTGGAGGAACAACTGGGTACATCTACAGCACCGACCTCCACAAGCTGGACCTCAACACCCGGGAGTGGATCCAGCTGAAGCCAAACAACATGTCCTGTGACATGCCAGAGGAGAGGTGAGCACCTGGACAGCCTCAGGGAGCTTTTTTTTGGGAGGCAGGGAATGGGAAGCTTTGGGCAACCTTGCTCTGGTTGGCATTCCCAGCCGTCCTTTCCCTGGGAGTCGTCATGGCATTGGAAGGAAGGGTTTTGGTCGCTCTCATCCGTGGTTTGCTGTCCAGCTGAGAACAGGGAATTGGGAATGCAAGAATCCCAGACTGGCTTGGGTGGGAAGGAACCTTCAAGTAAAACCAATTCCACCCCCCTGCCATGGGCAGGGACACCTTCCACTATCCCAGGTTGCTCCAAGTCCCATCCAACCTGGCCTTGGACACTTCCAGGGACCATCTTAGAAGGGGCTGGAATGTTGATGGCTGTCCTGGTGTTCCATAATCATTGCACTTAATGGTTTAATAATTGCTCTTCAATCAGAAAATGCCTTTCAGACTTCTGGGGTGCTGCTTGGAGGGCTTAGGAAAATTTCCACATCTCCTGAATGCTCTCAGCCTGAGGCACTGATGCAGAATAGCCAGACTTGGGAGTTTCTGCTCAAATCCCTGGAATTTGATGGTGTTTTCCAGAAGGTTTTTTGTTGTTGCTAATTGTGCTGCTGGATGTTCTTTGCTCCCTCAGGTACAGACATGAAATTGCTCATGATGGTCAACGGATTTATATCCTGGGGGGTGGAACTTCCTGGACAGCTTATTCCTTGGATAAGGTGAGGCATTTGGAACCTTGGATAGGGGATTTTCCACACTGGGGTATAACCAGCACAGCCTTTTCATCTGGCTTTGCCTGGAGAGCCTGGTTAAAAAAAAAACCCAGATGACTGGGATCAGATTGTTCTCCTGTTTCTATAAAACCTGGATTTGCCACAGAATGTCCTGGTGATGAATCTGTGGTCACTTTAAATAGTGCTCTGCTGCCAAAAAAGTGGGATCTGCAGCACTTAACGTGACATTTTATCTCTCCATTGTTCCTTTTCTTTTCTCCCTACGTGCAATAGGAGAAAGGTATTTCTAAATCCTTCTGAGAACTCGAGGGTGTGGATTTTAATTGGTCCAGCTCTTTTAAAAAGCAAGATTCTTTTTTTTTTCAGCTGTAGGGCTGAAATAGCAGAGCTGGGATGGAGCTTGGAAGGTGATTTTAGACCTGCTTAGTCACTGGCTGGGATCAGCTATTCTTGGGTTTACACTTAATGAAAGAAAAGGGGTTATTTATAGTAGGTCAGAGCCTGTGGCTGCCTCATCCTGGTGCTGGCAGAGCCAGGAGGATCTCATGGCTCCTCTTTTTCCCTCCAGATCCACGCCTACAACCTGGAAACCAACACCTGGGAGGAGATCACCACAAAACCTCACGAGAAAGTCGGTGAGTTTGGAATTTCCCATCTCTCTCTGTAAACCAGTGGCCAAGGTGCTTGAAGGTGCAGATTTCTTGTTCAGTGTGTGACTTAGGGCTGGCTTTGAGATCCTGCTTGTGCTTCAGCACTTGGGTTAACCCATCCAAGGGAATTTGGCAGGCTGGCTTCCCTCCCTCCCTGCCTGGGGAAGGTGACAGTGCCTGGATCTGCTCCCAGAGGATCCAGATCATCCCTGCTCCCTCTGAGGCCCTGAGCTTTCCCTGGAATCTTGCAGCTGCTTTTCACCAAGCCAGATTTGAGACGCTGGAGAACAAGATTCCAGCACATTTCTTCCTTCCCTGGAGAGGAATTAGGAATCAAACCTGAAACAGCTGCTTAAAATTACACCTTTTATACCTGAGATTGCAGGAAAGCAGAACCCCTTAAAAATTAAACTCCGTGATTAAATGTTGAGACAAAATCACTACTTGCACAAGCACTTTAAAGTAACTATTGTTGATAGATATTCTTTAATTTATTCTCTCCAGGCTTCCCAGCAGCCAGAAGATGCCACAGCTGTGTCCAGATAAAAAATGGTAAGATTTGCCTCTGGAAAATGGGTGTATCTTGTACAACCAAACAGTGGAGAGTTGGAGAGAGCTGCAGGGAACACATGCCTTTTCTGGAAGAGGATTTTTTCCTCGCTGACAGGCCTTAAGCTGCCCAGTTGGCACCACTCTTTCTTCTGCACTGAAAAAACAATTACAATCTTGATCCCTCTCAGGTCAGTGGCTGAATGCTCTCTGTTGAAGGGTGGAGTGAAATGCTGGGTTGTATTTCTTAGGAGTGTTAATTGTGCCAATAAAAGTACGGCAGCAGCTGGGAGATGCTTCCAGTCCCCTTCACCAGCAGGATTTGGCAGCCTCCGAGTTGGGAACTCAGGCAAATCTGGGAGCAAGGCAGGACTGGGAGCTGGGACTGGAGCTGGAGCTGCTCCCTGTGGGTTTAAAATCCCTGGAATCTGATCCAACCCAGGTGTCTGAGAACTCAGATTGGCTGCAAAAAGAGGGAATGCCCTCCTGCTTCCAATGGCATTTAGCCCTGAGTCTGCCATGGTGGGGTTGAGATCATGGGCAGGCTGGGAAGTGGGACATGAGCCAGAAATCCACCCTGATCCCCCAGTATGGGCAGCAGGGGAGGGGGGAATTCTGCCCCTCTGCCCCACTCAGGTGAGACCCCACCTGCAGAGCTGCCCCAGCCCTGGGGCCAACAGCAGAGGGACTTGGAGAGAGTCCAGAGGAGCTGCTCCCAGGGCTGGAGCCCCGCTGCTCTAGAGCCAGGCTGGGAGAGATGGGGGTGTTCCCCTGGAGAAGAGAAGGCTCCAGGGAGACCTCAGAGCCCCTTCCAGGGCCTAAAGGGGCTCCAGGAGAGCTGCAGAGGGGCTTGGGACAAGGCATGGAGGGACAGGACACAAGGAATGGCTTCCCACTGCCAGAGGGCAGGGATGAGTGGGATATTGGGAAGGAATTCCTGTCTGGGAGGGTGGGGAGGGGCTGGGCTGGAATTCCCAGAGCAGCTGTGGCTGCCCCTGGATCCCTGGAAGTGTCCAAGGCCAGGCTGGACAGGACTTGGAGCACCCTGGGATAGTGGAAGATGTCCCTGCCCATCGGGTTGGAACTGGACGGGCTTTGAGGTCCCTTCGCACCCAAGCCAGTCTGGGAATCTCTAAGTGGTCTCTGCTTGTGCTGTGACTGATTTGGGAGATCCTGAGAGCTTGTGTTGAGGTAAAACAATTACTGATCCCAAAACTGTGCTGGGAAGGTGATCCCTGACCTCTCTCCCCGCGGGTCCCACAGCTGCTGGCCGGGGGATGGCTGGGCCTGGCCACTCCCCACGTCTCCTCTCTTGCAGATGTGTTCATTTGCGGAGGCTACAACGGAGAGGTGATTCTGGGAGATGTTTGGAAGCTGAACCTCCAAACTTTCCAGTGGGTCAAGCTCCCAGCTGCCATGCCAGAGCCTGTGTACTTCCACTGTGCTGCAGTCACCCCAGTAAGTGACTCATTTTGTTCCTCTGGAGCTGGGATCGTTCATCCAAGCACTCTGACGTTGGTGTGGGCTGCAAATAGAGCTGATGTTCCCAAGGAAGTGACCTCCACTGGATGCAGCATCTTTGGGGAGGCTTTTACTCCTGCTGCTGTTTGAAGAGTGGTGCCACACCGTGGCTTTTGCTTTCTGAAAGAAGCGATGCAGAATTTTAGCTTTTAAACTCCATGTGGGAACAGCAGTTCCTGCTTGTAGAAGGAAAAACAAAAAAGCACAAATACTCCCGGAGTAAAGTGATTTTATCCTACTGAGAACAGCCTGAGGTGAAAGATCAGATGAGCCTGTTTCAAACCCTTTGGAAACCATTAAGGAATGTTGGTTTTGCCAGAGCTTTTGGCCAGAAGTAGAAGTCTGGAGACCTGGGATTGATAATTAACAGGCAGCAAGAAAAGCCTCTGGCTGTGCCTTCACCTCCTTCAGCTCCTCATCTCCTTAGGGCAGAGATCACATTCCTTGGTGTCACTTAGCTGGGAGAATGTTATAAATGCAGCTTTTCCTGGGAAGCCTGATAAAGGTGTTTCCCAGGCAGCTCAGTGACTGCCTGGACAGCAGGAATGCCCTTTTTTTGCCAGCATATAGAAAAAAAACCACGCAGCAGCTGAGTTTTTCCCATCTCTCTGTGTTCCTGTCATCCCTTCAGCAGGGTTGTGCTGAGCCAAGGGAATGCAGGATGTCTGTGTGAGGTGGGTGTAGTTTTAAAAATACATTATTTTTAGCTGAAACATGAGTGTGGCTCTGTACTACTTTATTATCAGTTTGCCACACTCCTAAAATGGATTTCTTGGGAGAGAAATCACCTAAAACTCAGAGCCAGGGCACTCTGAGGTGCTGGATATGTGATTTAGGATGAGACATAGCCCCTCCAGCAGTGATTCAGAGGATCCCAGAGCGAGTGGCTCAGGCAGTGACACCTCTACTGAAGGAACCTCAGCAGCTGGGAATGAGGACAGCCCAATCCTGCTTTTCCTGGCTGTGTAACTCCTGTCCCCCTTTCCCCACCTAGGCTGGCTGCATGTACGTCCACGGAGGGGTGGTCAACATCCACGAAAACAAACGGACTGGCTCCCTGTTCAAAATGTGGCTGGTGGTGCCCAGCCTGCTGGAACTGGGCTGGGAGAAGCTCCTGGAATCTTTCCCTCACCTAGCAACTCTCTCCACATCCCAGCTTTTGCACCTCGGACTGACGCAGGGACTCATTGAGCGACTAAAATGAGGACATCTCTCACTTCTGGCCAAGACTCACCACGTTGAAGAAGTCCCCCCGTCCCACCCCCTATTTATGGATTCCATGGATGATCTTGCTAAGAACGTGGAGGAACCTGCTCAAGGCCTTACTCAGCAAATACATCGATGCCTTTCGAGACATTGTCACTTTTGGTCATTGACAAAAATCCCCTTTTTGTTTATGGAGCTCGTTAGTTACACCATTAAGCAAAAAGTACTTTCTGAGAGTAAGCAGCCCATCAACCTGCCATCAGCACATGCTTGCAAATTAATTGGGGAGCTTAATGAGTTACTGAATGTCTGAGCCTGTGCTTACACGTGGCACCTTCACCTTGGTATTTTCCACCCTTGTATCCAATGAGGAACATTTGATGCAGGACAGCCACCAACCTGTTCTTTTGCTTTGGATAACCCATCCCTCCCACCCAGATGAGCTCCCCCCTCTCCAAAGCCACCAGTTCCTCCAGCCTTGCATGTGTTCCATGGGCATGTTCCCATCCCTGAGCTTCCGGAGACGGCTGGAACGTCGCCCGGGGCGGCGAGCGAAGCTTGGCCCGTGCAGCTTCCCTGGTGCAGTGTCTGTGTTCTCCCCTTTTCATATTGAAAGGTTTGCTTGGAAGACTGGGAAAAAAGTTGCCACTTAAGGGACTACTGTGTAGTTTACTGGGGGTGGGGAGGGAAAAGGTTTCCCTGAGGCTTTTGTAACCTTTTCTGCTCACTTTGCACCCGGAATGAGCTACAGCAAAAACTCAGCCCGTAGATTTCAGAGCTCTTTTAACCTGCTCAAGTGATTATCAGCATTTCCCAGCTTTTGGTTTTCCTTCCTCCCACACATCCCAAATTGGCCTTTTTCTTGTTGCTTCATGTTCCCCTGAGGGTGGGAGATATGATTTAAAGCCAGTTTGGGGAGTGGCGTTGTGGATCACTCAGCCCAGGAAATACAGCATCCAAAAAAGGGGAGAGGGAACATCTCTCCCTCCTGCTGGGAACAGGGATTGTCTCTGCACAGGCAGGACAGGAAGAGGGGGCTCTGGTCCTCTTGTGCTCTCTACACTGAATTTAAGTGGCCACTGGACTCTGAGTAGCTCCAGGCATGAGGTTTGTGCAAAATCCTTTTCAGTTGGAGCCCATTTTTAAGTGCCTTTTGTTTTTAAAATCAGCTTTTCCCAATGCTTTCCTCTTCATCAAAGGCAGAGGTTACACTCTGGGGTTTTAGTTTCTTTTTAAGAGATTGCATTTATGTTTAAATAAACCATAGCATTGTCTTCATGTTGTTAATCCAAAGGCACTGCCTGTTGGAGTCACTGCCCCCCACTTAAGGAACTCACCCCTTATCCCAAAATTAAGCTTCCCCTGGTCTTGGAATAGATTTTCCTCTTTCTCTAGCCTCAGTTGCTGCTCTTTTTCCTCCAAGGCTCAGAGAAACAAAGGCTGGGCATCACAGCTGAGGCTTTCTCAGGTGCTTGGACCACAGGAACTGATGGGAGCTGCTTGGAGCTCTGATGTCTCCATCCCCTGCATTGCACCATCGCAGGGATTGGGCATTTCAACCCCTTCCCAGCCTCCCTGGCTGCTGAATCCAGACCCTGCTGGCAGCTGGGGACTGGGGAAAGGTTCCCTCCTGTCCTGCCCTGGCTTGTAGTGACCTGCAGGACCATTTCTCCAGCTCCTTCTTCCATCCCACACTCTGAGGATGAATATCCACACTTCCATCTTTGCCTTCTGGGACCTTTGTCCTGGAGCAGCCTGGTCATGCCCCTGTGCTGGTTTTTCCCTTACCTGCTTTGAAGAGCATCTCCTCTCATCCCTCAAGGTGATATTGGAGCCACCCAAGCCTGGATCCCTGAGCAAGCACATTCCATAGGTTTTCCTTACTCTGGAAATCTCTGGAGCTTTCTCTGAGGTTGTCACAAAGCCTCTCTCAATGATTTTGGAGCAGTCTTGGGAACCTGGAGAGGTCTCAGCTGGCTGGAAGCTGGTCCTGATTTTCAAAGGAGGACCCTGGGAACCACAGGGCTGCCAGTCTCATTCCAGTGCCTGGTAAAATCCTGGGAAAGATTATTCTGGGAGGTATTGAAGAACCTCTGGAGGACAACACAGGCGTTGGTTACAGCCAGCACAGCTTCAGGAGAGGGAAGTCCTGCTTGGCCACCCTGATTTCCTTCTGCAACAGCATAACCCACCTGGATGATCCAGGAAAGCCAGGAGATAGAATCTTTAGACTTCAGCAAAGTGCATCCAGGACAGACTGGGGGGCAGCTGTGGGAAGGGACCTGGGGGGGGGGGGTGGTTGATGGAAAGTTGGATCTGAGTCAGCAGTGCCCTGGAGCCAGGAGGGACATCCCTATCCTGGGGACATCAGGGACAGCAGCAAGGGAGGGGATTGTCCTGCTCTGTCGGGCACTGACCAGGCTCCCCAGGGAATGGGCACGGCCCCAAGGCTGCCAAAGCTCCAGGAGTGTTTGGACAACGTTCCCAGGCACAGGCGGGGATTGTTGGGGTATCTGTGCAGGGCCAGGGGTTGGGTTTGATCCCTGTGGGTCCCTCCACCCCCAGCCCACAGGAGCATCACCAAGAAAACCATGAAGGTCCAGGGCCTTCATTTTGGCTGATGAAAGCAATACAAGCATCACCCACTGATGGATTTCCAGGGCCCTTTCCCATTCCATAACCTCCACTGGCTGCTGCATGAGGGCCACAAGATCTTGGAGGCTGCTCTTCCTAAAAAAATGACTTGGTTTAAGCACTTGAGCTCACAGCTCCTGCTGAGGGATGGCTTTGATTGCTGCTGAGCTACTGCCTGTGGATAAAAGCTTTAGTTAGAATTCCCTAAGGGAGAGGGAAAGGATCCCGCATCTGCAGCAGCTGATGGAGAGGGGATAAGAGCATCCACAATGCTGCCTGGGATGGGGCAGGACATAAGGACACAGGGAAAGCCAGCTCAGAACAGAGAGTTCCCAAGCATCCCTCACTCCAGGAGAGATGTTTCTTGTTTAACCTCAGTAAGATGATGGCACTGAGCAGGTTCTCCTACAACTTCTGCCCTCCCATCCCATCCCTTTTCCATCCTTCCCTGTCCTGCCATCAGCACCTCCAGCTACTCACCCGGGCATGCTCCCAAAATGTCCCAGACTAACGACAGCAGGATTGTCCGTGCTAGGAAAACAAAAAGGCTTAAAGAAAGCAGCTTCATTAATCCCTAACGAGCTGCTGCCTTCCCTGGAAAGGAGGGCGATCCCAGGCTGCTTCCTGCCTCACTCAGGGCTGTCTGTCTTTTCAGAGCCCAACATTCCTGTGGCAGCACTCCCTGGTTTTTATGCTGAAGTACATCCTGATGGAGCAGGAGAGAGGGAAGAGGCACTGGAGCCTCCGTGCCTGTGTTAATGGGTCCATCAGTGTTTTGCTTTGGGGTTGTTTTTGTTTTTAAAGATAATAAATCAATCCAAGCCCCAACTTGGTCCTCTCACAACATCCACCAGCATTTCCCTGCGTGGAGGGAGATGTCCCCAGCCTGTCACACCCTATGGACAACACCAGGAGCATCCCTGACCCTTCTCAGAAGCCTGGTAAAGCCCTTGAAGCCAGGAGGACCCAGGATAGTCAGACAAGACCAGGCTGGAAATGAGCTGGAGCTTTGGGAGGGTCATGGAGAAAGCTGGAGCCCACAGCCACCCTGCTGGCTGTGTCCCTGGGATGAGGTGACAGAGGACAGGGAATGGTGGCCACAGAGGGGCCCAGACTGGTGACTGAGGCTCATTTAAGGAGAAACAAACTTGTTTCTGATTTGTACAAAACTGCTTTAATGACAAAACAGCTGAAAATACCTTTGGGTGCATTTCTGGTGCCATCAAACATCCTTGTGCAATTCCCAGGCCCGAGTCCCTCCCAGGCCTGGGAGGATGAGGGACTTCTCAGGCACCTTCTCTCAGTGCAACACATCCCCAGGGAGGGGTCTGTCCTCAAGACACACAGAAATCCCCTTCAAGACCCTCCACTGAGGACAATTTTCCTTCCAGCTACCCAAGTGTGGGCTGGAGATCCCTCTGTGACATGCTCTGGCCTTGAGGCTCCTTGTTTCGGGAGCAATTCCATTGCATCCACCCTTCCTATCCCTGAAGCCCCACGGGAGGAGCCCAGCAGCAGCAGGAGCTTCAGGAAACGGCGCTTCCAGACCGGAGCCAGCCCGGCCGAGTCCCTGAGACACTGGAAAAGGTCTTGATGGGCGCTGATTCCAACGAGAGGGTTGGAGAAAGGAGATTCCAAACCTCAGCAGCCGCTGGGCGAGGGGGCGAAGAAATAAACGGCCAGGAGGATGAAGTAAACCATCACCAGCACCGTGCCTGGGGTGGACAGAGAGGGTTGGAGGGAGTTACTCCCTGGAGCAAGGAGGGAGATGGGTTTAAGACCTGTGTGGTGTGGATTAGCCCCCTGTAGAGGACTTTCATGGTTCTCTATGAAATGTCCATTAAAGGGAGCTTAAACCCTTTTAAAGGGGGAAATGGGAGTGATCCCCCTTGGAGCTGCTGCAGGGGGACAGCCCCAAGATAGTCAACCAAGACCCCAGGATTGCTCAGGTCACCACACACCAGGAGCCCCAACAAGCAGATAACCCCAGGGCTGGACCCAGGAGCCCCCCATCCCACATCCCAGGGAATGTAGGGATACTCCAAGTCCCACAGCAGTCCTGTGGGGGGGTAGTCACCTTGGAAATAGTCACATTTGCCATCCATGAAGATGTAGTTCATGAGCACCACGCTGAACATGCTGGCGTAGACGTGGAGGTCGCTGAAGACAAGCGTGAAGTTGGTCGGCTGCGAGGGAGAGGATTCGGGGTTTATGGTCAACCAGGAGAACCCCATCTGACTCTGAGGACTTGTGTGTCACCCCTTAAACCCTCTCTGCCACACGTCCCCAGGGTGGGGACAGCACCAGGAGACATCTGACCCCACTTCCCTTGCACTGAGCAGAGGGGAGACACTGGGAAGGGCAGCTGTGTCCTTTCCATGTCCCGCCGTGTCCCCAACCCTGCTGCGGGAGGTCCTCCAGGGCTGTCCTGGGGCTACTCACGTAGAAGATGGTGAAGAGCACCAGGATGGGGATCTGGAGCATGCAGACCTGCACCGCGATGCAGTTCCCGATCTCGATGCTGGGGAAGAAGGACAACTTAGTAGCTGACAAGCACCAGGCCTCTGGCAGCCCTTGGGGTGAGAAAATTCCAAACCACGGAGCCCATCTCAGTTCTGACACCATTTTCTGGGTGAATCAAGTCCCCTTAAGGACAAACTGACAGGGATCTGACCCACCAGTGGCTGGGCAGCCCACTGTGGGCACGAAGGCACGGTGTTGGGACTGATGCAGGGCACAGGGACTCATCCTTGGAGCCATCTCACCTCAAGCTCAGGTTGTTCTGCAGGGCAAACTGGATGCCGTTGACGATCTCTGGCAGCTCGGGCACCATCGCCAGCACGGTGACACCAATGAAGTACTGCAGAGAAGAGGTGACATCGGCCTGGCCCTGACCACATCCAAGCCCAGGCCAACCACACAGAGCATCTCTGCATCTTTCCCCCACTGCTTTTGGGGCTCCAGCTGCAGCCAGGGCAGGTCCCCATCCCTGGAGGGCACATCTTGGTCCTTGGGGACACCCAGACCTGGCTCACCTGCGAGATGGTGGAGTTGGTGAGGATGGGGCTGATGTGCTCCGTGGCCAGGTCGGCACAGGCCGACATGCACAGGGTGGAGAGCAGGAGGATGACCAGGGCCTGCCAGCGGGACCAGTGGACCACGGCGCTGTGGTGGTGGCCAGGCACTGGGGAGAGAGCAGAGATGTGTGGGACAGCCCAGAGCAGTGATAAGAGCCGGCCCCACAGCCAGGACATTTGGGGACACTCACTGTGACAGTCGCTGATGTGGATGTCGTAGATGTGCGTGTGGGTTTTGAGGGTGAAGAAGAGCCCGATGAGGTAGGCAGCAGGGAGCAGGATGGACACCGTGTACACCAGGGGTCTGTGGGACACAGGTGACACTGTCAGTGCCCACCAGGGTCTGGCATGGAGACCTCAGGGGACTTCCCCTGGGGTTGGAGGAAATGGGGTGCAGGATCATTGGGGTGGAGAGGGGCCCTGGGAGGGATACGGGAACATGACCGAACCCAGGAGGTGCCACCCCAGTGTGGGGACAGCCCTGTCCCCACTGCAGCGGACACTCACTGGACATGGCTGTAGTAGAGGGTGCCATTGTTGTCCATCTGCAGAGAGAGCACAGAGAGCACCTGTCAACAGGGATACAGGGGACAAGGGACAGCCTTGCTGCCACCACCCAGCATGAGAGCCAGGGGGGCTCAGAGCATCCCCAACCCCACATTCCCCCTCTTGGGGGTCCAGGTCCCCACTCACCAGGTCGAAGTGACAGTTGTGGCAGAGGTAGTGGCCCAGCGGGTTCTGGGTGACGTTGTGACACTCACCACAGACCAGCTTCCCGTACACCTTGGAGAAGAGCGTCGGGGCAAAAACACCTGCAGGGACAGGACATGGAGTGGGCACCCACCCTGGTTGGGCCCCCCCCATACCTCGGGACACCCTTGTCCCCAACTCACCTCCCACAGAGAGGAAGAGCAAGGCCGAGCTGACGCCCGCAGAGCGGCTGTTGAACCGCTGCTCCTGGTGCCGGATGCCTCCGATCACCATGCACAGACCCTTGGGGATGGAGGAAACCCACCCCAAAAAAATCCCCATCAGTGCTTTGCCCACAGCACCCTCCCGGCTCACAATGCCACCCATCTCACCGGGACGAAGAGGACACAGCCCACCAGCGTCCCCGTCAACGCCGACTTGACCACCTCGGCGTAGCAGCGGTTGCCCTCACGTGAGCCCTTGATGAGGGCGGTGATGTAGAAGGTGAGCTCGGTGATGGAGCCGAACGTGGCGTTTACCACCGCCCCCACTGCAAAGTTGCTCTGGGCTGAGATGCTGGAGTGGAGGAAAAGAACGTCAGCAGGGTTGGAGTGCCCCCACTTCGCCACCAAGTGTCCCCCGTCACCGCTCACCTGGCGATGGCCATCCCGATGTAGTAGGAGAGGGGCATGATGGAGACCAGGGCCAAGGTGAACTTGACGGCGGAGCCGGTCAGGTGGTTGGGGCTGTCCGCGTAGCCCAGCACCAGCGTCACCAGCACCAGTGGCAGCAGGTCTGGGGTGGCCAGTCAAGGACACAACAGAGGTGGGGTGGGATTTGGGGGTCACTCCCCACCCTTCCCACTCCAGCTCCCAGAAGGATACTGACAGCGAAGACGTTGATGCCGTCCACGGCGTATTTGTAGTAGTAGGGGTTGGCAGCACGGTAGCAGCAGAGAATCACCTCCCCCTCCAGTGGCACCTCTGTCTGCAGAGGGACAAGAGAGTCACCCCTCACCCCAAAATCCCCCTGGAGCGGGGTGTGGGACCCTCCCCCTGCCCAGAGTCACCCACCATCCTCAGGCGCCGGATGAGCACCCGCTCCGGGGGCAGCAGCAGCACACGGGAGGTGGCGCGGGCGCTCAGCTTGGCCACGGGGATGAGGACGATGAGGAGCCACGCGGTGACACACACGAGCCCGTGGGCCAGCGCCAGCACCGGGTAGCCCAGGCACAGCCACACCGCGGTGCTGGCACGGTGCTGCAAATGGGAGGTCACCTTCAGGGATTGACCCCCCAAAACACCGACCCCAGAGGAGGAGAGGTACCCATGGGCACCTTCCCCACCACTCTGGGGGCTCTGGGGGTGATGTCACCATGTCCAGCATGGGGCTTACCCAGTATCCAGTGCCCACCCAGCACTGTGGGCGCCAGCGGCGTGGTGTGGGACCCCCGAGCAGGGCTGAGCTCTCCCCCATGCCAGCCTCACATGCCTGGTGGGACTTGGGGACCTGGGGAGAGGGGGGAGGTCAGGGTGTGCACAAGGCACCCCAACCCCCCCCAGAGGATTCCCAAGGCACCCTTACCTCCACTTTCTGGATCACTTTGCCAAAGGGCCAGAGGAAATACCCGGCCAGATCCCAGCAGAGCTGCCCTGTGGGGACACATCCCTCAGTGTCCCTTCCAGCTACAGGGACATACCATGGAGAAGGGACTCGGGAGACCCCAACACCCATCGGTGCTGTTCTGAGCTCATCCAGCCCTCACGTGGGGGTCCCAAATTTGGGACTCACCATAAGGAGCCCCTATGACAGTGATGAACATCACGGCAGCCATGAGGACGTAGAGGAGCGAGAGCCACCAGCCAAAGAGCAACAGGTAAAGGACGTTCCCACACGTCAGCGTGGACCCTGCGGGAGGGAAGGGACCAGGTGGGACCATTATCACCTGTAGCTGCCCAAATCCACGCTGCCACCACCCAGGGCTGTCCCCAAGACCACCCACCTCCAGAGCCTCGGATGACGTTAAGATCAGAGTAGAGCTCTTTGACGATCTCCGATCTGTCCTCCCAGGGCCGTGCTGTCACGTGGCTCTTCCATTTCTTGAAGCCAAACTGCAGAGAGAGGAGTTTTCTCAGGATGAGTGAAGAAGAAGAATAATAAAACCCATTACAGCCTTCCAGGAGCACCCATGGGTGCCCCCACCCACCTTGTAGTTGTTGGAGAGCTTGTTGGCCTCCACGGCGTTCTCAGCCGTCAGGGTGGTTTTCACCACGCAGCTCTCACACACCTCCTCTGAGTGCTGCTGGTAGCAGGACGGGGTGGACATGGCTGTGGGTGACACACAGGGTCACAGTGGGTGTAGGATCCCCCCAGTGCCCATATTCAGCCCATCCCACAGACAACCTACCTGGGGGAACACGGGGACGATGCAGGTGGCAGCCCAGGTCCCCCAGGTCACCCTGCACGTTGTTGATGGCAGCGCAGTGCCGGTCGCAGAGGGAGCCCCGGCGGGGGCCGTCGCTGTCACCGCAGGAATCTTTGGGAACATCTGCAGGAGCTGTTGGAGTCACACTGGGGCCACGTCCCCATACCCTGCCCGGGCTCAGCAGCGCAGGACAGCCAAGTGCTGCTGTGCTGGGGCTTCACCTTGGTCCCCCAACCCCGCAGGGGGGACACAGAGCTCCCAGGGAGGTACCCAGGGGATGCTCGGGAGCGGGGACCCCACCAGTGCCCGGAACATGGAGGGGGAAATCCCACTCGGTGCCCGGTGTGTGGCTCGGGAGGAGCGACACGGTGATGCCCGGGGAGGGGGGACCCCCTCAGGTGCCCGCCCGGCCCCAGAGACCCCCCAGCTCACCGGGCGTGTCCTGCGCGCAGCAGCGGCGGCGGCGTCCGTGCTCAGCATCACTGGCCATGGCGACAGCAGCAGGTCCAGAGCCGGTGGTCCCGGTCCGGCCCGGCCCGCCGGAATTTAACGGGCGGGGCCGGACATGCGCGCCCCCGGGACCGCCTCCATCCCAGCGGGAGGGGCCGGGCCGCCCCCGCCGCGAGTGGGATGCACCTGGTAACGGTGCGCGGGGAGCGAGGGTCGGGAATAGGGGTGCGCAGGGATGGGGATGCGCGGGGACCACGGTGCGGGGTGTAACGGGGTGCGCAGGGATGGGGATGCGCGGGGACCACGGTCCGCGGTGTTTCGGGGTGCACGGGTGAAAGGATGCAGAGATTGGGGTGCGCGGGGACCACACTGCAGGGTGTAACGGGGTGCGCAGGGATCGAGATGCGCGGGGACCACGGTCCGCGGTGTTTCGGGGTGAACGGGTGAAAGGATGCAGAGATTGGGGTGCGCGGGGACCACGGTGCGGGATGTAACGGGGTGCGCAGGGATGGGGATGCGCGGGGAACCACAGTCNCCGCGGTGTTTCGGGGTGAACGGGTGAAAGGATGCAGAGATTGGGGTGCGCGGGGACCACACTGCAGGGTGTAACGGGGTGCGCAGGGATGGGGATGCGCGGGGAACCACAGTCCGCGGTGTTTCGGGGTGCAGAGAGACCAGGGTGCAAAGTGGTGGGGTGCGCGGTGTATTGGGGTGCAGAGAGACCGGGGTGCGCGGTGTATCGGGGAACACAGGTGAGAGGGTGCAGAGATTGGGGTGCGCGGGGACCGGGGTGCACAGGGATGTGGGGTGCGCGGGAATAGGAGGGGGTGGTATATCGGGGTGCTCGGGAATTGGGGTGCACGGTGTATGGGGGGTGCACAGGGATAGGAATGAAGAAGATCTGGGGTGTGCCATGTATCGGGGTGCACGGGGATGTGGGGTGCGAAGTTAAGGCCTGCAGGAACAGGGGTGGGTGATGTGTCGGGGTGCATGGGAACCGGGGTGCTGGGTGTTGGGGTACACAAGGAGGAGGTGCACGGGGACCAGGGTCTGTGGTGCAGAATGTGAGCAGGGATGGGGTGCCCAATGAATTGGGGTGCACAGGGTGTCCGGGGGCACAAGGACTGGGGTACACGGGAATCTGGGGTCTGTACTGGGAGTGGGGTGCCGAGTGTATTGGGATGTGTGATGTACTGGGGTGCACAGGGAGCAGGGTGGATGGTGTATTAGGGTGCACAGGGACTGGGGTGTGGGATATATTGGGGTGCACGGAGAGTGAGGTTTGTGATGTATTGAGGGGTGCAGGGAGCAGAGTGTGCCAGGTACTGGGGTGCACAAGGACTGGGATGTGTGATGTATTGGGGTGTGTGATGCACTGGGGTGCAATGCACAGAGTATTGGGGTACAGAGGGATTGGGATGTGTGATGTATTGGGGTGCACAGGGACTGAGGGGTGTGATGCACAGAGTATTGGAGTACAGAGGGACTGGGATGTGTGATCTATTGGGGTGCACAAAGATCTGGGGCTGTGTGGGAAGAGGCTTTTCAGGATCCTGGGAGCACAGAGGGATACGGGGTTCTGGGGACCCCAAAAGTTCGCAGGGTCCTGGGGCTGCAGAGCCTGGGGCCCCTGAGGGTACCCCCACTTTTTGGTGAAAGAAGAGATTTTTGCACTTCAAGTTTTTAGAACGTGACTGATGGAGCTCATGGGGCTGTGCTGTCCTTGAGCAGGGAGTTTTGGGGTAAAACCCAGCTAAATCTGGTTCTTGAACATTCCTCTTTGGCACATGGATGGATGTGGTGATGCTGAACCCAAGAAAAACCCCAAAAAGTGTTTGATAAAACAAACTCATTTAATACAAGAACCAAATGAGCCATTTTGTAACCAGTTCCTTGAAAACATCCAGGTCCCCCAGGGAAAAGAGAGTCACCAAAACCAGTCAGTTCACACCAAAAACCAGCAAAGTTCCAAAAATTCCTCTTTCCCTCCCATCAGTAAAAAATACAGTACAATGATTCCATGTGTTTATGGTTCTAAATACACTTCTAAAATACTCATTTACCAGAATTTACAACAAATTCTCCCCCTGCCCCTTATAGAAATTTGACAGATATTGATTAATCCCTACTTTGAAGCAAATCCAAGTGCTTTTCCCCTAAAAGGTACATTCCCAAAAGCCTGGGGGTATGTAGAGCCTGGTTTCCCACCAAGGTCCATAAAGCTCCCAAAATAGGTGGTGATCAGTGAAAAAAGCTGGAGTTCAATTCAAAAGCAAAGGCAGGTGAGAGTTGGTGGCAGTGAAGGTACCCAGGGGGTTCAGAGCTCACAAGGCCCCCCTAAGAGGGGAGGCCACGCTGGTTCTGTACAAAAAAATGAAAATAAAAATTGAAAATATAAGTAAAATTCTTATATGAAAGTCAAACATGGTTTTGTTCTTCCTTTTCAGCTGCAGGAACATCTCGAGGGGTCAGAAAACACAATTACATCAAAAATCAGGGACAAAATTAATTGGTTTTTATCATGCAGAATAAAATGGAGCAAAACTGAGTCTGAGCTTCCAGACTTGGAATTTCTTAGATCCTGAAGTTCTCTGAGTTGCTTCATCCTTCCAAGTGTTGGATCACTCACAGCTGTGCACAGCCTTGGGGGGGGGCTGTTCCAGCTGCACCCTCGAAGGACGTTTGGTTTAGCTTAGTCTGAGCTCAGTGAAGCTCAGTTCAAACAGGACAGGTCGAGGTGAGGAGCAGGGAAGAGAACTCCTGCCTGGAGTTCATTCACAGGAGCATTTCCACAGTGAAAAATTCTAAGTAATGCCTTAGCAAAATCCACATGGGAATTACAGGCACTTCCTCCCTCTGTCCACAAAGCTGAGCTTAAATTCTCCTATTTTGTAGTAAATCCATGTTTAAGACAAAGTTCATCCCACAGAGCAGCATCGTCCTCAGGAGCTGTGTCCCTTTATTCCCCAAAGATCCACAAGACATTGACTCCTGATAAACCCAGATTTACACGCCTGCAAAATGCAAAGGGATCAGAATTAGCCACTTTTATTAAAAGCTGCTGTTAATTAGATTTTAACACCATTAACTATCACCCCACTGTGGTGGTTTCGGTCTGACACCGTTCCCACCTCGTTCCCATGGGATACCTACCCCAGCATCCCAGATTCCTTCGTCTTTATGATGTACAGGAACATCAGCAAAGTGTGGAACATGTTGTTCCTGCCCTGGAGCCCCAGGAAGAGACAAGGATTTAGAAATCAAAACAATTAAAAATCACAGAATTTTGCTAGTTTGGAACTTCCCCTCAGAATTCGCACCGGCCTCAAGGAGTGACATCAGTGACATCACCCACCAGGGATTGTGATTTGGGGTTTTACAATAAATTGGCAGAAATTTAATAAGAGGGAGCTCCTGCTTAGCAACTCCTGTCTCCTAAATAGATACCACAGGTAGTATTCAGCAACAGAGTAAGTACTATGTTTTGGGGAAAGTCCAAGCTGGACCAGCCTCTGTGTAAATGGACAAAAAATGTGTCTAGGATTTAAAAAGACCCCAAATCAGCCCTGGAAATGATTCCTGACAGCAGGAGGAGAACAAACCCCAGTACCTTGGGCAGGCTGGAGACGTGGCACTCGTAGATCAGCTCATAGTGGGGTGGGTTGATGCTGCTCTGGTAAATGCAGAACACGTTTTCATTTGAAGTGTCTGAATTAAAAATGAACAAAAAACCAGGTTTTAGATGTGCTGAGTTGATCCCAGAGGAAAAGAGCAGCTCCAGACCAGCCCAGTACCTGGTTTATCCGGAGTCTGGATGAAGTGTTGGGAAGTGAAGGTTTTGCCGTCGGGATACTTGGGGTGAGGTGGGAGCCTGGAGTCCAGGTAAGTGCAGAACACGTGCATAAGGATCTGGGCAAACACAACCAAATCTCACTGGAATGACCCCAAAACCCAGCAGCTTCCTCCTCATGATCCCAGGAGTTAATCCCAGTCTTTGGTGGTTACAACGCTGGCTTAACCCCAGGCTTAGGAGCAGCTTCGTGCCTAAATCACCAATTTCAGATTTGGCTAAGAACAGCAGAGGAGCTCAAAAAACAGCTCTGCCCACCCTAAATCCAGCAAGGAAACTTGTCCCTTTCCCTCATGAAAATCACTGGAAAAGTCTGGGCTGGCCACAAGTCTTAGGAATGCCAAAATTGTGAAATAAAGTCCTGGGACGAGCATCCAGAAAACCAGGTCAAGGCCTGAGGGTTGTTTTATCCCTTTCTGGAGAGTTCTCAATATTTTATGTGGGCAGCATCAACAAATTATCTGTGACCTGGTGCTTTCTGTGCTCCCTATACCCAACAGGATCTGTTTGACAGGGAAAACAGAGGATTTGCTGGAAAAAATGCCACAAATCTTAAAAAATCTGGGAGATGCACCTTGGAGCTCACAGCATTGTGTTACCCACAATTAACAAAAATGTGAAATTGTCTATTTGGGTTTTTTCTTTAACTAATAGCCTTAAATTAATGTCAAAACTTCTTTATTTGCACTTTTGAGCTGTTCCTGTTTATCGGGACACTCAGAGCTGCTCCATGGCTGGACACTTCCAAATATTTTAACCACGTTCCCAACCCAAAAATCAAATCCTATTTCAAGGTTGATTTTCTACTTCCAGCAATGGAATCTCTTTATTTATCCAGCAGCAAAGCTGCAAAGCTCTGATGTGCTGATTTTCCCATGTTCCTCAAAGACCTTCTGGCTGCTCCCTCCAAACCCTATCCCAAAATCCAAGCAGCTTGAAGCTGTGGGATCCAGGTGTCCCTGGAAACTCACCGAGGAGTCAGTGGGAAGGTCCGTGTCCCATTTCCGGCCCTTGAAATCCCCTCCTCCATTCCATCGGAAGGAGCTCATGCATCCTCCCTGGGAAAGCTCTGGAAGCAAAAACAGTTATCCACTTCCTGGGGGCTGGAAGTGCATCAAAACAAAGGGGGTTTCTGGTGTAGAAAATAGGAAAAATTCAGCTCCTAAAGGCTTGGGAAGATGTTGATAAAAGGGGGTAAAGTTACATTATCATCATTACAGGATCATTTTTGTTTGTGGATAATGAAAGGATTCAATCTCTTTCCACCCTGAGCAGGCAGGAGGAAATCAAGGAATGGTTTGGGTTGGAAGGGAGCTTAAAGATCATCCAGTGCCCCCCCGTGCCATGGGCAGGGACACCTCCCACTATCCCAGGCTGCTCCAAGCCCCGTCCAAGCTGGCCTTGGACACTTCCAGGGATCCAGGGGCAGCCACAGCTTCTCTGGGCAACCACCAAGTTCACTGTAGCATGGAAATGTTTGGAAATCAGAACAGCAACACCACGAACCTCTGATCCTTTCCACCAAATATTCCTGGTTTGGAGTGAGGTCCAAGTACTGCACCAGAGCGTTCAGGGTCGGGATGAGCGGAGCTTTCACCAGGGCTGCCTGTTTGAGGCTGCTGATGCTGGCTTCTGCAAGACAGGAGGCTCAGCCCGGGAGCATTCCCAGCTCCCCTGCCGAGGTCTGGAAACATTTTATACCTGACACCACCCCAAACATCAGCTCGGTTACTACGAAGTAGCACAAATCTCCTTCACATCAAAGCTACAAGGAACCAACAGGAACTTAAGAGCAGAAGTGGGAGAGAAACTAAGTGGGGACGAAAGCAGCATCGGGCTTTGTAACATGTAGCTCTTGAGGAAACACTCTAAGAAACAGCCCCAAAAGAGGATTTAATTAAAACCCAGCACATCAAATCCACTTCTCAGTTAAGTTAATTAAAACCCAGAACAGCAAATCCACTTCTCAGTTAATTTGAAACAACAGGAGAAGCAGCTCCTACAGAATCCTAACCTGACATGAAAAACAGAACTCCAGATCATCAAAATTTTAAAAAATTCGACTGAATTGAAAAAACCCAGTTCTTTCAGGACATGGGTGATTCGAAGGAAGAATTTGGAAAAGCACATAGCAGTGGAGACAGTGAGACTTTTGGAGGCACTGAGAATTTGCAGCTTTGAAATGTTTTCTGACATTAATAAGCAATAATTGACGATCATTTGAGCTGTAAAATTAAATTTAGTGGGGGAAAAAAAGAGGTATTTAAGAATTTTACCCAAGTGTCCTTGTGCCAGCACTGATATTTCCAGAAATATTATGGAAAACCTTCCCAGCTGAATGAAATGCAGCAGGCGGAGCAAAGACCACACCAAAACAGAGCAGAAACTGAACGAAAATATTTCCCAGACCTAATTTATATAATGCCCATTCCACAGGGAATTCCCAGGCTGCTGATCCTACCTCCAATGTGCAATTCCGGACATCCCATCCTCCTCAGCTGAGTGCTCACAGATTCCATCTCATCCACAAGTGGCACCAGAATGGTGTCATTGATCCACTAGGAAGGAAAAGGGGAAAATTCAAGGTCAGAAGCAACAAGAATGTTTAATAAACCCCTCCGTTTACACCCTACAATCATCCCTGCCACAACCACAAAGCAGTTTAACAGAAACACTGATGTCAACCAAAGAGGAAAATAATTTAATTTAATTATCAAGCCAGGCAGAATTTAAGTGACCCTTTATTAGCTTCTGAAAGGGAAGAAAATTCAATGTAAAGGAGTTGAGAAAACAAATTTGTATCAGGTAAAGCTTTTCTGGACAATGAGGAAAGGGGATAATGAATCACAGCCCTCCAAGCATAAACTGATGGATCCACTCCCTCTCCTGTTTGTCTCAGGAAATCAGGAAGATGATAAATTTGTGGGATTTGTACATGTCAGCCACCCCAACCCTCAGACAGGCACTGCAACCCTTCCCATCTCAGGCACAGAGGACACGAGGGAATCTTCCCAGTCCAGCCCACTTGGAATTCCCTAGAGAGGGACTTACATTCCTGAATTTCGCAGTCCAGGAATCTATGTGGTCCAGGAGCTGTCGGTTCATTGTCACCCGTGCCCAAACCTATGGAAAGGTTTATTAAATCCATATGAGAACCTCACAGAACCCAGAATTTTTAGGGTCTGTGACAATTCCTGCTGCTTGCAAAAGAAAGTTGGGTAAATGCTGGAGGACTTTTCTCCCCCACATTCCTGACACAGCTCATATCCAAACCTTTGCACAAAGGTTCATTTTAAAATCCCGTTTCTCCCTCTTGACCATTTTTTCCGTGGAATTTACCTCTTCTGCAGCCTGTTTTGAGCTTAGATCAGCTTCATCCTTGTGTGCAGAAGGAGCCTGGGACCTGCAAGCCAACTGATACTGGAACTTCCTCAGGATCTGTGCGTGGTCTGCCATGGACCGGCTGTAGTTCCAAAACGTTGGGCTGCTGGAAGGAGAGCTGGAATCTGAGCTTCCTGAAAAGATTAATTCATTAAAAAGTTATGTTCAATTATTGCCAAGTGATTCTGGAACAAACAGCACAGGGACAACGGGTCAGTGTGAGTGAATACACTGAAGTCACTCTGCAGAAACACTGGATTCACCCTTATCTTGATTGTCCCTATCCAGAACAAAAACTTACCAGGCGTAGTTCATCCCCTTTATTCTTATCTTGATTGTCCCAATCCACGACAAAAATTTACTGTATTCAGCCCCTTTATCTGAAACTACCTCGACAAAATCCCCCTCTTATCAAGGTGATCATCTTATCAGAGTCCATTACAGCCAACAACTGCTACAGGAGATAATCCATCAGCATTCCCATGCTTAGATCCTATTCAAAGGAGTAACTGGAGGAAAACTGCCTGAAGGAGAAACAATGGGGTTCTATCTCATGGCCCAGTTCTTCAGCAGGAGCAGGTCCTTCACCAAGCTCACAGGTGATCACCCATAAATGGCCTTTTTACTGGTACTTCTCCCATCACAAAAGCCAATTTTGGATAAAACCAACACCTCTTCCCTTCCAAGCTTTTCCCACCAAATTCCCCAATTTACCTAATTGAACTCGGTGCTGTTTCTCCTCCTCGTTCCTCAGGAAGGTGTCCAGGGATTTGACATCAGTTATGCAGTCGTCTTTGTAGGTGGAATTGTTGTACAGAATGGGGGAGAATCGGTAGTGAGACCTTATTCCACCGCTGTCCACAGGGCCCACACTCATGGAATACGGAGATCCATTGGGAGAGTGGCTGAAGCTGGAAACCTTGGGAGAAAACAAAACAATTTTAATTCTTTTCCTCTTACAAGGCTCAAGCTGTGCCCATTGGATGCGTCCTGGTCATTACCTTACTATAGCTGCTGCTGGGTGAATAAGTCACAGAGGTGCTGTGAGAGGGGCTGGCGCCTGCCAGAGCCTGAAGCTGGGGGCTGTATCCACTCAAACAGCTCCCAGAGAACTTGGGGCTGGCGCTGGGAGAGCGGGAGGGGCTGTAGCTCAGCACACACTGCCCCTGGATCGGTGGGGAAGGGGTCAGGGACAGCACTCTCTTGGCTGCTGGCTCCCGTGGAGGGGTGATTTGTACAGCTGCAATGTAAGGACGAGCAGAGTTAGAAGTGGGGATGCAGCACCCCCAAATTCTCCTTCTTTAAACACACACAAAACACACATCCTGTGTTATTTAAGGTAATTTTTAGAGATGTTAAAAGGGACACTGAGAACCTGGTCCCTACAGAACTCAGATAAAACTGAGACCCGTGACCCCAACTTGGAATAAATCCTACAGCTTGACATTCCATAACCTGGGGGGCTTCTCTAATATTCCATCAGCTCCTCCACCTGCCCACTGTTCTCATCTTAACCACACTGTATGTCTTAATTATTTAAAACACAATTAGTTCCACCTCAAAAGACCATAAACTAAACCACAACAAGTTCCACCTCGATATGAGGAAGAACATCGAGCCCAACTGCTGGCCCTGCACGGGACAACCCCAAACCCCCAGCTCAGTTTAGAGCTCGTGTCAGAGGAGGTAATTCAGAGTAAAGAATCCTGCACTTGAGAAACAACAAAAAAAACCTCAAAAAGATTAAAAGGAGGGTTTGTTCCCCACCTGCCTTGCGCAGCCAGCCCACAATCTGCTGGCTGGGACTTGTGACCAAGCTCGTTGGTGCTGCTGTGTAGGTGAAGTACCTCCAGAAATCGAACAGGGCATTGAGGCTGAACAGGGCTGCCAGGGCAAATTCTGCAAGAAACACACCAGTTTCTGTCATGGTTTGAGAATAAATTACATTATTTGCAAAATCAGGCTATGTCTACTAAAAATGACCATTATTAGTGCTGCCAGTTTGGGGAAGTATCTAATTCACTTTTTTAGGCAAGAAGCACTGGAGATAATTTTCCTCACTGTTGAAATTAATTTATGTGTTTTTAAATTTAATTTTTAAAACAGGGTGGTTATTTTCCAAAAAGGAAATCTCATGATTTTATGAGATTTGCTCCCTTCCATCCTGTTTGATACAGCTTTGAGTCTCCTCCTCTGAAACCAACCTGAATTGTTGTAAAATGCCACCCACACCCAGATCACAACAGAGCAGGAAAATAAATCTAAGGCTCTCTAAAGCCTTAATCCACACATTTAAAAAGATTCCATGCATTAAATAAGTTCTTCCTGCCCTTTCACAACAGAGAAAAAGCTGTTAACACTCCTTATCTACCACTAAAAAGGATGGAATTCCAGCAGTTTCAACGGAGATCACAGAAAGCAAAACAAAGTTTTGATTCAAAATTCAAACAGGAAAAAAAGCTGCCTTAAAAACGACCTCCCAACAATAAAAATGAGTAAAAAAGAATCCTGAAATTTGATTTAAATGCTGCAACGACTCACCAATGTACCAGAGTGGAAAGCAGGTGATGTTGTAATATGTGCTTAGGAGTTTCCCAGTCCTGAAAAGCAAAACAAGAAGGGAGAATTTAGCAAAAATTCCATCCTGGGGGATATTTAGGGCTCCACACAGTGGAGTCTTTGCTGGTTTGAATCAGATGGAACAAGTAACTTACATTTCAGTGTAGATCATGCCTGCTACAGATATATTGAGGAGTCCCCAGGCCAGCACCACCTTCCTGGTCTCAGCCTGTTTCCTCATCTTCACAGCCAGGTCAATGAGGGAAGTGTCTGGACTCTTATTCGGCGTCATTGTCTGTGAGAACAGAGGGAAAAGGCAAAATGTGTGAATTTTTATTCAGCTGGAAGATTCTCACGCAGGTTACTGAGGAACACTGTCCATCTTCTCCCTCATTTTTGAATAATACCCTTCAAAAGAAGGAGGGAAAGCTCCTGCACCCTCCGAGCAAGACCAGCGGTTTTATCGAAAATTCTCCCTTATTTCAGTAGGTAACTGAGTATCTTCTGTTATATAAAACCCACAGATTTTATTTCCTCCTTTATGCCCAGTTACACCTTATGTAAAGGAAATAACCCTGTCACAGGCAGGCAGCCCTCGCATCTCCCCCCAGACCTCAATCCTTTCCCCACACTTCACCTTTCCCCTACCCCAAACCTCTCCTCTCCCTCACCACAAACCTCTCCGATTCTACTCCTAAAACGTCTCTGATTCCCCTTCCCAAATTTAACCTCTCCCGCTTCTAAAACCTCCCCTCTTTCCCCGCCCCAAACTTCTCCTCTCCCCTCCCCGAACCTCTGCTCCTCCCACTCCCCTAACCTCACTTCTCCCCCTCCTCAAATTTCCTCTCCAAACCTCACCGTCCTCCTCCCCAAACCTCCCCTCTCTCCCTCCACAAATAT
>VZTE01003384.1:100740-136449 GCA_013397775.1 Eulacestoma nigropectus
GGAGCAAAGGGGGCGGGACGGGGGAGGGCGCTCGCGGGCGGGTTTTGGCGGGAAGGGCGTGAGGGGGCCGCCATGTTGGGGGGGGCGAAGGGGCCCTCACGGGGACACATTTAGCTCTGGGTTTGTCTTTTTGTTTTTAATTGTCTTTATAGCTAAATTGTTGAATTACGCATTGTTATGGCTGTCAGAGCAACACGTTGCCACAGTCAGCAGGTAAAATTTTAAGGGGTTTTAGGTCTGTTTGCGTGCTGTGCAAGTGTAATTTTGTATTTCTGCATAGGTGTAACTTCGTATTTCTGTGCAAGCACAACTTCATATTTTTGTAGAAGTGTCACTGAAACCATCGGAATAAATAAGATTCGTAACACTGTCTTTTTAAAAATGTTATCAAGTCAGGTATTTATTCTTGGCCAAGGTTTGTGTGTGTGGCTGACAAAATTCAGGCCTCTACATAAATCTCAATACAAAACTTTTTCACTTATTTATACATTTTAGCAAACAAATTAATGTTCATTGGTTCTAAGTTGCATAATCCTCGTCATTAATTAGTATTTTATTCCCTATTAATTTCTTACTTTTTATGCTGATCTGGTCCAAATTATTTAGAAATTTTGTTATCTTTTTCTCAGACATAGAGTCTCCATTCTTTCAGGCCTTAATTTCTTTCTAATTTTCTGGTTACGCCAACATTGTTGAAGTGTTGTAAATTTAAGATCCCACATGCCCAGTCTTCAAATTCATTGGATCTGTTCATTGAAGTTTGCCAGGGTTAGTTTTAACAAATTTAATCGATGATTTCATGATCAGTGTAATAATGGAGGTCTGTGGAGGAACTTTACTAGTGCTGGCTAAAACTGGGCGCTGCTCATAACTACTTAGATATTAAAATAAATAATTAAATAATAATAGAAAAATAAATAATTAAAAATTAGTTAGGAAAGTTATATCATTTCCAACACATGCGCAACTTCCAATTTCCATAGGGGTGTAGCTTCATATTTCTGTCAGAGTGAAAGCTCATATTTCTATACAGATGTAACAACATTTCTGCTGTGAAATGCTGTAAATGGAAAGGGTTGTGTGTATTCCACACTAAATCAGGGTATTACTGGCAGAATGAGCCCTTGCTGTCTGCACTAGTCAGAAACCAGATGAAAAAGAAGATGGTGAGGATGAGGAAGGCTTGAAAGGATCAGAGGGAAAATCCCATGCTGCTCCTGCGGTGGAATTTTGATTATTCAAGGTATGACTGAATTCCACGTTTTCCACTGGCCCTCAGCAGAAGGCTTGGGTCTTCCTGTCTAAAAGGCCTTCACCTTTGGAAATTGTTATTATTTATAATTATCCTGTGGGATGGGGTCACTGTGAGCACCAGTCTTTAATCTCCAGGTAGAGGTGACTTTGTATCTCTCCCAGTACACTTCCCATCCCTTTTTTCTTGTTACCAGTTAGAATTTATCCGTGTACTCCCTGTCCTGAAATGCAAAACCTCAGCGTGACCCGATGGATTTGTCTGAGGGTAACCCTGCAAATTTGAAGGTCTTGATTTCCTAATTTAAGGAAAACTGAGTTGGAAAGATGTAGCTCCATTGCAGCCAGGGTTATTACACTGACGCAAAGCTACAGATTTTCCAGAAACATCAAAATTATGGGTTCTGCTTCTAAAATGAATTCTAAATGGAACAGTGATAAACCACATACTGAAATCCCTACTCATTCCTTATCCAGGGCATTTCCAAGGTGGATTAGGAGCATGGAGGTAATGCATTATTTACAGAAATAATAGTTCTCTCATCAGTAATCTGAAATAAATTGGCATTATAGCCAATTAACTTTGATTATCCTGGAGATGAGCTGCCAGTGAAGCCCTTTGCCATGTCAGTGAAATATTTCTATCCAAAGGTGAAAAGTTTCTGGGATTTTTTTCCTAAAAATGACAGGAGAGGCTACAACACTGGATCTTGGTTTGCATCATTTGAGGCAGCAACAACAGAGGGTCTGGATTTTACAAAAATTTACTGACTTCACTGAAATTTAATGATTTTTAAGGCTTTTCTAGTTGTTGTTGGGGGTTTGTATCCATTCTGGCCTCTCTCAGTGACAGCACAGGGAAAATTTGTATCAATACAGTGATTTTAAGCAAGGAGAGGGTTTGGTTGGACAAGATGGATTTAACCTTTCACTTGCTCACGTGTCACCAGGGTGTTCCTTGACTCACTGCATGATTCCACACCCTCTCCAGGGCTATGAGGAAAGGATGTCCTGCCCTGCCCACGCTGCCTGAGAGCCCTGACTGCCCTGGCCAGACTCACCCACACACCCTCCACCCACCCCAGGCTCTGGGAGCTGCATTTAAGCTGAGGCCAGTTGTTTTGGGCCTTGTTTGAGCTGCAGTGGGTTCAGGGGGGACTTGGGCCTGTGGGCGCTGACATCCTGGCTGTGGACCTGCCCTGGGACCTGCCTGAGGACTTGAACCTGGTCAGTGCCACCAGACCTGCTCTGCTCCTCTTGGTTGGATCCCGTGGGGCTCTGCTGCTTGTGGTGAGGTCCCTACTCCCACCTGCCTCGCTGTCACCTTTGCCTTCCTGCTGCTCCCCTTTTGGACCCTGGGATCAACACTGCAGATGTTTTCAGCCTCTTAAAATCCCAGAATGGTTTGGGTGGGAAGGGATCTTAAAGACCACCCAGTTCTAACCCTTCCACTATCCCAGGGTGCTCCACCCTGGCCTTGGACACTTCCAGGGATCCAGGCCCAGCCACAGCTTCTCTGGCCACCCTGTGCCAGGGCCTCCCCACCCTCCCAGCCAGGAATTCCTTCCCAGTATCCCACCCATCCCTGCCCTCTGGCAGTGGGAAGCCATTCCCTATGTCCTGTCCCTCCATTCCTTATCCCAAGCCCCTCTGCAGCTCTCCTGGAGCCCCTTTAGGCCCTGCAAGGGGCTCTGAGCTCTCCCTGGATCCTCCTCTTCTCCAGGTGAACATTCCCAGCTCTCCCAGCCTGGCTCCAGAGCAGAGGGGCTCCAGCCCTGGGAGCATCTCTTTACTTCATGTTCATCCATGTCTGTGGCTCAAGGCTTATCTCCAAACCCTTTAGGACCTCATGGCTACAGCAGGAGGTCATTGCTGGGGGCCCTGCAGCCCCCCCCAGGGTCATGAGGAATGGATACAACGGTTTGGATTTCGATGCAGCTCCTGAAATGCAGTGGGTGGAGGCCCCAGATGACGCTGATCAGGACACTCAGAGCTTGTTGGGGTACTTTGGATCCTGACATCAGGTTTGGCAGAGTCTCTTGGCAGCCCTTAAATCCATGTGGGATGTAGCATGAGTAATGAAACAAGCTCTAATTTTGTCCTAGATTAAACCCCTCCTTCCTGTTTTCAAAGAGTGAACCATGGCAGGTGGTGTGGACAGTCAGCTGAGTCCTTATGAAATACTGGAGTCTGCAAGCTACGGGTGGGATTTGACTTCCACCAGAATTGCTGTAGTTCCAGGAGCAGGAAATTCCTGTGATGGTTCCTGTCTCTTGGGATAAATTTTTATTATTTGGTTTAAGTTGAGGGAGTGGAGATCTTTTTCCCCAAGGACTGGGTTTGGTTAAACCTCAGACACCAGAGGATTTTGAGCAGAGCATGTTCTCTTTGTGCCCCCAAGACACAGCTGTTGCAAGATGACTCAATCCTACAGGCCAAAACAGGACTAATCCCTGCCTGGGGCTCCCTTTGTTCCCAAAACATGAGACAAAGGACTTGCTTGGAACTGTGAACACAACAGGACACCTGTGGAGGAGTAGGGTGGGAATGGAGGTGAGAGGAGACTCCTCAGGGACTCTCTGCTGAGAGAGGTACAGGTGAGATCTTTATTAAAAGCTTCCTCTGGGAATTGTCAAGGAATTCCTTTCCTGGCTCTCCTGAGGTGGATTGAGCAGCTGAACAATTTCCCCTCTGTCCCTTATCCCCAGGAGCCCCAGGTGTGACAGCAGGGTCAGCTCCTGGCTGTGCCTCAGTAACATTTTTATTTGGATAAACAAGAAGTTTATCCAGCAGTCCTGTGGCCCTACCTGCAATTGTGGGACAGCCACAGGTGGGCGTTCTCATGGCCAAAGTCATGGGAGATTGTTCCCAAAGCTCAGGCAGGACACTGCCTTCCCATGTGGATAACAGCTCCTCAAATATCCGGGCACCTTTGGAATAAGGAATGGACAACTCGAAATCCATGGGAGAAATCCCTGTGACCAAGAGTGGGCTTACAGAGCTGCTCAACCCCAGTGAGAGTTGGGATGAGTTCAGTTTGTCCCTGTTTTCCTCTGCCCCGAAAAACGTGTGAAAGGACGCACACATTTTTGTGGTCAGAGCTTTGGAACCGACTCCTCCCCCCCTGGTTTGGATGTGTCAGTGGAAAATATTTTTTTTAGAGGTGAAATCGGCCTCCTGCGTGCTGGTTGCCTTGAAGGCTCTGATAAATGTGAGAATTTGATCACATGGAGTGATAAGTTCTATCAGATAGGTTTTATCTGAAAAATAAAGCCTGGTATAAATTCCCTTTTGCCAGGCCCAGCTGAACTTCCAGCAAACATGAAGCTGATTTTTTTCTTCAGTGCCCTCATCGGGGCTTCCCTGTGCCTGGAAACCTTCGTTGGGTGAGTTTCACATCTTTGGAAAACCTTTCATTTAGGGCTGGTATCCAGTTGTTATTTTTCATGATCTCAGCTTCACAAAACCTGCTTGGGGCACATTTTTTGCTTTTTGTGACTGATTTTTCTTGTTGCTTTGCTGCTCTGATGTTTGAAGGAGCCTCTCTTTACTTTCATTTAGGTTTTCTAAGAAGGGTCCAGCTGTGGAGTTGAGGTCCTCAATTCCTGTTCATCCAAGAATTTGTTTTGGCTTTAGTTGTACCTAAGGAGCTGAACCTCACTGCAAAAGCAGAGCTGAAAGACCAGAACCTGTCCTCAGATCAGAAAGTTTACTGGTTTCCCTTTTTCCCCGAGTTTCTTATTTTTCTTTCTTCCTCTTCTTTCTGCCTTCCTAAGCATTTCAAATCCTGATTTCCAGCCATCGAATTCTAAAGGTTTGTCTTTATGTTGCATTGCAAAAATTGTCCCACAGGGTGTTTCCTCACAGCCTCTCTGGCTATGGAAATAATTAAAGATTATATGACCATCTTTAATAATTAAAGATTATAAAATCCTACTGGATAAATCCTGAGATGCAGTTAGGGAGCTCTAGATTCCAGTGCGTAAATCTGTGTATGAAGGTTTAAGGATTAACAATAAAAAAAAGAATATAAATAATGTCCTAAAACTCAGAGATTTGTAAAGCCAGGAGGGCTATTTTGATCATTTAATCCCGAACTGAATTCTCGTGAATCCACTCCTCAGTAGCTGTGGTTAATTGACAGCAGAATCCAACCTTGAGATATGGCTTATGGCCATGGAGAATCCAGTAATAAGTTATTAATGTGGAGAAGTGCCTTCAGTGCTGATTTAACTCGGTTCAACAAAGAGATCTTATCCCTCAGCTGGCCAGGGAGAGGGACCTGGTGTAAATGTGATGTAAACGAGTTCCTTCTCAGCAGCTGAGGCCACGCTGTAAATAAACGCCCACACAACCGAGCTCGGGTGCCGAGACCTTTTTACCTCATTTCCATCTTAAAAAGGTTTCTAATTGTGCAGCTACCGGTGTTGCTGACAGCACTGATGCAGGCTGTGCTCCCAGCTGTTGAATTAATCGCTCCAGCCGGTGGAGCGAGGTCCTTCCAGAGGCTGATTCATCCCGCCTGGAATGGTGGTGCGAGCCACCCTCTGCTGGTGTCAGCCTCTGACAACACCGGGAGGGTGGCAGCAGTCTCTGACTAAACCACAGAAAGGTGAAACAAATCCCATAGTTAGCGTTTGCTCTGCCGTGAAGTGCTCCCCAAATGTTTGATCCTGGAATATTATTTTCCCACAAGCTGCTACCAAAAAGTAACCGATGGATGCAGGACTGATCCTTGTGATGTAAAACTCATCCGCGTTGTCTGCTTTAATGATGAAGGTGCGGGTTGTTGGTTTAACTCTTGGGTGGCACCAAATCAACTGTTTAAAGGAGCCCGTGTCGGCCATTAACACACAATTAACACTGAATTAACCATCCCAGTAACAAACCAGTTCACCCAGCCCCCTTCTGAAGGCACTGATTTATTGCAGGCACCAGGTTCTCCGAATCAAGACCAAAAATGAGGAGGAGGTCAAGCAGCTGCAGCTTTTGGAATCCCTGGAACACCTGCAGGTGGGTCATGGCCACAGGGGCATTTTGGAATCTTTCAGACAGGGCAGGATTTGCAGCTCATTCACAAGGGGTCAGGGTGTGAATCTGCATCTCATTTGGAAGGTTCCCATCACCCTGGGGCAGCCGCCATAAATAAATTTATTCTCTCAACACTAAATTTCACCTGCAAGTTCGAGTACCAGCTCAATGTTCAGGAGTGCCAGAATTGATATTTTCTCTCCTACTGGGTTTACATCATTTGGACTGTTAGATCTTAATCTCAGTGTTGAAAAACTTGTTTTTCCAGTGGGAATGGCTATGTTTTGTCTCCCAGGGTTGTGGAAGGAATTTATTAGTTAGTTTACACTGTATTTAAACAGGAAAACACACTGTAAAATTCCAGGTTATTACTATTCTTATTGCCACTGGTGAGAATTTTTAACATCACTGGCTTTAAAAATATGATTTGAATATTACAGAAATGAAAATTTAGAAAAAATACCAAAGGAGAGATTAAAGGAGAAATGAAAACAATGGGTAGGACTGGAATATAGAGTTTTTCTTGAAATTATTCCTATTAAAAGGTAGAATAATAAAATACTCATCAGAGATAATTTAAATTTTCTCTTGTTTTTGTGACCAAAGCCTTGAAATTGGTGAAAAAACTGACTCAAGCCTCTTGATATTTGTTCTTTTGTTGAGTTTATCACATGAACTGATAAAAGGTTGTGGTGAGGCCACAGAGAACAGAGCATTCCAGGGCTCCTTTCTTCAGGAGCTGTTGGATTTGGGAGAAATCAGCATTTCTAAAGCTCTGCAAGAGCTGTTTGCTGGATGCTTTCTCCAAGCCAAATCCATTTTCCTTTCTCTTTTTAGCTGGATTTCTGGATCAACCCCTCTGCCCCTGCCCTGCCTGTGGATGTGAGAATTCCTGCTGTCAATGTCCAGTCAGTCAAAGCCTTCCTGGAATCCCAGGGGATTGAGTATTCCATCCTGATCGAGGACCTGCAGGTAGCCAATGCCACTGGCACTTATTCCTTACATCTTTTAGAAACACTGATTCACAATTTGGCCTCATTCCCACTTTTCCATACTCTGTTTTCTGTGGGATCCTCCCCTTGTTTTGTAAGTTGTGGCTTAATTCCTCAAGGACAATCCATGGATCACTGCAGGTGTTCTCTGAGTAATGACATCAATAAACTCATGGGCTCCACAGGGCTCTTCTGACAATTCCTGAGGAGTTCCACGTGGCCTTTTGGCCTCAGACATTTGGGGATCCCAACACTGAAGTTACTCATCATTCAGTAAACTCTGCAAAGAGTAGTTAAGGATAAAAATCACCCACTTGGGCACTAATCTGACATTTTCACATGAGCAGTAATCCCAAAAGGGTATCTAAACCAGCATTAACTCACCTACCTTTTCACTTATTTATTTTTTAGCAGCTGAAGCAGACACTTCTCACTATTTGAATGTCTTACTTTAGGATGTTCTGGATAAAGAAAAGCAAGATATGGCTGAGAGTGCCCAAAGGCAGCGCAGCAGCAGCTTCGACTTTGGTGCTTACCACACTTTGGATGATGTGAGTACCTCAGGGGAAGAGTATTCTGGTTTTTTCTGGTCTCTTTTTATGCTGTCTTCAATTAAACATCCTGTATTAGGATCCAGAATGTCCTTGCAGCTTCTTCTGGCACGTGGGTTTGCTTTTTGCAGTATTGATTTTGTGCTCAGAACAATCAGCCAGCGCCATCCCTGACAGTGTTGATCAAAATTCCATAAACTCTCCTGCAGAATCTGTCAAAACCCTTCCTTCAAAAGAAGGAGAAATAAAGGAATCTTGAAATTGGGAAATAAAGAACTTTTTGCCCAGAAAAGCTGTGGCTTCCCCATGCTTGGGAGTGTTCAAGACCAGGTTGGAGCAACCTGGGATAGTGGAAGGGGTCCCTGCCCGTGGCAGGGGGGTGGAATGGGATCATCTTTCCAACCTGAATCAGTCCATGGTTCTCTGGAAAGAATGATAGAACACATTAATATGATATTAATGTCTTCATGACCTTTCATTTCAGATTTATAAGGAGCTGGACCATCTTGCATCTGAGTACAGCTTTGTGGAAAAGATCCAGATTGGAGAATCCTACGAAAAGCGGCCTCTGTACGTCCTCAAGGTATGACAAATATCATGGAATGTGTCCATTGAGATGAACGACAGACAACACAGCCCAAAGCACCCCAATCTATATGGGATATTCTTGGCTGAAAGGTGGCAGAGTTTGAAATCCTCCTGTTTGATTTCCCAGTTCAGCACCGGAGGCTCCAACCGCCCGGCCATCTGGCTCGACGCCGGCATCCATTCCCGTGAGTGGGTCACCCAGGCCAGCGCCCTGTGGATCGCCAACAAGGTTCCTGCAGCAGGGATTCATCTTTGGGCTATCTTGGGAATGTTTCCTGGTATTTCAAAGGATAGCACCCCTCTATGTGTTCAGTCAACTCTGCTAATCCTTCGCCTCCTAAAAAATCCCTGAGGATGTGGTGGCTGCCTTGACCAAGGGTTGGGAAACTCCTTGTACTAGTTTGGAAACAAACCAGTGGGAGATCACAAGTCAGAGTTATAATTTAATAGGAAAATTAGAAGAAATGCAAGAGTACAAGAACACTGACAGAGTCAGGATACAACCTGACACCTTGTTAGTCAGGGTGGTGTTAGCAGTCCAGATGAAGTGGTCCTGTTGAAGCGGTGATCCTGTAGAAGGGTCTGGACTTTACCTAAGTTCCAGTGGTAGCTCTTGTCTCAGGGAATCCAGTAAGTAGGGCTGCTTGTGCTGTTCCAAACCCCAGATTATATCCAGGTGGGAATGCTTGTCTCCTCCCCCTGCGCGGGGCATCTCACACTGGGTTGATGTGATTCTGAGTCATGCAGTGTGTCCTTGATTGCCCATTAAACAGAGATAGACCCTGGAGGGAGTTATCAGGGATGAGTCATGGTAGGAGATAAGGAACACTGCCCCACCTGCTTTAACAGCTTGTGAAGATGAGAATAGAATACATACAATCGGTTACATCTTACACTGTAACCTAAGACACTCAGTGTCTTGTTAGAACAGCTGAGTTTAGGCAGATAAAATGTAGTGGTTCAGGTGAAATTTTTACACAAATAACCAAAGACTTTGAGATTATTTTGCTGTTTTGCTCTGCTCACCCAGAAAAACTCTGTGAGGTTGGTTTCCTTCCACATAATGCCCAAACCTCCAGCTCTCTATAAATGAGGGTTTAAATCCTGCTGGAAATGACCAAACCACCAGAGGAGTCACAGGATCACAGAATAAACTGAGTTGGAAGGGACCCACGAGGATTATGGAGTCCAACTCCTGGCCCTGCACAGAACCATCCCCAAGAGCCACCCTGTGCCTGAGAGTGTTGTCCAAATGCTCCTTGAGCTCTGTCAGTGCAGCACAGTTGAGTATTCCCAGCCTGGCTATTCCATCTCAATCTCAGTGCCAGCCTTGGCCCATTCTTTGGGACAGGGAGGAGAAAATTTTGTTGTTCTCTTCCATTAACCTCCTGTCTTTAGAATGAAATAATAAAACAGATTCACTGCTCACTTCAGAGCAGTGGAGGAACAGTAATGGCCAGCAGATAATTGATGTTTCTCATTTCCCTGCCTCAAAATCCAGCCTTTCCTCTGCCCCAAGCAGTGAGGGAATGAACATTTGGGAAGGAAATACTCTGCAAAAGCAGGGTGTGCTCTGTCTCTGCCTAGATTGCCTCTGACTATGGAACAGATGCTTCTGTCACCTCTCTGCTGGACAAGATGGATCTTTTCCTGCTGCCAGTCGCCAACCCCGATGGATTTGTGTACACTCACACCTCGGTGAGTCAGCTGTCTGAGCTCAGTGAGATTCCTGGCTTTTCCAAGAAAATAATAAACACAAGGGAAGTGGGCTCTGAAAGTCTGTTCCTTAATGCTGTGAGAGGAGTTACCAAAGAGTTGGGCAGACAAAGATCCTCATTACTTGACTAACCTGTCCTAACCCACTGTAAATACTCCAGTTTTGGTAAATACATTTGATTTTTGACCTGTGGCCCATCTTGGCAGTCAGAAGTAATCTTGGGATCATTCCTAGGATCAATCCCTCATGGATGGCAGCTATTTCTGGGAGCAGTTTTAGTGCCAGCACCCAGATTTGCTCCCTTTTGAAGCATTTCTCTGTTGTAGAATCGCATGTGGAGGAAGACCCGCTCCAAGATTCCCGGCAGCATCTGCCTCGGAGTTGATCCCAACAGGAACTGGGATGCAGGTTTTGGAGGTAGGGATAAAGCTTCTGGGTTCTGGATCCTGTTACACAGAACCAGCAATTGCCTTTATATAGGGCATTAATCACCCTAGAGCACAGGATGAGGCAGCAATCATGGAATCGCAGAATGGTTTGGGTTGGAAGGACCTTAAATATTATTTAGTTCCACCCCCTGCCATGGGCAAAGACACCTTCCACTATCCCAGATTGTTCCAAGCCCCATCCAACCACTGAACACTCTCAGGAGTGTGGATTCCTGGGCTTCTGGGCAACGTGTTCTGGGTTGTATCATCTAAAAATACATCCCTTGAACATTCACACTCTGTCGCTGCTGTTTGAGCGTTTGTCAGCATTTAAGGCCTTGCTTTGGCTGCACACCTGTCCTTAGGAAAGCCCAGCTTTGTGTGGGTCTGCCCTGACCTTCCAGGAATTCCCCTTCTCACAGGTTTGTTCCCTCCTTGCCCCACCAGGTCCTGGAGCCAGTAACAAACCCTGCTCCGAATCCTACCACGGGCCCAGCGCCAACTCCGAGGTGGAAGTTAAATCTGTTGTCGACTTCATCAAGAACCATGGAAACTTCAAGGCCTTCCTGACCCTCCACAGTTATTCCCAGCTCCTGATGTATCCCTATGGATACAAATGCACCAGGCCAGACGATTATGCCGAGCTGGTGAGACAGAAGAACTTGGCTTTACCTTCTTCCCTTCTGTCCAGCTGCCTTTCTGTGCTTTCCATGCTCTTCCTTAATGACAGCATCACAGCTGGAATAACATCTCTGAGGCATCTCACAAGCATAATCCCAATGGAAAAGACCTCTGGAGATCTCTGTTCTAACCCTGTGCTGAAAGGGCTTTAGAGTCAGAGCCAATTTCAGTCTGAGTTTTGATTGTTTTGATATTTCTAAAGACAAATTCCACAGCTTTTTCAAGCCCATCCCAAAGTTTCCCTGATCTCACGGTGATTTTGTTTTGTCCTAATACCTAAATGCAGTTCCCCTGTGGCAACTTGTTGCCTTTTTCCCTTCTCCACAAAGAACCTGGCTCTGTTTTCCATCCAACCCCTCACTGTGTAGTTGAGGTGAGCACAAAGCTGACCTTGGAGTATTGGGAGATCTCCAACTGCCTTGGGAATTTCTGGTATCTCTTGAGCCTTCCCTTGACAAGCCAGTGAGCTAAACACTGGATGAACGGTTCTAGAACCTGCTGCGAGTTAATTCATCTCCCAAAAATGCTGTGGAAGTTGTGAGTGCTGTTAGTGTGAACCATCTCCAAAGCAGTTTGGAGGTTTCTGGTGAAATCCTAATGTTTAGTCTCAGGAAGTGTGGCTGCTTCCTGACTTTCCCTTTATCTTCTCCCCTCCAGGAATCTCTGGGAAGAGCGGCCGCCAGTTCCATTCGGTCCCTCTATGGCACCACTTTCCAAGTGGGCAGCATTTGCAAAACGATCTGTGAGTATTTGGCCACTCTGAGCTTTTTTGGCTGTCCCAGGACACCAATCCCTGTCCTCCCCAGAGGGTCTGTCCCTCGTGGAAGCCACGATACTCCTGTGCAGTGACACCACCGGTCACACATCAGAGCTGAGCGTTCCCATTCAAACCTCATCCTTGTCCCTCAAAACATAAACAGCAGGACAACAGAACTGCACCATCCCTCTGCTCACTGCTCTGGATCATCTCTCTCTCTCTTCCAGACCAAGCCAGCGGAGGCAGCATTGACTGGAGCTACGACAATGGGATCAAATATTCCTTTGCCTTCGAGCTGCGGGACACGGGGCGCTATGGCTTCCTGCTGCCCGCCAGCCAGATCATCCCAACGGCCAAGGAGACCTGGCTGGGCCTGAAGAGAATCATGGAGCACGTGCAGAGCAAGTCCTCCTGAGAGCTGGGCCGGGATGCAGCACAAGGCCCTAAATCCCTCGGTGTGCTGTGATGGCTGGAATGATAAAAATGGCTGAATAAACCCCCTGTGTATTCCCCCACGGTGTTTGACACATGCCCTGTTCCTTGTGTGTGACACAGCCCTGAGGAGATTTTGGGCCACAACCCTCCCTGCCCACACATCCAGTGCCACCCCTGCCATGGCAAGGGACACTTTCCACTATCCCAGGCTGCTCCAAGCCCCATCCAACCTGGCCTTGGACACTTCCAGGGATCCAGGGGCAGCCACAGCTTCTCTGGGAATTCTATTCCACTGCCTCACCACCCTCCAGCCAGGAATTCCTTCCCAATATCCCATCCATCCCTGCCCTCTGGCAGTGGGAAGCCATTCCCTGTGTCCTGTCCCTCCATGCCTTGTCCCAAGTCCCGCTGCAGCTTTCTTGGAGCCCCTTTAGGCCCTGGAAGGGGCTCTGAGGTCTTCCTGGAGCCTTCTCCTTCCCCAGGCCGAAGGGGCTGGTGCAGAGGACCTGGTGTTAACCAGCATAATCCAGGCTATGGAACTGATTAAAGGAATTTAATTTCCTTTAATGAGCCTCAGGATGTAGCCAGGCCCTCAAATGTACATGCCCATATTTTTGGCTGCCCTTTTCTCCCTCCCACATGTTCCCAGTGGACGTGGTTGAAGGGAGGATGGAGATGGGAGGACACGTCCCCTCATCCAGCTCCCAGTCCCTCAGGAACCCCTCATTCTGTTGTTCATCCTGCTAATTTCTTGGGAATTAAGAGCAAAGAGCTCAGGAGGCACTGAAGGATCAGAGATTAGCAGTGGCTGCTGCTGCTGTGGTGATTATCGAGTCTAACAGGTTTATCTCGGTGTCTTGTGACCCCCCAGCAGCTGGTGAGTTCCTCACCCTCGGGGAGCCTGGCAGGAGAGCAAACAGTGCTGATGTGTCCGATAAAACTGTGTGGACTCCCAGGGCACAGAGCTGCTGGCAGGAAAAGGGGACGGCGCAGTTGAGGCAGCTGGAAGTACTCCAGGGGGCTGGATTTGGGTTAAAAGCAGCTGTTTTGGAAACCCGTGCTTGGGGCAGCCAGTGCTCCCCTTGTCCCCATTCCCTCTGCTCACAGCTTTACCCAGTGGCACCTGCTTCCCAAACCGACCCAGGTTTCCAAAATCCCATCCTCTGCCCAGTGATTAAAAAGCACTGATGGTGAATCCCAGGGACAGGGCACACAGCTGGCTCGTGGACCTGGATGAGCTGTTGCCTCCAGAGCAGGAGCTGCAGAGCCCGAGGAGCCTCAGCTGGGGTTGGGGACCTGTGACCTCATCCTGACTTGGAAGCTCATTCCAACCATCCAGGTCTTGAGGCCCCCTGTCCCCTCCTCTTCAAGGGCCTGGTGTGATGAGAGCTCATCCAGGTCTGGAACCCTGACCCCAAAGAGATCTGGAATCAGAGCAGTGGTTGCCACCCAGAGGAACAGGAGAATGTGCCCCATGGTGGGATGGAGATGACACAGGTGTGGGATGGGGGGACCTAACAGGGACCTTCCCATCCTGAGGAAGGAGATTATTGAGGAAACAGAGCCCAGCTCTTCACCACAGAGAGTGATGGGAGAGACAATGGCATCAGCCGGAATGAGGGAGAGCCAGGAGGGACATCAGGAAATGCTTTTCACCAGGAGGAGAAGCAGCAGGACCTGGTGCCAGTGGGGCCATGCAGCCTCCATCTCTGGAGGACTGCAAGGAGGAGGGACCTCGTGGGTTGCCAGAGCTGACCATGTTCATCCAAGAGGTCGGATACAGACCTCTCATGGTCCCTTCCCACCTCAACCACCCCTTGATCCTGCCTCAAGGAGGACCCTGCCAGCACCTCACCACCAGCACCAGCTCTGCATCACAGAGCCCCAGCAGACCCTGGCCCCTTCCCCACAGCACCTCCTGCTCTTGGTGCAGCCAGAATCCCCTGGATTTAATGGGAAAAACACGGACAGAAGATGTCAGCTGTGAAAAACCACCCTGGGAGGTGCCTGCCAGCCTGGGAACACAGCCCAGGAGCCCAGAGCATCCTTGACGAGTGTGGTGGGAGCTCAGGGGCAGTGCAGATAAGGCCCAACAAAGGCCCTGCTGTAACCTGTGGAACAAAGACGCTGCTTCAACTGGGGAACAAAGACACCTCTATGACAAACCCACCTCCTGGGACAGCCCCAGTCAGTGACAGCTGCTCCAGAGCCACTGCTTACACTGCAAACATTAAAAATAATTCATTTTGTACCCAAAAATGAGCCCTTCTCTCTGAGCATTACCCCAGGTAAACATCCTTGTGTACCTCCGAGCTCCGTGACTTCCATCAGCTTTGAAGTGGGATTTCATCCACGATCAAGTGGCCCCACTCCTGGGAATGGTTTGATGAATAATTTGAATAATATAGTTTAAATTTTATATATATATAGAGAGAGAGAGAGACACGTGTATGCATAAACTAATTAATCATAAATAAGTAGATTTAAATGCTTGCTTTTTCTGTGAGTAAATTCGTAGTAGCTTGTCATTACACGTGCATTACTAATCATAATTATAATTAACTTACTCATAGCATTGTGTAATGAAGAAATTCATGGAAACAAAGAGGTGTTTCTGGGGCTCCCGTGACTGCGCCGTCCCCACCGTCCCACGCCCGCGGGTTGGGAGCTGCCCGTGCCCATGGCAGCTCCAGGCTGGGAGCACGGACACTCATCCAGGACCCGCTCACCGAGGAAGACGTTATCAGATCCTCCCTAATTTGGCTGCTCTTGTGTTGACTTTGCCAAATAAAGCAAACATTTGGGCTCCCGGGAGCCCTTCCTGCCTGCTCTGTTTGTCGCTGCCGACGTCGCGGGGACGGCGGATGCGGCCCCGGTGAGGAGCTCCGGGAGGGCTCCCTGAGCACCAAGGGGGTTCAGTCCATCCTCGGGGCTGAGGCTCTGCTCTCACCCACCATGGAGACCCTCCTGGTCTTTCTCGCTCTCCTGGGGGTCGCCAGCACCGAGCAGCTCTTCGTGGGGTGAGTCCTGCTGGAGCAGGGGGCGGTGGGACACCACGGCTGGGATGGGGATCCAGGTGAGAGAGGCCCATCCCCACCCGCTGTCCTTTGGGGTCAGTGAGAAGGGTGACATCCCAAAGAACGGAAATCCAACAGGGTTTTTTCCCAAGCAGGAAAGATGAGGTTTCACCCCAGGTTTGGAGGGAGGTTTTGAGCATGCAGCAGGTAGAAATTAGGGAATGCTGAACCCTGAGGGCATCACTCCAAGTTGTGCCAGGGTGTAGAATCCCAGAGGATGTATATGGCTCAAACACTGATGGTTCTGGAGCCACGCAAGGATTGTTGGGAATAAAAACCAAGGATTGCTGGGAATAACAGCCAAGGATTTCTGGGAATAACACGCCGTGGAAAAGAACAAGATGTGGCTGGAGAAGGGGCCCTGTGGAGGGAGGGCAGCACTTTTCCAGGACAAACATCCTGGCTGTAGCTCCTGGAGATAGGAACAGCACAGTGCAGAGGTTGGATGAGGCTGAGAATGGGCATGGAATGTAGGGGGGGATCATGGAGACCACCCAAAACTCCCCAAACCTCCAATCCATTCCTGGAAAGGTCTGAATGACTGGACTGGCGATGGGAACTAACTTGTAGAGAAAGTGGAAATCCCATATTCAGAGTAGGGAAAACCCATCCACAAAAAAACACCCCCAGGATGCTGGACATCCCAACAGCTGGACCAATGCTGGAGCCAGGGCTGGTGATCTCATGACCAGGGATAGGACCCAGGGAAAGGTTGGAGCTGTGCCAGGGCAGGTTTAGGTTGGATATCAAGGAAAGGTTCTTCCCCCAGAAGGTGATGGGCACAGAACAGGATCCCCAGGGAATGGGCACATTCCCAAGGCTGCCAGAGCTCCAGGAGCACTTGGACAACACTCCCAGGGATGCACAGGGTGGGATTGTCGGGGTGTCTGTGCAGGGCCTGGAGCCGGATTTGATCCTTGTGGGTCCCTTCCAGCTCAGGATATTCTGTGATGTGACCAACCCACCTTCCCTCCTGCTTTCCTTCCTTCCTGGACACGATGCCGTGGTTGAGGGATCCATCCAGGATCCCGTCACTCTCCTCCAGGCAGGGGGTACTGGGAGGGATCCGAGCAGCTGCAAGCCAAGGCTGTCCAGGAAACGTCAGGACTGCTCCCTGATTTTGGAAAAATTGCAAGGATTTAATGCCTGCCTGAGTCCCCCAGGCACGGAATGAGCAAATGGAAATTGTTCTCACCTTGAGGAGGTGTTTAAACTGACAAAAGAGGTGTTAAGAGGATGAAAGGTATGAAAGGGGAAAGGCGAAGGAATTTTGTGCCATTTTGGGAGCGGCTTTAAGCACTGCCCAAAAGGGGAGTTTGGAGGTAGAGGATTGATCCCGGATGGGAAAACCTCTCTCCCATGGGAGAACATTTCCTCCTCTGCCAGGGGCTGTGCCTGTCCTTGGGCAGCCCCGCCAGGCTGGATTGGAACCTCGGCTAGGAAATGTATCCATAGATACGGAACGTATCCATGTGAGATATTCCCTAACATTGTGGGAGCTGATCAAACAAGGCTGGAGATCATCTCAGGCTCCCCAGCACTTGCTCTTTTCCCATCGTTGTTGCTCTGAACCTGCATTTTTTTTCTCTCAACACCAACAACTGATGAATTTTCCAACCCTCTGAGCTGCTGTGGAGCTTCCACAGCTTCCTCCAGCCCAGAGTCCTCTCCCTGTGATTCCTCTGCCTCCCTACAGGGACCAGGTCCTGCGTGTCACGGCCAGGAACGAGGAGCAGATCGTCCTGCTCAGGGCCCTGGGCAAGCAGGAGGAGCTGCAGGTGAGCTCTGAGGGTTCCTGAGCATCCCCCCTCTCACAGACCCTGGTGAATCCAGGGCTCCCTCCTTCTTTTGCCATCCCATCCTTTTTCCTCCTCATTTTGGAGCTGTATTATTTAGAACCAAATAAATATGGTTTTAACCTAGGGGTCCTTGAGTTCAGTGCTCCTGTTTTGTATGATCTGGGAACATCCCACAAATACTCACACGAACAACTCGGGCTGAAACATTTCTGTAGATCCCTATCCACATATCCATCTGCGTCCCAAAATTTGTCCAAAAACCTCTTTAGATCCTTCATAGAAACTCCTATGGGATCTCTGGAGGTGCTGGGGAGCTCAGTGGATGAGCACCAGCACAGATGGAGCCGAGTTCTCCCTTTCACCTCAACTTCTTCCCAGGTGGACTTTTGGCGTCACCCCACCAGCCCCAGCCACCCCGTGGACCTGCAGGTGCCCTTCCCCAGCCTCCAAGCAGCCAAAACCTTTCTGGATTCCCATAATTTTTCCTACAGCATCATGATTGAGGATGTGCAGGTAATGGCTATGATGGGAACAGGACAAGCTCCTGCAGCTCAACCCTGAGAGGAAGTCCAAAAAGTTGGAAACTAAGAGATGGAAGAAAAATCCAAGTCTCTGCTCCTTCCAGCCTGTTTGATCTCGGGGTTTTTTGCCTCCTAACCAGGAATTATTGGATGGAGAAAAGGAAAGCATGAGGAGGTCTAGGAGGATAAAGAGAAGCTCCAGGACATTTGATTTCGCCTCCTACCACACACTAGATGAGGTACCTTTCTCTGCAGAGCATTGGCTTTGTCCTGCTGGGGTCACATCCCTGTGGTCACGGTCATGGTGATGTTTTTGGTGACAGGTGAGACCTCCCTGGGACACCTTGGTGGAAGTTTTAGCTGAGATGGGAGACTGGGAAACCTTCCACATCCAGCATGGCCGCTCCTGGAATCTTCCACCTCATGGAAGACATTTTCAGCTTCACTTTGGGGGTCTCACCTTGTCCTTGGAGCCCAGTCGGTGACCTGTGGGGGCTGTGATGGTGTTGGGGGGTCTCAGAGCTTTTTCCTTCTCCGTTCATTCTACTTTTCCAAAAACCTTGTGGTGTGCCTTTCCTTGCTCACGCAGAGGCCCAAGCATCTGGTGTTCTCCAGGGAAGCACCAGGTCTCCAGGGAAGCACCAAATCTTCTCCAAAGAGGCACCAGATCTTCCCCAGGGAAGCTCTGCCTGTTGCATCCAGCACTGGATACCCTCAAAACTAAAAGGTGAGATCCAGGCTGAGCCTCATGACCCAGCAGCTCCTCCTTTCAGATCTACGACTGGATGGACGTCCTGGTGGAGGATCATCCCAACCTCGTCAGCAAGATCCAGATCGGGCAGAGCTACGAGAACAGGCCCCTGTACGTGCTGAAGGTGGGTCCTGGGGCAGCCTTGCCTTGAAGATCCCCCCTCAGGATCAGAAGTTGTGCCAGGGGAGGCTCAGGTCGGACATCAGGAGGAATTTCCTCATGGAAAGGGTGGTCAGGCATTGGAACTGCCCGGGGAGGTTTGGAGTCTCCATCCCTGGAGGTGTCCAAGGAACACCTGGAGGTGGCACTCAGTGCTCTGGGCTGGGGACAAGGTGGGGATTTGGCACAGGTTGGATTCCGTGATCTTGGAGGGCTTTTCCAACCTGAATGATCCCGTGATTCCGCACAGTTCAGCACTGGGGGATCGAACCGGCCGGCCATCTGGCTGGACACCGGCATCCACTCGCGGGAATGGATCACCCAAGCCACTGGTGTCTGGACGGCCAACAAGGTGACCCCGCACCCTGGAGACCCCAGTTCTTACACTGCGGTGCTGCTCTGTCCCATCCCTCATCTCTGAGGGGCCCCTGGGCAGCTCCGGCTCCTCTCCATGCACAGATTGCCGAGGAATACGGGCAGGACCCCTCTGTCACCGCCATCCTGGACAGCATGGACATCTTCCTGGAGATTGTCACCAACCCCGATGGCTTTGCCTTCACCCACAGCTCCGTGAGTGCGGGGACACCGGAGGAGGACCTTGTCCCAGTGCTGTCCCCAACCAGGGCTGTCCGCAGTTTTTGGGTGGGGTGGGATGTTCCTCCCCGTGTGGGATGGTGAGTGGAGATCCCTGGAGGTGCTTGGCCAGGGGTTGGGATTCACATCCCTGTTCCAGTCTCCTCTCCATGTGCTCCTAGAACCGCCTGTGGCGCAAGACCAGGTCCATCAACGCCGGATCCCGCTGCGTCGGAGTGGATCCCAACCGAAACTGGGATGCTGGGTTTGGAGGTGAGATCTCGGCCACCAGGTTCCTACGCCAGGCATTGTTTGTGCCTCAAAACATTGAAACTTTCTGCTAAAGAGGAGAAACCCAGGGAAACCCTTCCTGAGGGATCCTCTCTGGATGGTGCCTCCTCCCTGTGCTCCAGGTGCCAGCTCCAGCAGTGATCCCTGCTCCGAGACCTATCACGGCCCTCACGCCCACTCTGAGAGGGAAGTGAGAGCCATCGTGGATTTCATCCGCGGCCACGGCAACGTGAAATCCGTCATCTCCATCCACAGCTACTCCCAGATGCTGCTCTTCCCCTACGGATACAGGACGGCGCCCATACCCGACCACCAGGAAATGGTGAGATGGGCCCAAAATGTGGGGCTTTGGCCACCTGGCAAAGTCAGGCAGAGCATCCCAGGAGCCTCCCTGCTCCTCCCGTTAGATACAACCGGAATATTGAACCCCTTCAGCTGGTGGAGGGCGGTTGCAAGATGAACCTCAAACATCAAAAATGAAGGGTTTTTTGGGAAAACCTAAAGCAGAGGGAATGGGGAATGATGGGCTCTAGATCCCCCTGCCCCTTGATCCATCAGATCCCACCACTTTTGGTGGTTCCTTTGCAGAATGAACTGGCCAAGAAGGCCGTGAGCGACTTGGCCGCCGTGTTTGGGACAAAATACACCTACGGCAGCATCGCCAACACCATCTGTGAGTGTCCCTCCCTCATCCCACTGCAAATCCCCCAGGAATGGGCTCCCATTTCCACTCCTCTCCCTGCAGACATGGCAGGAGGCACCACCATCGACTGGGCCTATGACAACGGGGTGAAATATTCCTTCTCCTTGGAGCTGAGGGACTCGGGGCGCTACGGATTCCTCCTGCCCAGCTCCCAGATCGTCCCCACCGCCACCGAGACGTGGCCGGCGCTCCTGGACATCATGGTCCACGTCCTGGAGCATCCATACTGACCCCAGCACCTCCCACAGCACTCCCTCATCTCAATAAACCCTCATGGACACTCAGTGGTTTCAGGCACCCTCATTTCCCCATGCTAAACTCCAAAAAAAGAGTGGAAAAGGAATCCCAGCCCTGCAAGTGTTTATTTTCCCCTCGTGGCTTTGGCTCAAAGTCCCCATCCTTTGGAGCCAACAGCCAGCATGGGAGGACATGGGAGTTTTTGGGCAACCAACCCCAAATTTGTGGGGTTTTGAGCAGCTTTGCTCCATCATCCCTTCCCGGGGAGCTGCAAGGAGGGACAAGGGGCACCCTCAAGGCCATTGCTGGGTGCAAGGGGCTTCCAGGAACTGGCTGTTTATTTTTGGCTCCTGGGACAACTGTCACCTGGGCCACTTTCCTGGGCCAAATTTTAAACCAGTTTCCCCACCACTGTGCTTTAGGGATCCAGCTCACCAATCCCCCAAGTGGAAAATCTGCATTTTGTCCTTTCTCAACCCAAATTGATCCTTTCCCTCCCCTCAGCCAGCGCTGGGGGCGGTGGGATTTTGGCACCTCCCGGTCTCACCTTGCTGGCAGCTGGTCCACCATGGCCCCAGCCGGCTCCTGGGACAGGTTTGGCCAGGACTGGGAGTACCTGGATGAGGACTGTGGGGCCTGACCTTGGCTGCTGGCAGCCAGAGCCTTCCCACGGCCCTGGGAAAAGGGACAGCTGGAGAGGCCGGGCCGGGGCCGCCATCCTGATGAGATTTAAGAGGGCCCAGAGCACTGTTGGGATGCGAGACCGACTCTCCCAGCTGACCATGAAGTTCCCTGTGCTCCTGGCTGCCCTGGTGGCAGTGGCCACCTGCACAGAGACCTTCGTTGGGTAGGGGGGACGGGATGGGGATGGTGGCACTGGGTGGGGCAGAAGGAGCTGGTTCAGCCCCAAGGGAGCACAGGGAAAGGCTTGGGGGAAGTTCCTGGGATGGAGGGATAGATGGGGTGGGGTTAGGCCAGCCTAACGGGGCTGGAGCTCGTCCCATGCCCCTCAGCACCCCCTGACCCCACAGGCACCAGGTGCTGCGCATCGTCCCCAAGAGCGATGAGGAGCTGCAGAAGGTGCAGGAGCTGCAGGAGCTGCAGCATCTGCAGGTACTGGGTGTGGGATTGGATTTTGGGGATGACCCCCAGCCCATGTCCCTTGTTTTACACCCCCCAAGCAAAGCAGGGATGGGGCTGGATGTGGGATTATGGGAACCAGTAAGACAGGCTGGTGCTGGGGGGTGCATCCCAAGGCAAGATCTGACCTCCTTATCTCCATTTTTCCCTATCCAGCTGGATTTCTGGCTGGCTCCCCGCGGGCTCGGATTTCCCGTCGACATCCGCGTGCCCTTCCCCAGCCTGCAGCCTGTCAAAATCCACCTGGAGGCCAGTGGAGTCCCCTATTCCATCATGATCGAGGATGTGCAGGTCACTGGTGCCGGAGGGGAGGTGGGGCAGAGGTGGGATCCCATCCCGTGGGAATGAGGCTCATCCCGCCCCATGTCCCACAGGCCCTGGTGGATGAAGAGCAGAAGGAGATGCTCCGGAGTAGCCGCCAGCAGCTGCTCAACACCAACAACTTCAACTACAAGGCCTACCACACCCTGGATGAGGTGGAAAAGCACAAGATTTGGGGCATTTTTGGGGAAAAATTTGCTCTTAGCAAAGCCCTGTCGCTCCACGTGCAGCAAGGGCAGGGGGTGAGCTGGGAGTGACCCTCACATCCCTCGTTCCCAGATCTACAATTTCATGGACATGCTGGTGGCCGAGAACCCCAACCTGGTGAGCAAGCTGGAGATCGGCCGCTCCACCGAGGATCGTCCCCTCTACGTGCTCAAGGTGAGGATTTGGGGATCGTGATCCAGAGGGGAAAGTGGTGGGACAGGGACAAAGCCAACGCCCCCCTCTGCTCTCCCAGTTCAGCACAGGGGGCACGAACCGGCCGGCCATCTGGCTCGACACTGGGATCCACTCCCGCGAGTGGGTGACGCAGGCCAGCGGCGTCTGGTTCGCCAAGAAGGTACTGACACATCCCAGGCATGACTTCTGTTCCCAAAGGGCCATGTGGTCCCCAGGAACTGTGGGATCCAGGTGGTTGATCCCACAAGGAGGACAGGGAACCCCAAACCTCCATCCCCTCTAGATTGTCCAGGATCACGCGAATAACGAAGGTGTGGCCTCCATCCTGGAGACGATGGACATCTTCCTGGAGATTGTCACCAACCCCGATGGCTTTGCCTTCACCCACACCACGGTACTGCCCCGGATTTCCTCTCCCTGATTCCTACAGCCGCGCTGGATGGGGCTGGGGAGCAGGATTTGGGGTGCTGCACATCCCTGAGAGGGCAAAGCCTCCTCATCCACGTTTCCATGGGATGGGAAGGGGGCCACCATGAGCTGTGGAGCTCCAGCCCTGGACACCAGCTGAGGTGGCTGCCCTTCCAGAACCGCATGTGGCGCAAGACCAGGTCCAAGCACTCGGGCTCCATCTGTGTCGGAGTGGATCCCAACCGCAACTGGGACGCAGGTTTTGGAGGTCAGAGCTCTCCCCTTGCCCCTGGGGAGCATTTCCACTCTCCAGTTGGAGGCTCCAAGGCCATTTCTGGCTCAAAGATCCATTGATGTTCCCTGGGGAAGAGGTGGGATTTGCTCTCCGTAGCAGAGGCGAGGGTTTGGGCTCCACCAGGGCTTTGATGTCCCCCAGTGACAACTGAAAGTCATCACCAATGAGCTGAGGGGTGGGAAAAACCTCTTGGGCTTGGAAGCCCCCAAATTCCCACTGTTTTCACCATCCTTCTCTCCTCCACAGAGGCCGGAGCCAGTGGAAACTCCTGCACGGAGACGTACCACGGACCCTACGCCAACTCTGAGCCCGAGGTGAAATCCATCGTAGACTTTGTGAAGAGCCATGGGAACATCAAGGCTTTCATCTCCATCCACAGCTATTCCCAGCTCCTGCTCTATCCCTACGGCTACACTGACATCCCAGCGCCAAACTGGCAGGAACTGGTGAGGCCTGTGTGGTTTGAGGGGTTGGGATGGGGTGGAGCTGCTCTTCTGCTGCTCCAAGGAGGAGCCACCTCCATCCTGCATCCATTGGGAATCTGGGAGGAGCTTTGCATCCTTTTTGCACCCGGAAAAAAGCTGCATCCCACAGGTTTTTCCTTTTTTTTGGCTCATCTTTCTCCCTTCCCTGTATTCCCAGCATGAGGTTTCCGCCAAGGCCGTGGCAGCTCTGTCCTCCCTGTACGGCACCAAGTACAGGTACGGCAGCACCCTCACCACCATCTGTAAGTTCTGGCTCCCCCAAAATCATCCCTTAAACCGTGGCTCGGCCAAATATCCCACGGAATTCCCGCATGAAGCGATCGAGGCTTCGAATGTCTCCTGTTTTTTCTTCCCTCAGATAGAGCGAGTGGAACAACCACTGACTGGACCTACAACCAGGGGATTAAATATTCCTTCACCTTTGAGCTGCGGGATACGGGGCGCTACGGATTCCTGTTGCCCGCCAACCAGATCATTCCCACCGCCGAGGAGACCTGGCTGGCACTGAAGGTCATCATGGAGCATGCCCGGGACAATTTGTACTGAGCTGGGATCAGGGCTGGAGCAGCTGGAAGGAGGGAAAAAGGCAATAAATAAATGTTGAGCAGGATGAGAAAAGCCTGTGGTTGTTTTCCCTTTTTCCCAAATCGGGTGGAAAAGCCCTTTCAGAGCTGGAGTTGGTGCCAGCACAAACAGGGTGTGCTGGGCCAGTGACCTGGAAAGGGAATTGATTGAAAGGGCATGAAAATAGCAGGAACAAGAAGGGAAGGTGGCAGTTTTCCCTCTGTTCTGGCAGAGGATGGAAAGGAATTGGTTGGGCTCTGGGACATGAGGTCAGCGGGATTTATTGGGGCTTCAGGAGAGCTGGAGAGGGACTGGGGACAAGGCCTGGAGGGACAGGACACAGGGAATGGCTTCCCACTGCCAGAGAGCAAGGATGGATGGGATCTTGGGAAGGAATTCCTGGCTGGGATGGGGGGGAGGGGCTGAGATGGAATTCCCAGAGAAGCTGTGGATGCCCCTGGATCCCTGGGAGTGTCCAAGGCCAGGTTGGACAGGGCTTGGAGCAACCTGGGATAGTGGAAAGTGTCCAGGGGTTGGAACTGGATGGGTTTTAAGGTCCCTTCCCACCCAAACCTTTCTGATTGTAGGATCCCTCCTCACCTGCTACAATCCCTAGGGAACGGGGAGCTGAGCCCACTCCCAGCTTTTCCAGGCTCTCCACAGCTCTCAAAGCTGAAAATAAATCACCCAAGCAGCTGCTGTAATTTACATTTTATTAAATTAAACAATTAAACCCCTCAGCCTCTGCAGAGTTCGACTCTGCTCCAAACAACACCAAGAGTCCAAATCCACACAAATCCATCAAGATGGTGGGAAAGCACATTCAGTCCTTCCTTTGATTCCTTGGATCTGGAGGATCTCAAACAACTCAGGCCAGTTCTGTCCGACTGTTTCACCAGGAGGTTTTCATGCAGCACGGAGCAGCCAGGGATTCTAGATCTGTCTCCCACAGCTGGATAGCAAAATCAGGATTTTAGCCAATGCAATGACACATCCAAGAGCTCATAGAGCTGGAAAAATCTATTCCCACAGCAGCAGGATCTTATCAGACTGAAACTGCCAGTCCTGCAATCAGCATTGTCCAATTTCAGACTCAGAAACACAAAAAATGATAAACATGATCAGGGATATCAAGTCTTAAGCTGCCAAACTGGAAATTATGTGCCATTTCTCCTACTTTTTGTCCTTTCACCAGAATTATCCCAAAATCACCAGTGAATTTTGGGATGTGTTGAAGATTGTCGGCTTCAAAAAGAGGAAAAAACACTGAATCCAAAAATACACACAAACCCCACAAGACCGCAATAACCAAAGCTGGAGCAGGCTCAGCAATGCCAGATGGAAAAACTGGAGAGGAGAATCCCTCCAAAATCACCTCCAAAGTCTCCCACAGGCAGCTCAGGAAAATCAGAGGATTCCCAGGATATCCAGAAGCACCAATCTGAGGAAACCTGTGCTACTCATTTTCCAGCAAACCTTCACCCTGTTCACTTCCAGATTCCAGGTCCCTGTTGGGTTTTAGGGACCACAGTGAGGCAGCAGCAGCAAATTTCCCTTCAGCCACCCTAAACCTCAAAGAAGCTCCTAAAAAACCTCTGGCAAAGGAATCACTGGGAAAAAAAATACCAGTTATTCCTCTCCAGCTCACCTTGAAAAAGACACAACTACTCACAAAGTGCCCACGAGCAAACACGACTGTTACAGCACCAACTGGGCAATTCCAAACACATCTTTATTAAAAATACTTCTGGTCATTATCATAATTTATTTTAAAAAACCCCAAAAAACCCTTCCAGGATCTTCTCTCACCTTTGGCAAGTTGCTGAACTTGCCAAATCTCTGCTAAAAACACCAAAGGTTGTGCTCACAGATGATTTCTGGCCTGTTCACCCTCACGGCTCCAGGCACGGCCTGGGAATGTTACGGACACAAATTCCTTCAGCTGGACTAAAAGCTTTGTGGAACAGTTTCTACTGGTCCCAGACTTTACTACCAGTTTGCTCCCTCCCCTACAAAACCAGTTCTATCACCTCTGCCCTGCCCTGCACCTTAAGTGATGCCATTCCTGCTTCCAGGAAACACCATTCCAGCTGCCCAGCCTTAGCCGAGCTGCCAAATCTCACCACAGCTGCTTTTCCCTGCGGATTCCTAAAACCACAAACGGGCTGCACTGCTCAGGATTCCCAAAACCTGGATACTCATTTATTTCCACGGCCTGTTCTGGATGCTGGTCCTGCTGTGAGAGCGGCTGCTCAGGGATCCCACGTTGCCAGAGGGGCTGGGGAGGCTGGGGTTGCTCCTCACGGATGAGAGCTTGGAATCGTGGCTTGAAACACCCCGGGTAAGGCGGCCTGCGGGAAAAACAACCCCAAATCAGAAACTGGTTGTCCAGAAGTTGTAGATATCCCATTCCTAGAAGTGTTCAAGGCCAGGTTGGATGGGCTTGGAACAAGCTAGGATAGTGGAAGGTGTCCCTGACCATGGCATGGGGTGGAACTGGATGAGGTTTAAGGTCCCTTCCCACCCAACCATTCCATGATTCCGTGATGAGGTTGCAGCACGTTCTGGAGTCTTACTGGCAGCGTCTGAAGGAATGTGCTCCTCGGCCAGGTAATGCTTTAACTTCTGGAGATCATCTGCAGAAAATCTCCATTTGTTCTCCGCACGTGTGGGTGGCACCCTGGGCGTCGTTTTCCTCCGGGCAGATCCCGAGGGAGCTGCCACCTGGCAGGACATGGGGAGCGTGCCGGTGATCAACCCCTCTGGGATCTTCTGTGCAAGGACCTTGAGACCTGCAGGGACACAGATCACTCGTTATGCCAGCTGGGATGGGTCAGGAGGGATCAGTCACGAGGGATTGATGGAGCTGAAGGTCCAGCAAGTTTGGATGGAGAAATGTGGGCAGCAGGAGAGGGGGGAATTCTGCCCCTCTGCTCTGCTCAGGTGAGATCCTACACGGAGTCCAACTCTGGTGCCGACAGCAGGAGGACCTGGAGCTGCTGGAGGGAGTCCAGAGGAGGCCCCAGAGCTGCTCCCAGGGCTGGAGCCCCTCTGCTCTAGAGCCAGGCTGGGAGAGCTGGGAATGTTCACCTGGAGAAGGGAAGGCTCCAGGGAGAGCTCAGAGCCCCTTGCAGGGCCTAAAGGGGCTCCAGAAGAGCTGCAGAGGGACTTGGGACAAGGCACAGAGGGACAGGACACAGGGAATGGCTTCCCACTGCCAGAGGGCAGGGATGGATGGGATCTTGGGAAGGAATTCCTGGCTGGGAGGGTGGGGAGGGGCTGGAATGGGATTCTTAGAGAAGCTGTGGTTGTCTCTGGATCCCTGGAAGTGTCCAAGGCCAGGCTGGATGGGGCTTGGAGCAACCTGAGATACTGGAAGATGTCCCTGCCCATTGGGTTGGAACTGGATGCTTTCAGTTTCCTTCCAACCCAAACCATCCCTTGATTCCACAATCCAGATCTTTCCCATCTCCAGCTCCCACGAGTTGCTCTCTACTCTCCTTTTCCCCAGGAGGTCACAGAGAGCTCTCCCAGCCCCACCTACCCCCAGACAACATGAAGAGGTTCTCGAAGCCCCTCTCACACATGGTGGTGGCCGCCTGACTCGCCAAGCGCTCGTCGTTGTCGTACACGATGATGATTTTTCCATGTGCATTTTTCTGGGAGAATTGTTAAGGAGTCACTGCTGAACTTAAAGGGATATTGACACATTTTAGGAAGAGAAAAAGAGACAAATAAATGGGATTGGGGAGGGAAAGACTCCATACTTTGCTTGCAAGCATCCAGCAGGAATGTTTTCCCTACAGAATTCTCTCAGTGGCTGAAGCTTGTCAAACACTGGAAGGACACAGCTTAATTCCCACTGGGATCCAGCATTGCTTGAAGATTGGGAATGGCAACAGCACCTTTGTTTACAACCTGCCCTCACATCAACAACCTGGGAATGATCAGCCTAATCCTTCCTCATAATCCTTTGTCTGTCCCCAATCCCCATCACGGTGCTGACAGGAAGCCAAAGGATTTGATGGATGTGGCCCTGGAGCAGCCCAGCACTTCGGCAGCAGCAGGAGAGCAGTGCCCAAGTCTGGCTTTGCCTTCAAGCAGCCAAAATCCTGAGAAATGCCAAACCCAGGCAGCTCCCACTGGAGTCATGAGGGGCCTTGGGGAAGTAGAATCCAGCATCTGATGGAGGCAGTGGAGCTGCACCAGGTAATTCCACCTTTCTTGAAATCCCTAATGTTGCTTGGATAAGCTCCAATTGATTTTGGGAGCCCCCACCAACATCCCCCCATGTTTTTCCATGCCAGTTTCCACGTAAAGGATACATATTCCAGAATACTGTTTGTATAGGGATTCATGGTTCTAGACAACGTTGCAATGGGGTAGGAATAAGCTGCAAAAGGGAAAAAAAAAAAAATCATCCAGTGGCTGAACACCAACAGCCTGGGATACAGCCTGAGAACCCACTGAGTAAGGGATTAACATCAACTCAGGCCCCTCATCCCTTCCCAGGAATTAGGGATATGTTGGATAAGCACTGAGAACACCCTGCACCCAGTGATGTCCCACCTGGGGGACAAAATCCAGCTGGAATGTGCCCCAGAGCTGAACATCCATCCCCAGGTGCCTGTGGGATTGTGGCTGCTCACCCCCGACGATGTGGCACTGCTCGTACGCGTCCCGGTCCCGCACGTCCAGCAGCAGGAAGGGGCAGTCGGGATAAGGCCTCTCCTTAGCCTGGGTGTCCTCCTCTTTCTTTGGAGCATCCTTTTCAATGTCCATTTCCCCAACTCCACTGATCACACTGCAAAGGGAACAGGAGGTTAAGGTGGGAGATCTCTGAATGTTTCCATGTCTCTCCAGCAGCTCCAAGGCTGGGGAAGAGCTGGGAATAAAGCTTCCTCTTACAGCATCCTGGGATTCCTTGGCATGGTGGGTTTGGAATTGGACTTATTGTCAATCCCAGAATGGTTTGGGTTGGAAGGGACTTTAAGGGTCTCTTCCAACCCCCTGCCATGGGCAGGGACACCTTCCACTATTCCAGGGTGCTCCAAGTCCCTCCAACCTGGCCTTGGACACTTCCAGGGATCCAGGGCCAGTCACAGCTGCTCTGGGAACTCCATCCCAGCCCCTCCCCACCCTCCCAGCCAGGAATTCCTTCCCAATATCCCATCTAGCCCTGCCCTCTGGCAGTGGGAAGCCATTCCCTGTGTCCTGGCACTCCATATCTATATCCATACAAAAACATCATCAACAGGAATACACACGACTGAGTTCTCCAGAGCACTGTGTTACCCCCACAGCTCTGGAATGTGGGGACCTGGATGGAATCCCACAGACACATTTCCTTGTCAGACCATCATCAGGTGACAACAATGTTGAGTTCCAGCCTCAAGCCAAACTCATTCCAACAGGAAAACCTGCCAATCCCCTCCCTCTCACCTACAAACCCAGGCTTTAATCAGAACTACAGCATAAAACCACTTAATAGCGATTTAAAATCAGCAGCTGGGTTCAAATAATCATCTGCTAAGACAGGAAGAAAATTGTGTTATCCTGAGGCACCTCTGCAGTGTGGAACGATGGGATTCCCCGGCTCCTGAGTCATTTAGGAACAGGACTGGGCTGGGTGTCCCCTCAGGGCTCCCTTTCCCATTTGTCCCTGCTGCATCTTCACCTGCAGCATCAGCATCTGGGGAGAGAAGAGGGCACGAGGAGTTAAGAAGCTGAAGGAGGTAAACAAGCCGGTTTTAAGGCCAGTTTCTATTCTTGGAAAGAAGAGTGTGACAGCTTTATCTTCATCCTCTTAACGAGGAGCATTTACCCAGAGGCCCCTATTCAAAATAATAAAGAGCCAACTGATTCTTTTAGGGCTTGAGATCTCATTTGAAAATCTCAATAAAATAGAATTTTTGACGTGGGTTATGTTGTTACCACAACAAATCTGCCAACACGAGGCCTTTCCTCCTCGCAAACCCTTCTTTTTTAGGAGTGTTTCTATTCCCAGCATGGAATTGCTGCAGGCCACAGGTGAAGTTTTATTTTTCCTCCTGATTAACCCTTGTTGCACTGCCAGCTCTGCCACTTCACCCCCTGGCAGTGATGCCCAGCTCTTGCCCTTTGTTCCTGCCATAAATGTCGTCACCTTGCAGCTTGTGGAGCTCCTCATTTGTGACTTCTAAGGTTTCATTGGACAGAGAGGCGACCTGGATAACCTGCAGGGCACAAAAACAAGAAGACTTTGATCCCCACATCCTTGGCAGGGAAACACAGCAGGGATCAGCTTAAGGAAGAACGAGCCAATGGTTGCTTTTAACGCTCCAGGGAAAAAATATCAAAAGTCTGCAGAATCCCAGTCCTTCAACATCTCCAAGTTTAACCTTCCCTTTCCTTCTCTCCTGAGAAGATAATTTGGTTTCTTTCTAGTTTTAAGCAGTTTTCTTGAACCAGCAACCCCCAGCTCTTTATTTCCTGATCAAATTTTCACTTTTTTAATATTATGATTCATTGCTTTGAAATAAAACAATGCACAGAAAGCCTTGAAGTCCCAACCTGCCCACCTTCTGCAGTTAAACCTGGGGTCAGGGAGGGCTTCAGGCTGTGATTACTTGACACAAAACTCAGATTTAGGTGCTGTTTTACACAGCCTTTTTCTTTGGCAGATGCTTGGAGATCCTTTCAAGTTAACAGACAAATAAAATAAGAAATCAATTTCAAAGATGGAGTCACTACACACTTTCATTTGTATTTAAAGGCATTTGGCCACTGTGGAAATGAATTATTTGCTTTTATTAAAGCGCAGGAAGAGGCCAAGACAAAATAATTACACATTAAGGCTAAATAATTACAGAGAAATTTTTATTCCGAGGAAAAATGCTGTTTCTAAAAGATTTTGGAGGCCAGAGAGGGATCTGTACATACCAGCTGGGCAAAAGTTGTCACCTTCAGCCTTTTAAACAGCTCATCCTTTTTATATCTGTAATCTTCAAAAACAAAATGAAGAGGACAAGGTAAATTTCCAGCTCATTCCCAGTTTTTTTTAGACACCGGGTCATGGCTTAATCCCAGCTTTTCTCACAGACTCTTCTGCAGCCAGGCAGGATTTCAGGGCAAGTTTGTGTTGAAGGATAAGAGCAGCAAACCTGGAGACTTTGTGAAATGCCAGTTATAAAGAGAGGGTTTAATTAACATCAGGCATAAGGAGAGGTTTCAATTAACACCAGTTACAAAGAGAAATCTTATCCAGATATGATAAAGTGGAAGGGGCAGATTTAGTTGCTTTTAGACTCCAGTATGAATTTGTGTCTTCCACAGTGCTGGGGCAGGAAGCAGCTCAGGAACTCCCCCTTTCTCTGCTGTTCTTTGGAGCCCACTGGGCTCACAAAGCTCCCTAAATCAAAAGATTCATTTACTCAAATTTTTAATTTGTGTAAATTACAGCAGAATCAGAGCATGGGGCATCGTGTCTTTACAAATACCAAGCTAAACATGCAGGTTTCATCTGAACAATTAAAAAATCCCAAGTTTTTATACTTTATCTGACAATTAGATTCTGATTTCTACCATTTGCTGACACGGATCTCTCAAGGAATGGATAATTGACACAAGAAACTGGACTAATCGAGTCTTAATGGATAATTAACGCAAGAAACTGGACTAATTGAATCTTAATCCTGAAGACACAGCTTAAGGAGCAAGAAAACTGAGCAGGGCTGTCAGAAGGGCTGGCAAAGATCCAGAGCAGAGATTTCCAGAGCCAAGGGAGCGATGGCAAAGTGAGAGCCTGATCCCATCCTGATCCTGGAGATGCAGAGGAAGGGAGAAACCTCCTGGTGCGAAACAAAAGGTGTTTGGAGGAGGAGAGAGAAGCCAGGATGGGTATCAGTAGGAACATCTTGATATGGAATAGCCTCTCCTGGGAAGCAATGGGAGCTTTGTCCTTTGGGAAAGGCAGGGCTAGGAAGGACCTGGTCCCTCTCCAGCTGTTCAACTCCAGGGATAACAAAGGAGCACAGGATCTTTGGCAAATCCACTCAGTTAAACAATTCTAAATCCTCTAAAACCATCTGCTGAATGCTCCATTAGCTTAGGGGAGATGAGGGAGAAGGGGGAAGGGCTCCCATGCACATTCCTGCAGTCATCACACTAAAAATTCCCACAGGATTTGCTTATTTGAGGAAACTCTCAAGCTGAGTTGTTTAGAGAAGGAGCCATGGGAATGCTGGAGGCCGAGATCCCTTCCCAACACATCCAGAGTTCCCCAAATCCACATCCTACCCTAAATCATTTTGATTAGGCCACAAAACAAGCACCTGTTTGTTCCTCACAGCTTGTCCTACGAAAAAGGAGCCCAAAATATCCACTGCATATCCAAACCACAGGGCTGAAGCACAGGAGGTGCAGAAACCGGATTGCAGGATGAGGAGGTGCAGAAACTGGACTGCAGGATGTCAATTAACTGGGAAATGACCCTCGTGCTTCTTGCAAAACCACCTGGTTTCAAGCCTCAAGTTGAGGTTGTTAAATCCTTCTTTAACTCAAAAAAACCCCAGCAACAATTATCTCCTGTAATTATTTCCCATTTCACCTGCTCAAGGACTAAAACTGCCCAGCCAAGGCCAAAAAAGAGCTTTTCTGTCATGTCAAATAAACTTCATTTAGAAGGACAAATTAAAGCAGCAAAGCTTGGGAAGTGCTGGATGTATAAAAACACCAGCAAAGTGGAACCGCTGTCGCACAACGCAGCTCCTGGATGGTCCCTTCCCACCTCAAATAAGGATTTTTTTATCCCAAAAAAAGCCTCTTTGCCCTAGATCTTGCCTTTGCCACCCAAAATGCCTTCCCAGCAGTTCCCAGAGAGCTCAGAAGTGCTGCTTCCAGCTCCAAAAGCAACTCGACGTACCCGGTCCGGTCCTGGCGGATCCGTTGGAGTTTTCTGACATGGTTTTGCTTGGAATGATTGTGTTTTCCAGGATGGGCTCCTCGGAGCTTTGGAGAGGAGGGCAGCAACACCAGAGAGAAGGAAGAGATTTGGTGTGTGTCCTCAAGTCAATCCTCCAAAGGATGAATCATCGTGGGTGCAGCTCTCTCATTTTTGATGCCATGGATTTAAATCTCTCACGTTACATAAGGGACAGAGAGGTGCCTGTGCTGGGGATTTAAATCCGTGTCCAAAGGGTGTCATCTATCCCTGAGAAACCAAGGGGGAGAGGTTCCTCCGCTCCCTGGGAACACAAGGTGTCCATTCAGCCTGGAGAGAATGAGAAAGTTCCTTCCTGGCCTCCAAAAAAAAGGAGGGAACAAAAGAAGCGCACGGAACAGATCAACGGCGGAGATTGGAAACCCACCTGGGCCACCAAACAACATTTTCAGCACAAATAAAAAGCAAGGCAGTGTCCAGCACTGAAATCTCAGTCAACAGAGCATTTTGGAAAGCCAAGGTCATTCCTTTTTTGATTTTCCCCCCAAAGACCTGCAGTGTTTGAAAAAAAAAAAAAAACGCAAAAACCCAACAAGCAAACCACAAACAAAGGCCCGTTTTGTACAAATAAATTCCTGTGACCTCTCTCACAAGGAGGGCACAGAAAGCGGGGCTGAGAACTAAAACTGAGCATTTCAAATCCTAATTAATCCTCATTAATGGAGGTTTCAGTTCAATTCAGGGGTTTTTTTTTTTCGCCTCCATAAATGCAGCTTTCAGGTTGAAGAGTTTTCCTGGCTCCTTATGTGAGAATATTCTGGAAATAAAGCCATTAATCACCAGTTTTATTGGGAAAATTTATTTGAAAAGCCTGGGTTTGGTGGGAAAATAGGGAAATAAAACTAATATAGGCTTTCATTAGCCTGAACAACCCAAAGTCTTCAAAATACCAGCATTTAGTGCTGGTGAAATCAATGGAAACACAAGGAATGAGCTTAGTTTTTTCTGTCTTGGAGTATTTTGATAGAAATTTAAATTATATCAAGATAAAGGAGCTCAAATTGTGACCTAAAAGTGAAATAAAGTCTCAGAAGTGAAGCCTGAATCTTCCCAGATGAGTCTAGTTTGGATTTCTTGGCTCAGAGAACTTCCTGCCTGGTTTCAATCCAGTAATAAAAACTGCACAAAGAAGGATCTGGAAGATTCCCTGATCTGCCTGCTTGGATTTTTAAATTAAACCTGTGGAGATTTCCAAGGAAAACCTTCTGGGATTCATCCCCTGCTCTTTGAGTTTTGAACCAACCCATTTTTAACCCGTCCTGCTCCTCCCCAGGTACTCACTTCTTTTGATCTCTTCCAACTTCTCCATGTATTTTGACAAACTATTTCCTGTAACAGGGGAAAAAAAAATCAGTTTATTACAATTATTTATTTATCAGAGATTTTCTTCAGGCACATCAAGGCTTAAATTTTAATTGCTTTGAAGGAAACAGCCGCTTGTTGTAGATCCTCCCTCACCATCAAAATACAAGGTATAAAAAATGCCACAATTTTCCCCTTTTCTCTCAAGGAAAGTTGAACTAAAGAGAAAAATCCAAGGATTTGCTGTTCCTTTCCCAGCATTTTGGTGAGGATGCTACAGGCTGGTGTTACTGGATAAAATTCAGCTGCTTTAACAACAAAAAACGCCCCCAAAGACACCCCCAAATAATTATTTTGGCTCACACCCTTGACAAGATACAAGAAAAGTCCATGGACTTTTCATGGAATTCCAAGACCAGTAATTTTAATAAATAATTTCTATGGGAACCACCACAACAGAGCCTGACCCAGTTTAAACCTATCTTAATCCCTAATTCTTCTTTAAAAAAGAGTAGAAAAAAAACAAACAGGTTTTAAGACAAGAAAGACTTGAAACCTGTGGTTATCTACACACAGAGCACTTAATCTCAATTTTCAGGGAGGTACAGAGTGGTGTGTGAAGATCAAGATACATAAATACACACAAATATACATAAATACATCTAAATATACATAAATGCACATAAATCTGTATAGTTTGCGCTTGTTTAAACTTCAGCTTTAAAAGAAAATTGTAAATCGGATATTTTTATAAGCTGCAAACGTTTGGCGAGACAAATCATCATCACAATGAGAATTCTGCAATGCTTAGGGTAAATTAGCTCAGGGCAGAGGTAATTAAGACATTAATTATACTTTTCTGTTATCCTACACCTACTTTTTAGAGTTTTTACCCCACAACAATTTCACTTACCAGTATCCAGACGAGTTTTTATATGCTGATACTTGGGATTCGAGGGGATGCGCCGGGTTAGAAGCTGTTTCAAAATAGAAAAGATGCCAAGATTTAAAAAATAAAATAAAATTTAAAAAAAACCCCAACAGAAAAATGAACAGAAAATGCGATTTGAAGGGGTTTAAGAGACGGGAAAAGGAGCGAGAAATTCCTGAATCCCCATCTCGGTATTAAACCCCGCTGATTTAAGACCTCAAAAGGAGAATTTCTCCCGTTTATTCTCCAGGCTGAGCTCGCCCGGCTCCGGGGGCTGCAGGAATCATCCACCCGCGCCTCCCCCGTGTCTCCCCTCGCCGCCCGGAGGGTGTCGGCGAA
>VZTE01003384.1:136984-199288 GCA_013397775.1 Eulacestoma nigropectus
CCCCCCAGAACCCCATTAGCCCATACCCCCCATCAGACCCCGTATGGATCCTTGTCCCCATTTAGACCCCAATGACCCCATGTTCCCCCTCAAACCCCAAAGAACACCCTTGTTCCCCCTCAAACCCCCTCAAACCCCAAAGAGCACCCTTGTTCCCCCTCAAACCCCAAATGGACCCACATCCCCCCTCAAACCCCAAAGAGCACCCTTGTTCCCCCTCAAACCCCAAATGGACCCACATCCCCTCTCAGACCCCAAAACCTTTGCTGGACCTGCCACCCTGGGGACGTGCAGGTTATGGGGATGTGGGAGTTTTGGGGACATGGAAGTGAGTTATGGGAATGGGGGAGTTTTGGGGACATGGAAGTGAGTTATGGGAATGGGGGAGTTTTGGGGACATGGAGGTGGTTTCTGGGGACATGGGGAGCTCTAGGGGAATGCGGGAGTTCCGGAGTGAATCCCGGTGTCCCGGCTGTGTCCCGCAGGATGAAGGAGTGGTGGGTGCAGGTGGGGCTGCTGGGCGTGCCCCTCCTCGCCGTCTACCTGCACATCCCGCCTCCCCAGCTGTCCCCGGCGCTCCGCTCCTGGAAATCCTCCGGAAGCTTCTTCACCTACAAGGACCTGAACATCTTCTACAGAGGTGAAGGAGCCCTGGGGACGGGATCATCCCTTGGTGGCCACGGGGATATTCCCAAACCTGGGCAGAGTGGTGACAAATCCCTCCCGAACGGCTCCAAGAGGAGCCACTGCCTGGATCCAGCACAGATGGATCAGAACATTTTAACTGGGGGAAAGTTGGTTCTTGTACCTTGGTGGGAAGGATCCCAAGAGCCTTCCAAGGATCGCAGCAAGGAAAAGACACTGGAAACTCTTTTTGCAGCAACGTAGAGGTTGCTGGAATTAATTTGGGCTAATGAAATCCCTGGATTCATCAGGGAGCCAGCGAGTTTCCGAAGGGAACCACTGGGAACCTGCAGTGGGAATCAAACCCACCCTTGGTTTTGGGGAGCAGAGGGAGAGGTGCCCCACGGGTGGGTGGATTCCCAGTGGGATGAGCGGCAATGCCCATCCCAGGAGGGAGGAATTTTGGAAAAAGCTGACTCTGAGGTGTTTTCCTTCCCTTGGCAGATTCCAGCGGCGCCGTCGGCAGCTCCGACGTCGTGGTGCTCCTGCACGGCTTCCCAACGTCCAGCTATGACTGGAGCAAGGTGAGGGGCTTGGAATCTGGATTTGCAGCTCCTGGGGATGAGCAGGCAGCGCAGCAGGGGGTCAGCCTGGGGTGGGCCGTGCTCCAGAGGAGAATTCCCCAGATTTTTCCTGGGGGTACCACCGTGCTCCGGGTTATCACCCCGTTCCTCTCTCAGCGTTGAATCCAAACTCTTTTCAGGTCATCCTTTCCCACAGTCCAGCTCAAAGTATGAGGACAGCACCCACAGCTATTCCTTGGCTTTTTTGGGGATGGTCTTGCTGTTTAGTGGGAAATTTTGACTTCCTGCTGTTTTCTTGGAGCTGGAATGTTCTCCTGGGATGGTGGAGAGGAGCATGTGCATCCATGGCTGTGCATCACTGCAGATGTTTCCATCCTCTGCTCCCACTGGATGCTTTTTAAATGTATTTCTCCTCTTCCCAGATCTGGGAAGGGCTGACCCAGCGCTTTCACCGGGTGATTGCTCTGGATTTCCTAGGATTTGGATTCAGTGACAAGCCTGTGAGTATCCTGGGATGAAGATTTTCATGGTTGCTTTCAGTCCAGCGCTCCGGAAAATTGGTTTTTGCCATCCAATTTCTCCTCCCATTTCCCTCTGGAAAAGGGATAAGTCATTATTATAGTGGAAGGGATGGGGAATGTTTGTGGTGAACCTTCAGCCGGCTTTGATGGGACTCCAAAACACACCTTGACCCCTTTGGAGCACGGACAATGCTCCCATGGCCTTGTGGACATCACAGGACATCCCGACCACTGAGTCTGGGGTCACGAGCTGCTGGTTTCTGTATTCCATATTCCCATATTCCTCCCTTGGGCTGTAAATTCTGGAATCTGTGGGCTCCTGGTAGGTCAGGCTCTCATTGGGGCCCCTCTCCTACTTTTGCAGAGGCCCCATGGCTACTCCATCTTCGAGCAGGCCACCATTGTGGAGGGGCTGCTGCGGCACCTCGGGCTCCGGCACCAGAGGATCAACCTCCTGTCCCACGATTACGGGGACACGGTCGCCCAGGAGCTGCTCCACAGGTCCCTTCCACCCCTCCTGCCCTTTGTTGTCTCCATCAAGATGATTCCCAGCAGATAAGTGGAAGGATGTGGTGCAGAATCCCTTTTTCCTTGTGCCTGAGGTGTCTCGGGGCACATCCGAGGCTCCCATCCGCCCAATTCCCAAAGGAAATGGAGATGATCCAACACAATTTGACCTCGTGGTTGGTCATTTCGCGGAGCCTGGAGAAGTTTGGTTGTGTTTCATCTTCTTCTCTGCTGTCCTCAGGTATGAGCACAATAAAACTGGAAGCATCTTGATCAACAGCCTCTGTTTATCCAACGGAGGTAAGGTTTGCCCAGGGTGGGATGAGAGGGATGGGGATCCATGGCATTGGGATCCATGGGATGGGGTGGCCTTCCCATCTCCATCACCCAAATCCCAAGGATTGCAATCAAGGTGCTGTAATTAACCAGAAGAAACAACCCCCTGGGGCTCCCTGGGCCACTTCCATGACACCATGAAGGGGGAAAAACTGGGAGAGGTGGAGCAAAACACTTCCAGCCTCACAGCTCTGTTCTTTGATGTCCTTCCAGGGATTTTTCCCGAAACGCACTACCCCCGCTTCATCCAGAAGGTGAGCTGCTCCCCCTTCTAGTCACACTGAATCCCAAAATCCCAAAGAAACCCCCCTTGGAGCGCTGCTGTCGCAGCACCGAGACCCCACGGACACCTCGAGGGGCTGGGTTGGGCTGGGAGCTGTGGGAAAAGCTCTCCATGGAGGCAGGATTTATCCATGTGTCTGATGCTGAGTAGTGCTGTCTCCTTTTTCCCTTCTTCCCAAGCTCCTCAAGGATGGGGGGTTGCTGTCCCCCATCATCATGCGGCTGATGAACTTCTTTTTCTTCTCTGGAGGGTGAGTCGGGGCTCAGGGGTGCTGGGCACGATCCCTAAGGATGTGAGCCAAGTGGGAAAGGGGGAATGTAGGAATTAGAAGGAATTCTTGGCTGGGAGGGTGGGGAGGCCCTGGGATAGAATTCCCAGAGGAGCTGTGGCTGCCCCTGGATCCCTGGAAGTGTCCAAGGCCAGGATGGAGCAACCTGGAAGGTGGGAGGTGTCCCTGCCCATGGCAGGGGGTGGCACTGGATGATCCTTAAATTCTCTTCCAACCCAAACCATTCCATGATTCCATAAATCAGCGTGGCAGGGATTTGGCAGGGGAGGAGATTCCCTGGCCCTGTCCCTGGAGAGATGGGATTGACCTCCTGGACCATTCCCTCTCCACACTGGCCTAATAATAAATAAATAAATGAATAAATAATAAATTAATGAGCTCAATAATAAACCCCACAGCTTTTCCCTGGACACTGAAATCCTCCTCTCCCACAAATGCTGGAACTACACATCTCAGAGGCAACAAAACCCCTGCACAATCAGATTTATTTTATAATAATCAGATTTATTTTTAAAATCAGATTTATTTTTGATTATTTTTTAATCTTTTACTTTATTATTTTTAATTTCTCAAATTCATTAATCAGATTTATTTTTTTATAATCAGCTATTTTTAGCACTGTTAAAACCCCTCTTTTTTCCCCAAAAAAGCCCTTTGAGGCCATCCAACACTTATCCCCCACTTCTCTGTGGGGACATCTCGGCACTTGGAGTTTTGCCGTGGAAACTGGAAGTGCTGGAATTTTTTGCCCTCGAGTAGTTTTTGGGTGGTTCCCTGACACAGCTGCAGCTGGGTCTCTCCAAATTCCTTTTTTTTCCAGGCTTGGGGCAGTTTTTGGGCCCTACACGCAGCCCTCGCAGGCGGAATACTGGGATATGTGGACAGCAGTGCGGAATAACGACGGGAATCTCGTTATGGACAGGTACATGGGCATGAATTCCCTGCTCCGAGGTTCCCGAAGCTCAGCCAAGCTCTCCAGCACTTCCAGCTGTTTCTTTTGGAGTCTGGGATCAACACTGCATCCCAAGAAAGAGCCGGGGGGTGATGTCGGAGCAGGGATTCTCTGGGATGATGCAAGGTTGGAGTTGGATCTGAGCCTGCACACGGCTGGAGATGTGGAACCTGGGAATTTTTCCTTTGGAGGTCAAGGGCTTGGAGTTGGAGCGTTTTGGTAATGACTGGAGCTAAAGCTGTGGCAGATCCCTCAGCATTGGACCAGGAGAGATTTGCCTCTGGATTTGAACTTTCTGGGCCATCCTTAGAAGTCCCAGTCCCAAATCTTCAGTGTGGGAGTTTTGGAAGGACCTGTTTTTTGGAAGGACCTGTTTTTTTCCAGTTTGTGGGTTTTAGAAAGATCTTGGGCTGGTAGTTACAAGTTCAGTTCCTTGTCTCTCCTTCTCCCACTGGGAGAACGGAGTCACTGAGCTCAGGCTGATGTGGTGGTGCTGGTTTCCCATGGGAAATGCAGATCCTACCTGGCTCTCATTGCACAGCCCTGGGAGCAAATTCTAGGCTGGGCAGCACCCACTGCACTAACGACGAATTTTTCATCAGTATTTTGCAGTACATAAACCAGAGAAAGAAGCACAGAGAGCGCTGGGTTGGGGCTTTGATGTCTACCTCGGTCCCACGTGAGTAGGAATCCGTTCCTTTTGCTGGTTGGGATTGTTGGGAATTGCCCCCCTCAATTGCTGGCTCCTTCCATTCATCAGCCTCTTGTCATGCTGAGCTCAAATCCAGTTTTTCAGCAGAGGGTGATTCCCTGGTTCACGGCTGGTTCTCCAAGTGCTGCTCCAGGGAAGTTGAGGAGCTTTTCAAGCCCAAAAAGTTGCAACCAGGGAAAAGTTTGGGGCTTGGAGGCTGAACTTGACCCCATGGCAGATCAGGGAGAGCCCATTTGGAGCTGGCTGGTTCAGTGCTCCACTGGAAGCTTCCCAGGCTTTGTGTGAAGAGGGAACACTCCTGCAGCTCTCCTTGGCAATAATTTAGGGATTTCCTAATTAATGAATCCATTAATTTATGGATCTAAGAGCTCTGCCTGTGCTTCCCTTGCAGTGCATCTCATCTACGGGCCCCTGGACCCTGTGAATCCACACCCGGAGTTTCTCCAGCTTTACAAGTAAGACAAAAGTGGGAATGTGCAACTGGGGCTTCATTCCAAGGGATATTGGGCCTGGCTATTTCCTCAATTCCATCCTCATGGAGGTTGTTTTTGATTCCCACTGTGATTTGCACAGCCAGGTGATTCAGTCAGAGCAGTTTGGAAGTTGCTTCCACATTTTAGGCACCAAAATCAGGATTTTCAGTCGATCCCAGGATCCATTTTGAAACCACAGAGGGAAGATTTGGTACCTGAGGAAGTCTCCCCCTCCAAACTAACCTGAAGGAAATCCAGCACTTGGAAGTGGTCAGATGGAGCTTCTCCAGGCTTTTTTTTAATCCCAAAAACGGGCAGAATCCTGGCTGTGCCATTGGGCTGAGTGTGCTGCAGTTCCTGTGTTTCAGCCTTGCTCCATTTTTCCCACCAGGAAGGTGCTTCCCATGTCCACAGTGTCCGTGCTGGATGACCACATCAGCCACTATCCCCAGCTGGAGGATCCCACGGGATTCCTGAATGCTTATCTGAACTTCATCAACTCCTTCTGAGCTGCTGCAGCTCAGTTCTGACCCTCTGCTTCCGAGTCAGGCTTTGGGGGCAGGAAAAAACCTTGATTTTTATCTCCCACATCCAACACTGCACTCACACCCTCATCCTGGCCTGCCAAACTGAGTTAAATCCTTGGAGCACTAGAAAAATGAGGAGAAAAGCAGGATGCTGACAGCTCTTCCAGCCCTGCACTCCCCTTCTTGCCCAGCTTAACTCTGTATTTAGAGAGGCAGGGGTTTAAATTAGCATTAAATCAGTATTCCTTCCTTCCTTCCTCACCCTGACTTGGGAAGAATGACCAGTTCATCAGCAGGTCCCTCCATCCCCTTCCCTTCCCAGTTTTCCAGATGGGATTTTTCCCAATTTGAACCCAGGAAAAGGCTGCCCTGAGGTTTGGTATTACCTGACATCAGGCTCAGAGAATTGAATCTGCCTCAAGAGATGGAGTTTAATCTCTCTCTGTACATTGATTTTTCTGTGTGGAAGAAGAGACAGTCACAAAAATATTGCAAATGTGGAGGTTTGGGGTGGGTTTTAATTGTTTATGTTGGGAATTTAATAGCATCCCTTTAGGATTAAGGGGTTTTTGCTTCATAAACAGCCATTATGGGCTATTTTTTCTGTACTGGAGCAGACAGAATTAGAACAAAAAATTTCTATTTTATTAACAGTAATTCATATGAATTCCACCACTTGAACCAGTGTTTATTTTCTGTTAATAAAAAGCAATTTGGACAAAAATCTGATCCATTTTCTCTCCCCCTGCATCTTTTATCTTCCCTGGTTCACTGCAAATGGCCAGAGATGCCATAAGTTAGGTGGGAATGTGTGAGTGACAACGAGGGAAGGGACACTGGAATGGCTCAGTACCAGCCAGCCACTAATGGAACATCATACAAAATATTTCCCAAATTGAAGGAATAAAAACTACATGCAGAAGGACAGCCAGGAAAAGGGGGAATTCCAGGAATTGCTGTGCTGGAACTCTCAGCCCACGGAAGCCAGGATGACATCGACGGACGTCTCGTCTTTGCTCCTGACTGTCACCTGCATGGTCACACCGTCCCCCAGTGCCAGCCTGGACCTCACCAGCACATCACAGCCACCTCTGTACACACCTGGGACAAAGCAACAGGGACAGGTCACTTTGGGAGAGGCTCAGGGATCCAGTCCTGATCCAGGGACAACGGTTTGGTCTTCAGCCAGGTTCTGCACGTGGGTCACAACCCCATGGAATGCTCCAGGCTGGGGGAGAGGGGTTGGAAAGCTGGGAAGGGCCCTGGGGGTGCTGATGACAGTGGTTGGACATCCCCAGGTGGGCAAGAGGCCGATGGCACCTGGGCTGTGGCAGCCCCAGTGTGGGGATCGTCCCCTGTGCTGGCCCTGCTGAGGGACCCCCTGGAATCCTGGGGGCAGCCCCTGACAGGAGAGACCTGGAGCATGTCCAGGGAAAGAGCTGGAGCTGGAGAAGGGGCTCAGCCTGGAGAAAAGAGGGATCAAGGGGGACCTTGTGGCTCTGCACAACTCCCTGACAGGAGGGGGCAGCCGGGGGGGGGGTCGGGCTCTGCTCCCAGGGAACAGGGATAGGAGAGGGAACGGCCTCAGGCTGGGCCAGGGGAGGCTCAGGTTGGATATTGGGAAAGTTCCTTCATGGAAAGGGCTGTCCAGCCCTGGCACAGCTGCCCAGGGCAGGGGAGGAGTCCCCATCCCTGTTTGGATTTCCAAGGCCTGTGGATGTGGCACTTGGGGACACAGGGCAGTGGTGGCCTTGGCAGTGCTGGGAAGGGTTGGACTCTATGACCTCAGAGGGCTTTTCCAACCTAAACAATTTCATGATTCTAGAAGAAGTTGTGGGTGCTGCAGGGCAACTCAGGATGTGTCTTTAGCAACAGGAACTTGAGAACCAAGATGCTCCCAGAATCACCCTTCTGAGATAATCTCAAAACAAAACCTCAGACAAATTGAATTTGTCTGCTCTGGAAGTTCTCAAATCAGAGATTCTCCACCATTCCCATAGGTAGAATTCCCTCGTTCCAAGAGACACAGAGCTTGGCCTGAGCACATCCACAACAGAGGGATCCAAGTTGGCACCAGCTGCATTCAATACACTGGGTCCCTTCAGCTTTTTACATAGAAAAAACCCTTTCCTACAGAGAAAAATCTCCCAAAATAACTGCAGCATCTCCTAAACCATTTCCCTTCATTTAGAAAAATCTGTGGGGACATGGAAACATGGAATCAGCAGCAGGAGCACTTACCAGCCAAGTAGAGGGTGTGAGAATTTTTGTTTTCTGGCACTTTATCTGACCTCTCACAGGGCTGCATGCCCAGGAACTTGATGATGTTATTGACAGCTTCTGCATTCAGAGGTTGAAGAAGAAAATGATTCCAGGTAATTATTTATGACACGAAATAAAACCCCAGCATGATGTACCAGGTGGGTCACCAATAAATGAGGGATTCTCTCACCATCCAGGGTTTTAATAGAACTGAGGGCAAAGGTTTCTTCTTTCTCAAAGTCATCTCCCACCTCTTCCCAGGCAGCTGCAAAGTTGGGCTTTAAAACCTTCTGGAGATGATCAGACACTGTCACCTCCAAGTCTTCCAACTGGGAGAAAAAAAAAAAAGGAGATTTTTTAATTTCCAGTTATGGAAATGATCCTCACCTCAGAAAGGGAAAGAGAGCCCACAGCATTTTGCCAGGACAGTTCCTGGTTTTAATTCCATTTAAAAATAGCTTCTAAAAAGAGGGAAAATAGTATTTATGGTGGTCATCTATAAAATTATTTACACAAAACATCTCTGAGACTAAAGGAAAGCAGAAAAATGAGGCCATCACTTGATGGGTCAAAACCCTTTACAGCCCCTACTGGGCTTCCATGGAGAGACTTTCTCAGAATCCAGGGAATCCCAGAGTGGTTTGGGTGGGAAGGGAATTCAAAGATCATCCAGTGCCACCTCCTGCCATGGGCAGGGACACCTTCCACTATCCCAGGTGCTCCAACCTGGCCTTGGACACTTCCAGCGATCCAGGGGCAGCCACAGCTTCTCTGGGAATTCCATCTCAGGGTCTCCAGCCAAGAATTCCTTCCCAATATCCCATTCATCCCTGCCCTCTGGCAGTGGGAAGCCATTCCCTGTGTCCTGTCCCTCCATGCCTTGTCCCAAGTCCCTCTGCAGCTCTCCTGGAGCCCCTTTAGGCCCTGGAAGGGGCTCTCAGGTTTCCCTGGAGCCCTCTCTTCTCAACTGAACATTCCCAGCTCTCCCAGCCTGGCTCCAGAAGGAGCCTTTATTTCCCCCAATACCTCCTGGGATCTGACTTTTATCCCCATCATTGACTACACAATTAACAAAAATTCAAGTGCTTGGGGTGGAAAGATTGAGTCACAATTCTGAAAACAGACAGTGGAAGTTATTCCTTCCTCCCTTCCTGTCTGATCCCACAAATTCTCCATAGGGCACTTTTGACAGAAATGAGGTTTTGGGGAAGGATCCAAAAATAACATTTTACAGTATTTTGGTGTTTCAGGCAGACCTGCCATGGATTGATCGATTTCAGGTTTGAGAGGAAACTTGACCCAATGGCCACATTTATCCCAGATTAGTGACAATGGGAAAAGGGAACAAATCCTGGACTCACCACATATTCATCCTCATACCCATCCTCTTCTGGCACCCCCGTGTTGGGGTCGCAGTCCCGCACCGTGAACTTCATGGTGCAGCTGAAGGTACAAGTGACTGCAAGAGAGAGAAATCTGGGATAACTGGGGCAGATTCCTCTGCTGGAGCTCCCTCTTCCCAAAAAGAGACTGGAATATCCATCAGTTTTGCCCCAGGAATACAGATGTGGCCGGATCAGGGCACTTGAATATCATTTTCCCCTTTGATTTGAAAATAAAGGCCAAAGGAGGAGCTCAGGAGAGTTCCAGGGGTAACAAGCACAGGCCACTGATTCCAAATGCTGCCAGGAGAAATTCCACAAGGATTTCTGACAAATGGAATATGATCCAAACCCACAGTTCAGCAAATTCAGATTAATTCTAATCTTCCCTGGTATTAAAATAACTTCCAAGTCCACTCCACTGATAAGGCATGAAAATAACTGCAAACCCAGTGGTGTTTAAGTGAGACTAAAGAAAGAAAGGGAAGTTTCATGCCCAAGAAAATCTCATTCCTACATTTTGCAGTTGTTTCTAATTCTCTAAAGAGAGGATAAATTAGTCCATTATATAAAGCCTCAAATTAAGAATATTTTTATTCTATCTGCATTTTCCTTTTACTGGTTCTGTTCTTGAACACCACCAAACATCCATGGTTGTAAATGTGCTCCTTTCATTGATTCCAGGCAGTAAATCCAAGTTCCCATGACCTGCATGCTCTGCAATCCTCTTTAACATCCCATTTTTCATCATCCAACACCAATATAAATTGATTATTTATAACAATTATTTTGCTACGAACCAGCACTTGTGACACACAACAAAGAAACAGCCAAGAACCTCAGGATGAACCAAATCCCACACCTCCAACTCTTGGTATTCTCCAAAACCTTCACGTGAGGGATTTGTCAGGCAGAATTTCTCACCTGCAGTGGGGTCATCCTGGGGGATCCCGACCAGGGTGTAGCACATTCCAGGCTGGTTGTAGGCCAGGCTGGGAGCTGGGATGCAGCAGATCACATCATAAGCATCTGATGGCTCCATCTGCACCGTGACTCTCTCCAAGAGCTGATCATTCAAGGTGTTTGTGCAATCAAACTGCAGCAGGAAACAGGGAAAAGGACTTGGAAACACTTCCAACATCAAGAGTTTTTCCCCCACATCAGCTAAAATCCTCCATGGCATGCAGCAAACTTCCTGCATTTTGAGCAACTCTGCCAAATCCTGCTGGAACCTGGGAAAAGGGTGTGGATTCCCTCACCTGGAAAACGATGTGGTTTGGGAACACGTGTTTGATGCAGCGAACAAAATACTCTGTTTCTGCTTCTGTGAGCTGCACTGGTTCTGAAGATTTGAACAAAGGACCCAGGCCCTTAAATTCTGGGATGGCTGCCAGTTGTTCTGTGCAGGAAGGAGAAGATGATCAACAGTGACAGGCTCCGATCCTGTGATGATCCCAACACTTCACAGACTCGAGGAATGGTTTGGGTTGGGAGCAATATTAAAGATAATCCAGTTCCAAGCCCTGGACACTTTCCACTGTCCCAGGTTGCTCAAAACCCTGTTCAGCCTGGCCTTGGACACTTCCAGGCATGCAGGGGCAGCCACAGCTGCTCTGGGCAACCTGTGCCAGGGCCTCCAGCCAGGAATTCCTTCCCAAGATCCCATCCATCCCTGCCCTCTGGCAGTGGGAAGCCATTTCCTGTGTCCTGTCCCTCCAGGCCTTGTCCCAAGTCCCTCTGCAGCTCTCTTGGAGCCCCTTTAGGCACTGGAAGGGGCTCTGAGCTCTCCCTGGAGCCTTCTCTTCTCCAGCCACAGCTCCTCTGGAAATTCCAGCCCAGTCCCTCCCCACCCTCCCAGCCAGGAATTCCTTCCCAGTATCCCATCCATCCCTGCCCTCTGGCAGTGGGAAGCCATTGCCTGTGTCCTGTCCCTCCATCCCTCGTCCCAAGTCCCTCTCCAGCTTTCCTGTAGTTCTGGAGATCCACTGATCTTCTCTCCCACCTTGAAATATATCCTGGCGTGAAGGAGCCACTTTCTCAGGTTTGCTGGTCACCAGGGCAATCTCTGTGGAGAAAAAAAGCAAAGACTCTGTGCTGTGTCTCAACTAAACCATGCAGGAGGACTAAATCTACTTTGAAGCCACTGTATCTCCACTAAATATTCCTTATATTATATTCCTTATATGCTTCACTCATTCTGCTGCAAACCACTGCCAGCCTGGCTGCTCACACACTGAAATATCTCTTCTTGGTGTGGAAATACTTAAAGTAGAAAAAAAGAAGTCTGAACTATGAGGAATAAACCACACCTTAGCCCTAAAGAGCCCGGAAAAAAAAATGGAAGGAGGAGGAGAAAGGAGAAAAAAAGAAACCCAAAGCTGGTTGTGCTAAGCCAAGATGCTCAAGAATTGTGCAAGGACATGGCAGAAAGCCAGAGAAGTGACTGAGTGCTCCTGGAATGGCTTTTTTCCAAAGGCTATGAACCAATAAATTCTGATTATGTACAGACTTGTCCCTGAAAACAAGATCAGCACAATGACAGCAGCCCCAAGGCTTCAAGCCTCACCTCCAGCCCATTTCCATGAAGCCTGGGTGTTACCTGCTTTCTGTTCAAAGATTGGTGCTGTAGCCAGGGGAACTGTTTTCATGTCAAAGGGTTTCTCTGAAGGCTCCAACGTGTACTGGTGCAGGGCTTTCTCCATCCCAGGAACAGACACTGTCAACCCTGCAGAGGAGAAAGGCAGAAAAATTCAGTTTGAAGAGCTGGAACTGTCACAGGCACTGCCATGCAGGGCTGATCTACAGGAAACACAAAACAGGCAAAGCAGAAAAAAAGCTGCTCTGAAGATGACACAAAGTTGCCAAGTCTCAACAGTTCACTTCAAATAATCTTACATGTATTAATTAAATTCTCTGCTCACGTGAATTTTTAATTACAGACATAAAATATTTTTATAATCCACCCTCATCCTTGTTTTGGATTGGAAAAGATGGAGCAAAAAATCAAGAAATTTATGCCAAGTGAAGGAAGAGTCGATGAGAAAAGCCCAGCTCATACTCCTGCCTCCATTTCCCAGACCACGCTTCCCATATTTTGCTAAATTTGCCACTCTCAGCACAAGAACTTGGCAGGGAAGTGCTAAGGCCAGAACAAACACGTGAATTAACAGCTCAGAGTGGTTTACTTTCTCTCACTGACCATTAAAAATGTAGGCAGCATTCAGGGCCAGCTGTCTCTGCTGCAGGACATTCAAGTAGAACGTTGCCCTGTCCCGGACCTCGTCGTCACTGTCCATCATGCACCTGTTTGGGGACAAGGGGACAGCCAGCTCTGGCCATCAGAGAGCTGAGCTAAAAATGGCACTGCCAAAACTGGATTTCATATTGTAATGACAGTCAGAGCTCCCTCAAGAGATTTGCAAATTATGCAAAAATGTGTTTCTACAACATGGGAGTTGGTTTAATTTCAATTAAATCATTAACACCACATGTCTTAGCAAGAGACATGAACCTGTGACATGGGAACACCCAGCTCTGGAAATACAAACCTTATTTATGAGTAACCTGGATAGGAGTTTTCTTCCTTCAAGGGGTGTAAAAAATGCCCACACATAGAAAAGCTCTCTAAGGGGGAGAGTTTTTATATAGGCAGATATTCATAGGAGAAGGGGGAACAGTTTTAAACTAAAAGAGATTTAGGTTGGATGTGAGGAGGAAATTGCTGGCTGTGAGGATGGGAAGGCCTTGGCAGCTATGGCTGCCCCTGGAAGATACAAGGCCAGGTTGGATGTGGCTTGGAGCAACCTGGGATAGTGGAAGGATTCCACCATGGCAGGGGGTGGCACTGGATGAGCTTTAAGGTCCTTCCAACCCAAACCAGCCAATGATTCTGTGATTTATTACCCTCTGAGTAATGTTCTCAGACCAAATTACAATCACATGTTTCCATGCCTAATCCCATCTCTCACTTCCTTGTCTCCAGCAGCGCTCTGCTCCCTGCAGCCATGCAGGAAAGGTGGGAGAAGCATCTCCCACTCCTCAACTGGGATTGACAACCTCAGTGCAAGTTCCAGCCTGGTCTGACCTTGCTGTTTGCAGGGAATCAGAGGGCTCTGTGTCACCACAAGCTCAGCCATCCCCACTCACCTCTGGAGCAGCACCAGGATACTCGGAAGCAGATTCTCATTCTGTGCCCCAAACTTTGCCAAAGCACTGACAGCAGCTGCAGAGAGAACAGGGAGATGTCAGAGGGGCTCAGGTTCTGCACAAATACATTCTCACAGCCTTGAAAGCCTTCAATTTACACAGCTTTTCACTTCCACACCATAAACCTTTCAGAAACAGTTTCAAGACTAAACTATTCCTGTATTTCCAAATAGAAATAGTTTTGTGATCAAGATCAGCTTAACAGCCCTGCAGCTGTGTTCTGAGGAAGTTCTCCTTCAGATATTTGTTGAAGCTCTGTGGAATATTCCAATTGTTGGCCCTTCTGCCATTTGCAGCAGATAAATCTGTTTTCCACACAAGCATCCAGTGGTGACCAGGGCCAGGCTACACCCAGTGGCTCTGCAGGGAGCTCAAACCCCTCAGCAACCACTTGGAGCTGCCTCTCCAAACGAATCAAATTTCAGCTTGCCATCAGCTTGGAGAAAATCCCCACCCAGAAAGAAGAGGAAGCTGTTTCAGGAAGTACAAACTTATGACAACGGCATTAATAGGGAAGTAGCAGTGTCTTCTCCTCATGTATTACACCTTGAATTCCAGCAGACACTCAAAGGGCCTAGAACCAATCTATTATTTATGTTCTCAAGCAGGAGATCAAGATGATCTGAGGAGTTTAAACAACCTCAGGGTAAAACCACCTCCAGAGCTCTGCACAGGGCCTGGGAAAGAACCATCACTCCCCATACTCCAAACCCAGTTTCAGCCTGGGAATTCTCAGACATGGGAGCTTCCAGGACTGGAGCTGCACTCACCAGCCCTCACAGCCTCGTTCTCCAGCACCACCCTGTTGAAGATGAAGCGGATGTACTTGGATGGAGATGGGGTCCTGGGGCCCTCCTTGCCCAGCAGGTGCAGGATCTTGGTGGCCAGCACGGTGTGCTCGCAGTCCTCGATGAACTCGCAGAGGTGAGCCAAGCCCGACTCCTTGCTCTCAGGGTTCTCCTCGATGATGCTGATTATACAATCCACAATGGCTCTCTTGTACTCAAAGCCACCCTGGCAAAGGGAAATTAGGGACAGTGACCCTCTGATCTGAGTGAGGCTCAGCTCCCTCACGCTTCAGTGACTGCTTCCCATGGAGAAAACAAGTGTTTGTACAAAGTGAGGTAAGAAAAGGTGTGCTGGATGACTTCACAGGGCATTCCCAGCCCCCTGACCCATCAAGGCACAACATCTGAGCATCCTCAGCTCTAATTTCTGAGCATTTCACACAGGTCTGACCCACAAGGTGTTGTAATCACTCAAGCCCATCATTCTGAGCACCCACTGATAGAAGGAACCCTTCCCATCACCAAGCAGGTCCAAACCTGCCAAAACCCTCCCAGAGCAAGTGCCACACATACATCATCCCTGAGCATGTTGGAGAGGAAGGTCATCATGACGCTGTGCTTCCGAGGGTACTTCTGGCACAGGGCACTGATGGCCTGCACAACCACAACCTGCAGAACAACACAGAAGGACAGGGGTCACGTGTGTTTATTTTCCTAGGAAAAACACAGGCTTCTATCTCAAGTTGTCACCTTGATTGATTAAATCCATGTACAAGGATAAAAATCAGGTGGTGGATTCTTAAGGTCAGCCTGTAACAACCTTGTGCTAGGGTACTGCAAGACCTGGCTCTGGCAGAGAGACTGGAATTTAGGATTGAATATGTTAACTCAAAGGCTTCCCCCTCCTGCCTTTCTTCTGCCCAGGGATGATCATGATGCAATTTTAACTTGTCACATTCTGTCATTAAAAATCTTTGCAATTTCAAACTTGTCTAATACTCATTTTTCTCATAAAAACCAGGACTTAAGACCACTTTAAGCAGACAGTGACTTTGCAGAGCTGTGCTCCTCATGATGTAACAGGGACAGGTACTATTCAACCATCTTGAACCAATTTATTACCAGTTCAGTCACTATAAAACTTAGAAATTAGAAATTTAAAATTCACAGTTTCCTAACTATGCATCAAGACTGATGTGATATAAACTCAATCCAAACAGTTAAAATCCTTCTTCCTCTCTAAAGAGACAACCAGAAGCAAGTACAAGATTTGCAGGATATTGCACAGGAGCCAGGAATCCACCAAATGATATTTTTCCTTTCTTGGACTGGTGGGAGGAAGGGACACAGAATATTTAAGCTGGAAAGCAGAGCACTGCACCTTCTGAACTTCGCCCTACCAGACTAAATCACCGAAGCATCAACAAACAGGAAAAGCTTGATAAAAAACAAGAATGGGAAAAAAACCTGCAGCTGGAAAGAGCAGAGGCCTCCAATGCCACACCTTAAACTCATCTGATATTTCTGACACGAAGGAGGAGATCTGTTTCATGAGCCTGTCCACGCTGCTCTCGCTGCCCGTCTTCAGCAGCGTGGTGATGGCCAGCGTGGCGATGCTCCGGTTGGAGTCGGTGATGAGATTTTCCAAGTCCAGGTTGCAGGCAGTGACTGCAGATGGATGCTTCATGGCCACCTGCAAGGAATGCAATTCCAAAATTACGTGGGAGCAGCAGCATCCTGCAGTTCAAAGCATTTGATCTGAATAGAGTCTTAACAAGGTAGAGGCCTTGTCAAGCCTCTAAAGGGGGGAAATGATGCCTCAGGTTGCAGATTTTATATTTTTAAATCCTGTACTGCCTGGTGTGGAACTCTGAAGTTTCTTGGAGCCTGTCGGCTGTTGCTCTCTTATGCCAGAGAGACACAACAAAGTCTCTTCGAGCTTGTTGTTCAAGGCCACTTAGGCTGTCCTAGGCCCAAAAGGTGTCAACCAGGGCCTCTGGAGAGGTGGAGAAATTGAAGAAATTCCATCCTCAGCTAAAGTTTGAATTGGTGAATTTATGCTGATATGCAAATGAACCCAACCTATCAAAGTGTGAAGAACTCGGGACTCCTCGTCCACCTTGGGGTCCATTTTTGGATGAAGCCTTTGGCTCCCCAAGGTGCACCTTTGAAGGCCTTTCAAATAAATATCCACCTTTATTCCCTTACTCCTGTCTGGTCTCTGTTTCTAGGTAGCCCAATAAGGCATCAATGCAATCAGAGCTCAGGGTTTTGGTTTCAGAGTTTTAAATGAGTTTTAAGTTACAGCTCGTGGGTTTGACAGTCACAAATTGCTGCTGTTGTGTTGTGCAGTTCTGAAATGAGAATTTTTCCTTCATGTGAATTTTGTAATATTAAATATCCAGGATTCTGCTTCCTTCCATCTGAAAGCTCACATATTATCAAACTACAGCTTGTTATATCCCCGTGGTCCAGAAATGAGCAAACACAGCCTGAATGCAGAAAGATTTCTGTCCCACCAGGAGATACGGCATGAAAAAGCCCATTCTCCAGCACAGAATGGTTCCAAATAAAGTCATCACAAGGGCAGCTGCCCTGCCTGAGGTAACACATCATTAGGCACTGTTGGCTGGCTCTGACCTGAGAATGAAGCTTGTTCAGAGGTTTTGGAAGCACTCACTTTATTAAGGGTCCGGACAGCTGCATAGCGCAGGACAGGTTTGGGAGAACTGCAGAAAAGCTGCAACACTGGGGAAAAAAACAACCAAAAACCAAAGATATGGCCTCTTTCAAAGAAAGGGAATAGAGTTGAAAGTCTAATATATCTGCATTCAACTACACACTGCTAAATATTCATGCAGCTCTATGCATAATTTATCACGAGTTTCACACGCAGGTTAAAACTCAACTCCTGGTTTTGATCCTACTACCAATAACAGGGGAGTTGCACAGCTGCCTTTACATTCCAATTCTGTATTCCAGGTGGAGGAGAATTTTCCCAGAGAAACTGTGGTTGTTCCATCCCTGGAAGTGCTCAAGGCCAGGTTGGACAAGGCTTGGAGCACCCTGGGATAGTGGAAGGTGTGCCTGCCCATGGTAGGCACTGGATGATCTTTAAGGTCCTTTCCAACCCAAACCATTCCATGATTCCCTCCCATCCCAACTTCCTGCAGCTGGATAAAGACAAGTATCACCCTGTGCCACCTCTACTGCCATTCATCTAAAGCTCTGGATGAAACAGGGAAAAAGGATCTCATCCAAATGCCCTTTAACTTGGGGACAATCAGAAGATTCAGGGTTTGGGTATTATAATTATGCTGTATTTTCTCTACATTTCTTCATTACCCTTTGTTTCAGCTGCTGCAGAGGTACAAAGGGCTGTGACCAACCTGACACAGCAGGTGCCAGCTCCCTGGCCGTGCAGTTTGGCAGGTGGATGATGGCAGAGGCGGCTTCATAAATCACCATCTCATGCTTGTTCCTCAGGCAGCTCTCGATGAAGTCGAACAGGGGACTTTCATGGCTACAAACACAAGAATCCCAGGATCTTTTAGGCTGGAAAAGCCCTTTAAGATCTAGTCCAAGCATCATCCCAGGGCTACAGTTCTGTCTCTGTGGAGATTTCCACAAACACTACAAAAACGCTGCCGTTTCCAAACTCTAATTCATTTTTATATTTCAAATCCTGCCTTACTTACCCCTCTTCAGATTCCTTGAGGAGTTTGCTTGCAATCCTGATCAGCATGCAGTAGGCAAACTGGGATTTCAGGCCAGATTTGGTGAATTTATTCAGCATCTTGGACACAGCCAGGCGGTCGTTTTTCCTAAGGTGATAGAGCAGCCCCAAAGCATGATACTATGGGAAACAGAGGGGCAGGCACTGAGTACAGCTGGAAAAGCCACGTTAAGACATCAAAGAGGGGTAAAAATTGCTGTTTCCTGGCAGAAATACCTTCTAACCTCAACTGAGCTGAGTTTCCTGACAAGTTGCAAAGATCCGCAACGTTTCCTTCCCCTTTCTGTCCACTCTCAACTATTCCTGAAGATCCAAAGAGCCACAAAGTTAATTTATTTCTAATTTGTTTTTCCCCATTAAATATCATAATTTCAAAGGTTTCAGCTTTGCACAGTAATGCCTGCATTTCTAATGAACTCCACTTCCAGGATATCCCAAGGCCCTGAAGTGACAACTGACCTCACAAAAATCCTTGAGGCCTTTTTGATGGAAGCACAAAGGAACATTTCTAGTTCCTTGCCAAGTTACTTTGGGTTTTTTTTTTTCCCCATAAAACCGATTTGCTGTAAGGCTTAATGAAGCTGCTAAGTGGGAAAGAACAAAGCTGATTTTACAGAATCTTTCTGATCATGAGTCTGCAACAGACAGAATAATTCCATGCACTGAACAGACAGAATAATTCCATTTCCACAGATGCCTGGAATACTTGTGCAGAAATTTTGCTCTTGTGGAGATCTTACTGACATTTGGGCTCATCTTTGTGATCTTTTTGCATCTGGCAAATTTTCTGAAGGCCAAGAGATGCTCATTGGGAGGCAGTGAGATAATTTCCCAAACTTTTTGAGCACTCAGATTCAAAGCCTTTCTGCAACAACCACTGTGGCACAGGCAGCAGCAGTCCAGCTATCAGAAATTTAGCAGGAAAAGGGGAGAGAACTCCAGAGCCAGCTCATAATTAACAACCTTGTGCTGGCAGCATGGGAAAACTCATGATTTTTTGGAAACAGTCAAGTTGTTTCCCACAAATCACAATTCTTGCTTTTAAAAGACTAAAGGAAAAAAAATGGTTTTTTTCTTAAGTTTTCTTTAGTAGGCACAGAATTTCACTAAACTTCCCAGTGTTTTTAGGGCCAGCCACCCTCAAACACACCTGTACCATGATGTTGTCACTGGAAGCTGCTTCTTGAGCTTCATTGATCCACCTTTTGACCACGTCATAGCTGATCTTCATCATGTGCTGCAAAAAAATTGAGATTGGAGACAAGCTCACAGCAGATCTCCCAACACAGCCAGTCTTCAGCCTACAAACTGTGATTTTCCTTACATCTCAGTCTCAAACTACCACGCTTCCACTAATAAAAATATGAACTAATGAGATCTTTCCCAGCCTTTTCTCCTAAACAAGGGAGAGGAAAACAGAGTGGATTCCTTCATCTTGCCCTCCTGGTGTCTATTAGCAGAAATAATCCTGAACTGCAGTTTTAGCAGGCGATTTCATGGCCCCTCCCCAGATAAATTCATGTTTTACACTGACTGCAGAGATGATGAGCATTCTGCACTAGAAATTATTACGACTGATGTACTCGAATGTTAAGGAAGGAATTTGAGGAGAGAAAGCCAACTCTGTTTTTCCTTTATTTTTCAGTGAGATGAAGAGCCATGTCAGAGAAAGAACAAAACAAACACAGCAGACTCACCTTCCCAGCCTGACACAACACCAGATTTACAAAAATCTTCTGCTTTACTTACCAAGGAAGACACCAGTGCCGAGCTGGAGACGCTGGGGACTTTGTCCACAATGGCCTGTTTCATGTACCTCTCAATGGCTTGTAGCATTGTACCCTAAGAAGGGGAAAAGAGGGAGAAAGGGAAGTGTGGATACTTTGGAGGAAGAGCATAAAAGCAGCATAAGGCAAAAATCCACATTCAAAGGACCCTAAGCAAAAATCTTGAGTTAATTCTGCAAGGCAGACGAGGGTTTGAGCTGCCCAGTCCTGAAGGTTCAGTGACAAAGTCACCAGCAGAGCAATCCCAGAGCAGAAACTGGGGCTCCCAAACATTCCAATTGCACATTCCCAGTGCTCCAGCTCCACAGAGCTTCTGGAAATTGCACAGGGCATGGAGAAGAGCAATCCCAGAGCAGAAACTGGGGCTCCCAAACATTCCAATTGCACATTCCCAGTGCTCCAGCTCCACAGAGCTCGTGGTAACTGCAGACGGCATGGAGCAGAGCAACCTCAGATCAGAAAGGAGGTCCCAAATATTCCAATTGCACATTCCCAGTGCTCCAGCTCCACAGAGCTCCTGGAAATCGCACAGGGCATCAAGCAGAGCAATCTCAGAAACTGGAGCTTTCAAACCTTCCAACTGCACATTCCCAGTGCTCCAGCTCCACAGAGCTCCTGGCAGTGCAGAGGGAATCAAGCAGTCCTCTCTAGAGCAGCAGTTCCATTACTACTGTAAAATACACCCTGCAAGAGAGCAGTTTTGGGATTTTAAACCCACTCATCACCTCTCCCCTAAAGTGACACCATTGGTACTCACATCAGTGATCCTGCACAGAGCTCGGATGGCCGGGCCTCGATAGACATCCTCCTTCCCTGTCATGTCTTTGGTCAAACTGAAACCACCAAAAACATCCTGTTAACACTTCTTTAACGTTCCCATGTCTCAGTCTTTTTGTGACAATCACCTTATTTAGCTGCTAACTGCTAAGCTCTAGTTCTGGCTAGGAACACCTTCTTAATAATCAGCTTAACGTGAGAGTTATTAACATCAAAATCTGGGCAAATACAGAGCTATAAAATGCACAGTCCATTGTATTGCTTTGCCATGGGCCTGGTTTGTTTAGCTCAACCATTCTCTTTCTGTTTGTTCTACACAAAATTTTGATTTATAAATAGTGAACAAAGTTCAGTTTGGTTTATTTTATATATTTCTAAATCTGTTCAGCAATCAGTGCTGTTGACACACAGCACAGATCCAATTTTTGTTCTTGCAGCAGCTGCCATGTCTATTTTTGGAGTTTAAAAAAAGAGAATTCAGTTGGGAGAAGGAACTGGGCTTTGCTCTGCTTTTCTTTAATTGCTCTGACAGCAAAGTCACAGCCTAAGTTCTGACAAATCCATGGCGCAGCAAGAACTTAAAAAACCACCCCAAAACACAAGAAAACAAAGTAACAACCAGTTGATACACTGAATTCTCCTGCTTTTTCAGCAAATTATAACATCAGAGTGGGAACAAAATAACATTTCAGAGGGTGGCACATACTCTGTATCACAGAACTGCTGTATCCTTACAAAACCTCAACACTGTAGCAGCCAAAGCAAACCCTGGGAGATGCAGCCCCTTTTCCAGAGCTCTGATCCCGGGTTCTGGAGGTTGTCCCACCTGCTCGTGACAATGATGACATCCTCAGAGATATTGGCCATCTCTTTGATTGTGAGGTAACACATCCTTCTGAGGGTTTGCTGTGGAAATGTGGTGCAGAGAACCATCAAACTCAATGGCAATTAGAAGTTTTAAAAGATAAATCAAGGTAAAAATTAAATATTTCACTTTAAAAGATAAATTAGCTTTTAAATAGAAGACCATTCTTCTCAATTCAAAGTTACAAATGTAAAACTATATTTGATAAGTGGATAAGAGCCAAGTTCCTTGATATCAAACAAATCAGAAGAGGAAGGCATAAATATTTTGTAAAATGATAATAAATACAAAAATCCACATGTTAATTGTGGAAGAAGTGATGCATCACATCTGTACTCAGAAGCCTCACAATTATCAGTTAAAAGCTTTAAAAATAACTCCATTATTGTAAAAGAAAACTAGAAACACTCAGGGAGTGTTGACATTAAGTCTTTGATTGACATTTATATTTAAAAAAACCTCTACTTTTTAAAATGTGGATATGAGAAGCATTCCAAACACTCTGTACGTCCAAAAATTGTTCCATCTTTAAAAAGTTACACCTTCCTTGGACAGATCTCTAACAAACAAACCATTTTTAATCAAAATTAATGAGCCCCATCACATGAAACACACTGCTCTGAGTTCTTACACTCTGCAGAAGAGATCACAGAAGGACTTTACACTCTGCTGAGCCCAAAGCTGAATTCCAAAATTCAATTCCCAAACCATTCTACGATTTTTAGGGTGTTCTCACCCCTTTGCCTCGATGAGATCAATGAACAGAAGTTGTTCTAGAGAACAGCAGCCTCTGATCTGCAGGCAACTTTTAAATTCCATTTTGAATTTGAATTTAATTTCCATTTTGAAGCAGATGGTGATTATTTGCAAGTGGAAGCAACAATCATCAAGTGACACCGATTTGTAAATTCAGGCTTTGTCATTATCCCCACTTTCACACCAGTAATTAACTCAGAACCCACTTCCACCCTCAAACCAACCCACAGAAGGAACCACACGTTATTATTCAGTCATTTGTTTCCAAACCAGGAATTGCCTCCAGAGCTCCTCCTGCGAAGCGTTTGCCTCCCACATCCCAAGATCCAAGTGTTTGGCAGTTCCTGCAAGCCCAGACAAAGGCAGGGAGAGGCAAAACATCAGGTACTTACATCGTTGGACTGAAACAATCTGGTCATGGCAAAAAAAGCTTCCGTGGCTTCTGTGGTTCCCAGGTGTTCACCCTGGAATGAGCAGAGAGGAAAAGCAGTCCTTATTCAGCTCCCTTTTCTAATGCCCTCCCACACACCAGGAATCTTTTCTTGGAGACTTTCTCGTGTTAGAAACCATCCCTCCCTCACTTTCCTTCCCAGGGAATCCACAATCACCTCCACTCTAAATGCCCTCCACAGGGATGGAATAGCTTCCCACGGTGTTTTCCCTGTGACAGGAAGAGGTGGGAAACTTCTTCCCACTAAAAGCTCTCAGGAGTATTCATTCTGGATGGAGAGAAATCCTAACAGTTACCTGGTTCAGCAGGTACAGGATCTTGGTAAGGATGTGAAGGCATCTTCGTGGGTTTATAGGGGTCTCATTGAAGAGCCGTGCCTGGAAATGAAACACAAATTCTGCTTTTATATAACCCAGCAATAATTATTTCTCTTTCAACATCACAATTAAACAAATTTGTTTCCAGCCAAGCAGCCTGTCATTTTTATTTGTACTAAATATGTGTCCCAGAGAATGTGGTCTTGCATCTTTAGTTTGCAGTAATCTGAACAAAGCACAGACAACTCAATTTGCCATCTGGAATTGGCAAAAATACCTCAAAATGAAACATTTTTTTCTTCAGGAAGAGCCCCCTGAGATGCCACATGTCCATATGGGAGGCAGAAGCCATGTGTGTCATCTAATTACCCTAAAAAAAACCCTCATTAGCTGTAGATAAAGCTAATTTATTTACATTCTCTCTGATTTTAAATTAATTATACGAATTTAGCCATTCAGATTTCCCCACAATCACTCCGCAACACTTCCTGAAGGAAAAAATAAATAATTTAACAGCATTATCCTGTGATAATTCCTACCTCCTGAAGCACGGCGCTCTTCTCCAGATGCTGGAAAGGATTGGAGCCACTACCTGAGGAAAAAGAGACCTCTCAGTTGAGGAAACAAATTCCTCACAAACTCCAACAGATCTGAACACGCAGGAACAGCCCCAAAACTTTACCAAACCACCTCAAAACAGTGACATTCCTCTTTGAAAAACTGATGTTGGCCATCAACAGCTTTGAATCCACTTTCTTAAGGGGTATATTCAGAATTATAAAAAGTATGAAGGAAAAAAAAAACGACAGGAAGAAGAAAATTGTTTGCTATTTAATTTGCTTTTACATAAAACTATTTCCTTTTCCTACTTTTTTCACTAAATAAATCCACTTACTTTTATTCCTTCAGGCACCAAAAGCACTGAAGGCATCAGCACAAGAGCTGCTGATCAGGACCTGAAACAGAACTGGAACCACCTCTCAGACATGTAAATTCCTCCACAGCCTCACTTCTGCTCCTGATCCTCTCCCCCCAAGCAGGAATTTCTCATTTCCAGGTCATTTAGTCCTCAGTTCTCACATCCCAAGCAGAAGGAAACTGAGAATGAAACCAAACTCAACCCCAGCCAGGCACATTTGGAGCTCAGAGCAGCAGCAAAGAAAATTCAAGGCAGCATCAGTTATTGTAGGGAACAGAGATTTAACTTCCAGATCTTGGGAAGGGACTTTCCAGAGACACTTTCCACAGTCCCAGGTTGCTCCAAGCCCTGTCCAGCCTAGCCTTGGACACTTCCAGGGATCCAGGGGCAGCCACAGCTTCCCTGGACAACAAGATCTGCCCCCCTTGGGTGCTGCTGAGCACAGGGAGATGGGGCCAGAGGTTGCCTAAACTCCCTGTTGTGAATTCCAGATGTGCAAAGTCCAGACAGAGAAGGTCTGGAAAGGCTTCTCTGAAGCCTTTTGGATTTTGCTTTGTGCAGCAAAATGACTAAAAAAAAAAGTTTATTTTCTTTACCTATACCACAACAGTGTTCAAGTAGTGATATAAATATAAATACATGTAATCAATTCTCTCTTCCCCTTGCAGGGAGGGAACATCTGCACTGAGCAGAGACAGGGATAAAATCCTCTCTAGAAACCAGCTGGAAACAGGGAGAGCAAACAGCCCCCAGCTCCTTTGGATTTATCATCAGAGGAATACTTTGACAGTCAGTTCATACAGCTGAAGCACAAATACCCAGGAGCTGTGGGAGATGGGAGATCACAGAACCATGGAATGGGTTGGGATGGAAGGGAATTTAAGGATCATTCACTTCCACATCCTGCCATGAGCAGGGACACCTTCCACTACACCAGGTTGTTCCAACCTGGCCTCGGACACTTCCAGGGATCCAGGGGCAGCCACAGCTTCTCTGGGCACCCTGTGTCAGGGCCGCCCCACCTCAGCGCCTCCCTCACCTCAGCATCCCCTCAGCTCCCTCATCTCCACCCCCCGTACACCTCAGCACCCCACTCACCTCAACCCCCACTGTCACCCCAGCACCCCTCAGCCCCCCCCTCACCCCCAGCCCCCCCCGTACCGGACTCCTCGTCCTTCTTATCGAACTTCTTGATCATGGCGGCCCCGCTCCCGCTCTCTGCGAGCGCCGCCGCCTCAGCAGCCCCGCCGGAAGCCCCGCCCCCGCCCCGCGCTCTGTCGCCTGATTGGGCAGTGCCGCTGTCAATCAACCTCGGCGCCCTCCGCCTCACCAAGCCACGCCCCCACCCGCGTGCTGACGGGGCGGGGCCAGAGTGAGGGAGCGTCTTAAAGGAGCCGCGTCGTTGTTTTGTGAGGGGGAGTGGAGTTCTACTGGTGGGCAGAGAGACAAATAGATAAATAAAACGTCTAAACTCCAGGTGAAAAAACGGGAACTCATGTGGAATTCACAGGACAATCCAAGCCTCTGAACCCCTTGGCAAAAGCCCAGGTAAGTCTCAAGTAACTTCTACGTAGCTCCTCTGCAACTTACATTTAACTCCCATGACAAAGCAACCATTGAACCCCTTGGCAAAAAAAAGGCGTAATTCCTTCGTAACTCATAGGTAACTCTCATGTAATTCTCAAGACAAACCAACCCACCGAGCCCTTGGAAAAAAAACCAGACTCCCATGTAACTCCCATGTAACTCCCATGTAACTCCCATGTAACTCCCATGTAACTCCCATGTAACTCATGTTTAATTCACAAGGAACTCACAAGTAACTCTCATGTAACTCTCAAGACAAACCATTTGAGCCCATTGGCAAAAAAAAGGATTCCCAGTAATCTTTCAAGTAACATCCATGTAACTCATGTGTAACTCACATGTAAATCCCAAGTAACTCCCATGTAATTCCCATGTAACTCATGTGTAACTCACACGTAACTCCCATGTAACTCTCATAACAAACCAACCATGTGAGCCCCTTGGCAAAAAAAAGGGCCCCAAGTTGTGCCAGCAAAGGTTCAGGTTGGATATTGGGACAATTCCTTCATGGAAAGGGTTGTCCATCCCTGGCACAGCTGCCCAGGGCAGGGGTGGAGTCCCCACTCCCAGAGGGATTTCGAAGCCCTGTGGATGTGGCACTTGGGGACATGGCTCAGTGATGGCCTTGGCAGTGCTGGGAATGTGATTGGACAAGTTTTCCCTAAAATATGAGGAATTGGGATGAAGAGAGGTGCTGCTGCTTCCGAGTGGAACTGTGGGAATAACTTTGTGGAGCTGAAATGCCAGTCCATAGGAGCAGGTTTGCCCGTGGAGGAACAGATTGCTGCCTTCACTCAGCAGGTTGGGAATGCTGGAATTCTCCTTCTCATCCTGTAAGGAAAATTTTTTCACGCTTTGAACCTCTGGGAATAAAAGGAAAACAGGCAATTCTTTAGGAAATGTGGTAATCCAAGGCTGTGTCCTGTTAAATCCAATGACCTTGGAGAGGCTGGAGCACAAAGCCATGACCCCACTTTAAGGAACTTGCTTTGCAAAGCTGGATTTTGCATGGTATTTTAGGAATGTTATGATAAAAACTGCTTAATTCCATCCCATTTCCCCAACAACTTCTGTTGTAACGCCATCTCCTGACCTTCACGTGGGATTTTTCTGTGATCCAGGGAGCTGTGAAAACTCCTGGGGTAATTCACAGGTTTTTAAACTTAATCCTGTTTTTTTCCTGTGCTGCTGAGCCAGGCTTAACAGCCCAGACAAGAATTTTGGGCAGGACACAAAGAGCCAAGGTACCTTTCCTGGCACGTCCTGCTCAGGTGGGAACACATCCAACTCCTAACACAATTACTTCTTCCTGAAGAACCCCCTAACGAATAAATTAAGATAAAATGACTGGATTCCAGTGTAAAAAACCAAATAGAGTGCAATGATGAATGAGTTCATTAAGTGCTTTTTCCCCTTGAACTGAGAAAAAATCAACCTAAAAAATGTCATGGGATCACTTCAAGTCTTTGTTTTCCCTTCCCCATTCCTTGTCTTCAGTGTTTTTGGTGTCTCCAGTCTGGAGAACTGTTTCCCATTCCATTGGGAAACTGGCAAAGAAGATTGGCAGTGTTGCAAAATGACAGCCAGGAATGTCAAATATGATTTTATGGAATGGCCTGAGGGATTTAGAAACTTCCACCCAAAAGATGCAACACTTCAGCCTTGTTTTTCCGAGTGGGAATTGTTTGCTGCATTCCAAACCCGAGTGACAGAGAAATTCAGAGCAAACTGGGTTTTTTCACTGGAAAATCTGAATTGATTTGTCCAAATTCCTTGATATCACCCTTGTTTCCATGGAATTGTGGATTTGTGCCTTCTGGGGGTAAAAATTCCAGTGGTTTTTGCTTGGACCAGAGGGTTGTAAGGAAAGGGTTCTATTTTACTCTTCTAAGGACCAACAACAAATGGGTTTCTGAAAAAAGGGGGGTAAAGGATGGGTTTATTTCCTAAAATAAAATTAGAGGTGTGATATAATATGTATTTTATATTTTATGTCATATAATATATATTGCGTTATATTTTATATAATATACCAATTTATATATTACTTTATGTATTATTATTGTACATATTATGTGTTATATGTTATATATTATATATAACACATATAACCTACATTATTATTATATGCAATATGTATTATATATTACAATATATTTAAATACATAATGTTATGTTTATTATATTGTTTACTATATCACATTATATTTTATTATATAGTATTATATATTAAATATGTTATGTATTATATACTATGTATATAATTTATATTATATATTGCAATGTGTAATATATCTAAATATAGTATAATTAATATAATATTATGTTTAGTAGATTTTATAGTGCATTATAGATTATATTTTAATGTATATATTATTAAATATATTCTATGTTACACATTATATACTACAGATGTTATATGTTACATGTATTATATCTATTTATATTTTGCATATGTTATATGCATTATATTATATAATATTACATTATACCATGTTTAATAAACTGTATAACATTTTATATATTCTATTTATTATGTTTTTGTATATAAAATATATTTTATATGTCATATAGGATATTATTTATTATATTTTATCATATATTAGTATTAATTATATAATATATACTATATTATGGGAGGGAAAGGAAGAACAAAGCACCCGAAATCCACCTGTTTAAAGAATAGAATAGAATAGAACGATTTTAAATATTTTTAATATTTATTTACTTTTAAAACTTTTATTTATTGGCATTAATACACTGAACAATTAAATGCATCTCTTAAAACACAAGTTACTCCTCATGAGTCGTTCTCCTCATGAACATAGGAGAAATTGAGGACTCTTCCCAATCAATTCTATCCAGTGGTTTAAGAAAACGGAGAATCATTGGGGTTGGAACACCACATAAATCCCTGTATTTTTTCCAGGCTGGACAGGGCTTGGAGCAACATGGTCTGGTTGGATCAAGATGATCTTCAAGGTCCTTCCAAAGCATTCCATGAATTTTTGAGCCTGGATGAGGGAGGAAATCTTTGTGGAAATCTGGTGTGGAGCAACTCTCGATGTGGTTTTAACCCTCGGGTAGGAAAAGAACTAAAAAAGTCATAAATATCAACAAACGAAGATGAATTGCTCCAAAATTTAATATTTTAGGGCTTTTTTTGTCTCTGTAAATCCCATGGGACTTGTGCAAGAGTTTTATCCATTGAAAAGAACCCCCAGTTGTGCATCTTATTAAAAACTTTAAAAAATTAGAGATAGGGATAAAAAATTAGGAATTAAAAGCTGAAAGAATTAGAAATTAGAAGCTGAAGAGTTAGGAATTGAAACCTAAAAAATTAGGAATTAAAAGCAAAAAAATTAGGAATTAAAAGCTTAAAAAATTAGGAAAATTAGGCCTGAGAGTTATTCACCCTGACAAATAACTTGTTCCTACCACATAAACTGTTCCAACATAATTTTTCCAGAGTTTTTTCTCCCTGGCTCAGATTTTAATCCATCCTACTCATATTATAATCACATCCATGTGGAATTAACTCCAAAAGAATTTACTGCTCTTTTAAACTGTATTTAATTTACAATCAGTGTTGGCGTGGTTATTTTTATCCAGGTGTTTTAAATGGCCCTTGGCTCCAAACAAGACTTTTCCTTCCAAAAAATTAAATCCACTCTGGAGCTACTGTTTCCTGTCATTCTTTCTCCAAACTCTCGTGCTCTGTAGCAGTTTAATTCTGAATTTAATTAATTAATGGGATTTGCTACTTCAAGTAGCTGCTGAAGAGAGTCCAGAGGAGGCCCTGGAGCTGCTCCCAGGGCTGGAGCCCCTCTGCTCTGGAGCCAGGCTGGGAGAGCTGGGAATGTTCCCCTGGAGAAGAGAAGGCTCCAGGGAGAGCTCAGAGCCCCTTCCAGGGCCTAAAGGGGCTCCAGGAGAGCTGCAGAGGGACTTGGGACAAGGCATGGAGGGACAGGACACAGGGAATGGCTTCCCACTGCCAGAGGGCAGGGATGGATGGGATCTTGGGAAGGAATTCCTGGCGGAAGGCCCTGGCATAGACTAGATAGAGCAGCTGTGGCTGCTCCTGGATCCCTGGAAGTGTCCAAGGCTGGGTTGAACGGGGCTTGGAGCACCTGGGATAGTGGAAGGTGTCCCTGCCCATGGCAGGGGATGGAACAAGATGATTTTAAGGCCCCTTCCAACCCAAACCATTCCATAATCCTGTGAAATTTATATCAAAACCTGCTTTTGCCAATACCTTTGATGGTGCCGATGATGAGACAGTGGTGATAACCCAGCCCAAAAATTGCTTCTCAGGTATTCAAAGCACTTGAAAACAGACAACCCCCAAAGCATGACCTTGGATGATGAATCCCTTTGGAAATTAGGCTGTGTCCAGCCCTTGGTTTTCTCCATGCCCCAAGGGAGGGATGCTTTAGGATCACATCCTTGTTCTGGTGCTGGATGGGAAGGATCCATTGATGCTGCGCCTTGGGGGAAAGAGCACAAAGGCCTCCCTGGGTGGGATGATCCCAAAAATCAGCCTGCCAGGGAAATTTCCTGTCTGACTATCCTGGAGCCGCTCTGGAACTCACAATTCCTGAGCTGAGAATGAAACCTCTTCCCAGATCCACCCCCACACTCACAGGGTCAGACCAGGTTTTCTCACTCCAAGTTTCCCATGGCAGAGGCTCAGATGCCTCAATCCTTAAAATAATTTAATCTCAGTGCAAGAACTAAATAATAAAACAACAGCTCGAGCTGGTGCCTCTCAGGAGGCAAAGGACACCCTGGGTTTTTACACCCTCACATTCTAAGCATGAAAAAGTCTGGATTCCTCAGCTCCTGCCGTGGCTCTGAGTGTCCGGTCACTTGGCTGGACTCCAGGTCTCTGTGCCCTTTGCTGGTCAGTGCCAGCTCACATCCTCTTGTCCCCAAGTCAGGTCGTCTTGTCACCACCCAGAGCTCGCCCTGCAGCTGCATCCCCAGCTACCTGCACGGAGCTCAACAGCTCCTCAACAGCAAATCATTCTCTAGCTCTGATTTTTCATGGAAAGGCTTGAGGATTTTTGTGGAAAAGTGTTGAAAATGTGCCGTTCTCAGGGATCACAACCCTCCAGTTCAACCAGTATAAACTCTCACCCAGTCGTGCTTATCTTCTGGAAGATTAGCAGCTGCAGAGCTCGTTTGCACCAGGAGCACCCAAATCCTCACCTGGAAATTTAGGACACGATTGGATTTCTACATCCTTTGAAGGAATTCTTGAGAAGAAGGGCAAAGTCTTCCCAGACCAAATTTTCTTTACCAAAACTCGGGATTATCACACTCAGTTCTTGCGTAAACTGTGAACCCTGCCCTGCTGATGGCTTTTTGTCATTCTCATCGTGTAGGATCCCAGCCCGTCCAGAGTACAGCCACAATCTTCACCAGCCAGCCTCGAGAATCTGGGATAACGCTCCGCTGGAGTGGAACTCCCGCAGCATTTTCATCTGGAATGTTTCTAAGCACCACCCCCAGGCGTCTCCTCCTTGTTCTCCAGGCTCAGGTTGCTCTCTCTGAAACACATTTGGCAGGGTCAAGTGGTTTGTCATGGGTGCAGCCTCACTTCTGCTTCAGGAGGGGTTAATTGAGGTTAATTCTCTTTCCTTGATGGCAGAGGGATTGGCCATGAAATGTTACCATCCAAATAACCCTTTGCTTTCCCTTTTCTAGACCCCTGGGGCTATTTGCTGATGCTCACTGACAAGATAAAACGGTGTGAGAATAAACAAAGAGGCCACGAGCAAGGAGCCGAGTTGAGGAGGATTTGTCGTGAGCAGGATCTGTGGGATCGGAGTCCTGGGAATGCTGCGGGATGGAGCCCGACCACAGGAGCTCTGCAGATCTTCCAGGGCTTGATCATAGCTTGTCCAGTTTTGAGGTTTGTGGGGACCAGCAACTTCCAGCTCCAGCATTGGGATTCCTGCATCCCAGGGACATGGAATCCCCACAGATCCATGGCCAGATCCTGCCAGGCATAGGAGGGAGGAACAGCATCCCCTCAGGACACTGCCATTCCCTTGGATACCACATTCCCCTGGGCAGGGAATGCTGCCTCATCTCCTGCCAGGATTGCATCCCTTCCCAAGGTATTGCACCCCTTCCCAAGATATTGCACCCCTTCCCAAGATACTGCATCCCTTCCCAGGATATTGTATTCCTTCCCGAGATATTGCATCCCAAGAGTACCACAACCCTCCTGGGCATTGCAGTGACCCTCGGTATCGCATCCCCTCAGGCACTGCTTTCTCCAGGGGTATCCCATCCTCTCTCCCCCACCCCTGATACTGCAGCCCCTGGATCACTCATCCGTTCCCCTCCAAATATTTCATCCTCCTGGTATCCCTTCCCTCCCAAGGGATCTCACATCCCGAGGATATTGCATCCCCTCCCTGGTTACTGCATCTCCCCACACGCCGGGAATCGCATCCCTCTTTGGGTACCGAATTCCACACCCTCCCTGCTCCCCCAGGATTTGTATTCCCGGGTTTTTCCATTCCTTCTGCTATTGCTTCCTGCTCGGTATTGCACTCCCCAGCCCTCCCGGTATTCTATGTCCCCGGGCATTTCATCCTCTCGGGAATCTCACCGTCCTTCCGGGAATCCCATCATCCCCGCAGGCAATGAATCCCCCTCATCCCCCTTTATGTCATCCCGTTCCGGGTATTTCGTCCCCGGGTACCGAACTCCCTCCGGGCACCGAATTCCCCCCGGGTACCGAATTCCCCCTGGCACTGCCACCCCACCCTCGCCCCTCCCGTGCACCGCATCCCCTCCCTGCCCCTGGCTCCCCATGCCGGCAGGGCGGTGCGTCCCTCCTGGTGGCTCGAAAGCGAAAGCAAAACTCCTCGGGCCCCACCGGGACCGCGACAGCGGCAGGGGAGAGCCACGAAGCCCCCTCTGGAGCGCCCGCTGGAGTCCGGAGCTGCTCCCGGGCCGGTCCCATGGCACGGCCGCTGCTGCCGCTGCTCTGCGGTACCGTCGCTCTCCTACTGCTCCGCGCCGCCGCCAACACCGGTAAGCGGGGCTGCCCCGGGCTTCCCGGCTCTCCGCCGGCTCTTCCGAGCTCTCCCTGGGGTGCTCACACCTTCCCCGGGGTCCCTACACCTTCCCCGGGGTACCCACACCCTCCCTGGGGTCCCTACACCTTCCCGGGGATGCCCACGCCGTCCCGAAGGTGCTCGCTCCGCTTCCCGGGATGCCGGTGCCACTCGCCGGGATCCCCGCTCCGCTCCCTGGGGAGCCAGCTCCGCTTCTTGGGTTACCCACGCTGCTCCCTGGGGTGCCCGAGCCCCCGCTCGGGGTGCTCACACTCCCCCTGGGATGCCCACGCCGCCCCGAAGGTGCTCGCTCCGCTTTCCTGGGGTGCCCGCGCTACTTCCGGGATACCCACTCTGCTCCCTGGCGAGCCAGCTCCACTCCCTGAGGAGACTGCTCGACTTCCTGGGGGAACCACGCTGCTCCCTGGGGTGCCCGAGCCCCAGCTCGGGGTGCTCACACTATCCCTGGGGTGCCCATGTCATCCCTAAGGAGTTTGCTCCGGTCCCTAAGGTGCTCGCTCCGCTTCCGGGGATGCCGGTGCTACTCCTCGGGACGCCTGCACTGCTCCCTGGGATGCCTGCTCCCCTTCCTGGGGTACCCAAGCCCCCAGTCGAGGTGCCCACGCTGCTGTCCAGGGTACCCATGCCATCCCTGGGGTGCCCATGCTATCCCTGGGATGTCCACTCTGCTTCCTTGGGTTCCCAGGCTGCTCCCGGGGGTACTCGAGCTCCCACTCAGGGTGTCCTTGCTGCTCCCTGGGGTGCTCACGCTGCTCCCTGCATTACCAAACCTCTCCCTGGGTGCCTCCTGACCCCCTCCCGGAGTGCCCAGGCTGCACCCCCATGTTCCCTGGGTGTCCACCTCGCTCCTGGCATTCCCACACCACCTCCTCAACAGTGTCCAGGGAGGCTGGGGGTGATTTTTAGGATCCGTGTGATGGACCCATGGGAGCTGCATCACTGTGGGATTTCAGCCTGGGTGGGCTCTGTGGGTTTTCCATGGCCCTGGGAGTTGTCCATGGCTGCTGAGCCCGCAGTGTCACATCGTGTCTTGCCTCTCCAAAAGTCCAAAATCCTGGAATCACTGGAACATGGAAGTTGAAAACCACCTTTAAGATCACTGAGTCTAACGATTAACCCAGCACTGCTGAGGCCACCACTAACCCCAAGTACTTTTAAATCTCTCCAGAAATGGGGACTCCCCGGGCAGCTGTGCCAGGGCTGGACAGCCCTTTCCAGGAAGGAATTTCCCCAATATCCAACCAGACCCTTCCCTAGCACAGCCTGAGGCCGTTCCCTCTCCTCCTGTCCCTGTTCCCTGGGAGCAGAGCCTGACCCCCCCTGGCTGCCCCCTCCTGTCAGGGAGTTGTGCAGAGCCACAAGGTCCCCCCTGAGCCTCCTTTTCTGCAAGCTGAGCCCCTTCCCCAGCTCTCTCAGCCGCTCCTTGGGCTCCAGAATCTTTCCCCAGCTCTGTTGCTCTTAGACACAACAGCTTTGGGAAAAATCTCATCACAGCTCACACATTGGAACCATCCCTTGGTTCATCCTCTGGAAGCCCCTGGAAGCAGCAACAGCATTATGAAATATTTAATTCACTGAAAATGTCAGAATTGTGAAAGATTCTGTGAAAAAAAGGCTGGGAGGGAGCACAGAGCTTTGGGACAGCTTCAGTGCTCTCTCTTTTCCAAGTTCCTGTGAGCTCCTGAAGCCCTAGAAAATCAATTTATCCCTATTTATAAAGGGATGACAGGAATGGTGAGGACTGTAAAATGTCCTGGGTGACAAAAATAAGCCAGAAGAGCCACATGAGCTGGAAAGACACGAACCCTGAACCTCAGGAACAGGCTAAAAATAGCCTCCCTGAAGTCATTCCCCCTGACAACTGATCTAAGACGTCTAGACAACATTCCAGGCAGCAGTGGTGCCACCAGGATCATTGTTTGTGGCAGAAAATGTGGTTTTAGGGGGTGTTAGAGAAAATAAATAGTATTTATTTCTTTTAGTTCAGTTGATGGATAATTCAGGATGTGCTGCTGCATCCCACGATGTTCCCACCAGGTATCCCATCCTCTCCTGCTTTCCATCCCTGGCCCACCTGGTCAACTGGAAATATTTTTCAATTAAAACATGAAAAAGTTTTATTTATTTCTGTGATTTTGGCATTTCTCATGGATTTTTCTTGCGTGCAGATTTGTGAAATTCCTCTTTTCTCCACTTTTTTTTTTGCTCACGGCTTTTAAATTTTGAGCAGAAAAATCCTCCCAAACATCTTTCTGGGCCTTTTCCTGATAGTTTTTTAAGGACAACAGCCAAGTTTTTCCCGGTGTGGATTCTCCAGTGTCCAGCTGTAGTTGTGCATCCTTGGGAAGCCAGATTTGGACATGAGATGACATCACATGGCAGCATCTCCTTGCCTGAGATCATCCTGGCCATATTCCTGGTGGTGGGACATTCTGCTTCCCAATGTGCCAGAATGAGCTCATCCTCCAAAACTGGCATCTTTGGAGGTCGCTGGTGGAGAAAGACAAGAAAAAGTGAAGTAAAAAATCCATGGAAATGCAAAATCCATGCATATTGGGCACATTTCAACCTGGATTTTCGATCTGAGCAGGATGCAGGGAATCCAGATGGAAATGAAGCAGCTGGAGATGTTTTCCTGGGAAGGTTGGCTCCCGGCACCGCAGCTCCTTTGGGAGGTTGGCCAAGGATGGGATGAGTCTTTGAGCACCTGGGATGATGCATCCATGGGAAATTCCAACTCACTGCCGAGGGATAAAAGCCTAAATCCTGCATCTCCAGGGCTGTTCCCTCCCCTTTTCCCCCTTGGAATGTGTTTTGTCTCATCAAACAAGCTGAAATCCATGGATGGCGTGAGATGCCGGATCGTGATCCTGGAGAGTGGCATCGCTGGGATCTTGTTGAACAACTTGGGCATTTTTTGGAAGAGAAGATCCCAATCTACTGGAAAAAAAAATTCTTTGGGATGAGGAGAACAGTTTTAAAAACTGGAAGGCATAAACAGAGCTCACAGATGCCTGTTTTTCCTGGACATCTGTGGTGTTTCTGGCTGGAATTCCTGCTGCGCTCCCTTCGGAGGAGCAGGTGGAGTTGGCACCAGGAGGGATTTTCACTCACTAAAGGCACAGGTTCAGGTCTGGTGAGTTGTGAGGCTGTTATGAAACATCCCCAGGCGTTTCCTCGAGTCCCGGTTCCAAGAGTTGCTGCTTCCAGGAATTTTGCCCACGGCTTGAGAGGAGGCCAAGAGCTGCTGTGCTCAGCACGTGTGGTCCCCACGTCACTCGTGTCCTCCGGCCACACCGGCTGCAGCCCTTGGGGTGTCCCGGTGTCAGGATCACACTTGGATCCAGCTGGATCCAGCCGAGCACTGAAATGGAGCAAATTCCCCCCGGGATGTTCTGGGGATGCACCACAAATTGGGGCAGGAGTTTTTGAGGATGGAGATTTTTATCTGTGGATGTTTCGGGTGCTGCGGGAGCGCGTTGTGTTCCTGTTCCCACTGCTGCTGTGCCACTGTCCCCTTCCCATCCTGCTCCCATTCCCCACCATGCTTCCATCCCCATCCTGCTCCCATTCCCACTGTGCTTCCAAACCCATCGTGTTCCCATTCCCACTGTGCTTCCAAACGCATTGTGCTCCCATCCCCATTGTGTTCCCATTCCCACGGTTTCTATCCCCATTGTGCTCCCATCCCCACTGTTTCCACCTCCATCCTTTTCCCATCCCCACTGTTCCTATTCCCATCCTGCTCCCATCCCCATTGTTTCCATCCCCTTCATGCTTCCATCCTCATCGTGCTCCCATTGCCACCATTTCCATTCCCATCCTGCTCCCAACCCCGCTGCCACCACACTTCTGTCCCTGGTGGCTGCTGTTCTTGTCACTGGCACATTCCCATCCCTGTGTGCTCCTGTCCTCAGTGCCATGGCATTCCCATTCCCATTCCCATTCCCACTCCCACTGTTCTTCCATCTCCATTCCATAATGATCCCAGCCCAACTGTGCATCCCTTCTGGCTGGACACTGCTCCATCCCAGCTGGACATTGCTCCATCCATGGCAGGCATCAATTCATTCATCCATCCATCCATCCATCCATCCATCCATCCATCCATCCATCCATCCATCCCAGATATCCATCGTTCCATCCTGGCCATACCTCACATCCCAGCCCTGCGTGGATCCATCCCATCTGTGCATCCCATCCCAGATATCCATTCCAGAGGGAAAAAAACCCTGGGAAGTGGCTGGAGGACTCAGGCAGCGTCTGGAATTTTTCATGTCCAGCTGCAAAATGAGTGGAGAAGGACGGGGGCGGCGAATGCAGCTGGAATGCAGCAGCTGGAGATGGGATGCAGCTGGGGCCACTGGCCTGGGACAGTCACTGCAAGGGGATGGAATTCCATAAAAATTCCTTGGTGGCTGGAGGAGCTGCTATAGTGATCGCAAACATGCAGGAAGTGGAGTTTTCCCTTTCTCCAGCCACTGGAGGAGCTGCTACAAGTGATCCCAAACATGCTGGGAATATTTTCCCTTTCTCCATCCCCTGTGTCAGGCACAGGGGCCCTTTATTTTTGCAGGCTGGATGAGGCTCTCCCAGCCTCAGGGCAGCACCAAATCCCTGTATCCACCCCTAGGCAGGATTTCATAGAATCATGGAATGATTTGGGTTGGAAGGGAATTTAAGGATTGTCTCATTCCACGTCCTGCCATGGGCAGGGACACCTTCCACTATCCCAGGTTGCTCCAAGCCCCGTCCAACCTGGCCTTGGACACTTCCAGGGATGAGGAGTGGGGAATTCCCCAGCACAGCCAGAGGTTGCCTGATCTCTCTGTCATGATTCCATCTTTTTTTCCATCCCGTTCCCATTCCAGCACGATGCAGCCGCCCCAAGGCCGTGGCCAACGCTCACATCGACGCTGGGAACCACATGGAGCTGAATTCCCGCCTGCGCTACTCCTGCAACCCGGGATACAAACGGAAAGCTGGGACCTCCAGCCTCATCCAGTGCATCCTCTGGAATGGCTCCGAGCCTCGCTGGACCAAGCCCACGCTCCAGTGCATCCGTAAGTCCTCGGTGGGAATTTGGGAGCGGGGACGCCTCTGGCACTGGAGGATGGGAAGAGATGTGGGTGCCGCCCACATCCAAAAGAAGCAGAAGTGGGAGGGAAATTATGGAGAGGAATTTAATCCATGGAATTCCTAATGGATCATGGGTGAGGCCCATGGGTTGGAAAAACAAAAGTTTAGGGCCTCACATCCTTCAGTGCTCCCAGACCTGGGGGAGGAAGCTAAAACCTGGGAGAGGATGGAACACCAGGAATGCGGAATTCATAAACCACAGAGAGACTCTGCATAAAGCAGAGGTGCCCAGCCTGGGAAAACACAATTAAAAGGCTGAAAATATGGATTAATTAGGATAAGAAGGGAGAAATTATTAATCAATCGAAGACAGAATGGTAATCAATAACTTGAAGCTAATAAACATTAATTCCTTTGTTTGCTAAAATGTAAAAATAGTTAAAATTTGATGACTGAAATCTGGTATTTGTGGAATTTCCCCTGGATCTCAACGTTGGATAAAATAATTTTGACTTTCTGACCCACCGAAGCAGTCAAGAGTTCATTTCCCAGCTGGTGGTGTCTCCCTGTTGTGTCTTCCCAAAGGAGACCCGGCTCTTCCCCAGGAAACCCCCAGCCCGGAGCTGCCGCCGGCGCCGCACACGGAGAGCACGACCCAGAGGGGTGAGGAAGGGCTTGGGATTTGGTTTGGAGCTGCCACGGCCATGGCAAAGCCACGATTCCCAGGGTGTGGAAACCACAACATTCCCATGGTGGGATCAAATCCATCCAAGGGTGAAATCCCAGCGTTTTGTAGCTGTTGGAAATGATGGCGCTGCCTTTTGATTTCAGGAATTTAAAGGTTTTCCGCTGTTTTCCCAGCAGGTTTTCCCACTGGTGCCAGCCTGAATTCCAGCCCCTCTCCAGCTTCTGGACAGTCACGTGTGCCACCAACACCTGATGGGCTGTCCACAGACAGATCCAGGCCACCGGAGATGCTTCCAACACTGGATACATCCACACTGGGGGAAGAGGGGACAACCCCACTGCCCATCCCGCCCACGGACTATGCCACAGGTTGAGACAATTCCCAAGGGAATCCAACCCTCTCCTGGAGCTTGTTTCATCCACAAAGACTCTTTTGCTTTTCCAATGGAATTTTTCCTTCTCTCCCAACTCCTTTTTAGCGAGGCTTCTCCCAGCATCCACTCCTTTCCCACTTTTGCAGCTCAAAATCTCCTTTTCTCTCTTCTTTTCCAGTCTCCATATGGTCCGTGGCCTCTTCCATTGGTAAGCTGGGAAAAAAAACTTACTTGGGAAACCAGGGGCTTGTTTTCTTTATTTTTTTAAGCTTAAAAGCCCTTTTGGGGGCTGTGGGAGCTTTGTTCCATGGCCAATGGGAATGCTGACATGGGGGGGAAGCATTCAGCACCCAAATTTCTTCCCAGAAAGAATTCCCAATTCCATCCCTCTGGGGGTGGGGATGGCACCTCTTGATGGTGCCTGGAGTGGTTTTGGCTCCTCACGGAGCTGTTTTGGTGGAATTCATGGGTTGGGAGATGCTCCTCACTCCGTGTGTCCATCCCACAGGATTCCTGCTGCTGCTGGCCACCGGAATCACGGCTGTCTGCTGCTGGAGGAAGTAAGTGTCAAACCCCAGGGATGAGTTTTCCAAGGCTCCTGTGCTTCCCAAAGAAAAGCCTTGGAATGCCGTTGATGCTCCTCTTCCCTCTACAGGTACACCAGGCGGGGCTACATGGTGACGGAGAGGGACACTCCCATGGTGGCTCATCCCTCTGGGAATGAGGAGGTGGCACCTCCCGTCCCATGGGCTGAGAACCAACGGTGAGGACACTCGGCGCACCCACCATCCCGAGGGATGCCGGAGGATGGAATGCTGGAAGCTTCCCTGAGGGCTGGCGGAGCACATCCCGGTCTCTCAAGGAGCAGCCAGGGATGCGTGGCTGCTCTTCCCAGCCTGAACATGGGTGACTACCATTGATGATCCGGCTCCAGTGCCCAAAGGTGGGTGGGTGTCCTGCACTGGGAGCTGGGATTTCAGGGAATTGGCCCCTGGTGGTGGGTAGGGAGAGGGTTGAGATGATGGGATGGAGTTTGGGATGAGGCTCAGCTGCCCTGCTCCAGGTAATTCCCATACCCTGTCCAGGAACATGGATAGAGTTGTATTAGCTGGACACCAGTCCCATCCCTTTCCTGGCTTTGTCCCCAAACCCCAGAAAAGAGATGGAGAGAGACCCAGCCAAGCATCCTCCCCCACATGCTCATCCCTTTCCTGGCTTTGTCCACAAATTGTCCCAAATCCCAGGAATTATATGAAAGGGACCCAGCCAAGCATCCCCCAACACATCCTCATCCCTTTCCCGCTCTCTTCCAGCCACTGAGCCAGACCCAAAGGTGTTGGGACCATCCCACCCTCACACAGCTCAGGGATCCTTTGGAAGCACTTCCAGTGCTGATCCCAGCTCTGGATCTTGATCCCCACCGGCTCACAGGGAATCCAAGCTGGAGCAGTCTCACTACAGACACCATCAAGGACTAAAGGCAATAACACAACTTAGGGAATCTTTTCCTTTGTGTGTTTTTCCTTTATCCATCAACAGTTTTTATCCAGTTGTTTCCTTATCTCATTTTTATCCAGTTGTTTCCTTACACTCTGGAAAAGGCAGCTACTTTTATGTATAAATAAATATATTTTATATAGAAAATAACAGAGCAGTGGATTCCTTAACTGGACGGCTCAGTGGGGATGGTGGGAAGGACTGGATTGGGATGAATCCACTCCCACAGCACCAGGGGTTCATTGGATACCATAGGAGTGAAGGGTTCATTCCCATCCTCTGGAGGTGACGGCACAGTGGCACCTGCTTGGGAAGCAGGAGGGATCCAACAGCTGAAATTCCATGGCTTTTCCTGGCTGCTCTTCTCCTGTTTGTGCTTCTGATCCAGGGCCGTGTGACAGGCGCGGCTCTGGGCACATCCCTGTTCCCAATGAACCCAAGATGGTCGGGAAACAGGAGAGGCTGGAAGGGAGCACTGGAGGTGCCTCATCCAATGCCCACTCCAGGCTCTGTGGTTCCATCCAGATCCAAGTGTCTGGGGGAATTCCTGCCCACGCAGGGAATGTGTTCCTGGAGTCGGCTTTGTAAGTGAAAGGAGAGGGAGGGAAGCAGCTCCATGAATGACCATGGGAAAAACCAGGACGCACGAGCTTCCTGCAGCAGGCACAGCCCACAGCTCCGGGCTGTGTCCGAGGGCAAATTCCTGAAACCACTTTCACTTTTGATTTCCCATGGCACAGGCTCTAGGATTGTGGCATGGAGAGTGGGATCCACCAGGATTTACAAGAGCGCTCCTGGGAGGGCTGGGAAATATTTAAGGATATTTAAGGGAAGGGAAAAGACAAAAGGGAAGTATTAAGGCTTTTTTTTGGGCTATAAATATAATTTTAGGGCTAGAAATCCCTCTCCAGTTTGTCCCTGAATTTGGCTGAAACCAAACTGAAGGAATTTTTCTGTGCTGCCTCATTTCTTCCCTCCTGGTTGGCTGCAGAGAGAAGGGAAAGAGTCCAGGGAAACCCTCTGGCTGCAAGGCCGGAAAATGAATTCACTGGGAGAGATGAAGGATTTCCTCCCATGGCTGGGCAGGAAAAGCTCATTTCCAAAAAATAAACTTCTTTTGGATACTTTCCAGCATTGTGTTTCCTCTTTTTTCCAGTGACTCAGAGGGATTTTCAGGAATGACGGGATATCTGGGAAGTCTGGACACTGGTGACAGGGGGAAGAGGGGGAATGCTCCAAAATGAACCCTGCTCTGTCTGATCCCGTTCCTACAGTGCAGATTCCTCTGGATATCCTGCTTCCCAGCTCCTGGAGGATGAGGCAGGGCTGGAGGGATCCTAGGAGATCTTCCCCAGGGACCCTGGAGGTTCCTCTGGAGCTGGGCTGAGATCCTGCTCCAACATCCATGATTTTGGAGCTGGGATGAAATCCTGCTTCAACATCCACGATTTTGGAGCTGGGATGAAATCCTGCTCCAACATCCACCTGATTTTGGAGCTGGGATGAAATCCTGCTCCAACATCCACCTGATTTTGGAGCTGGGATGAAATCCTGCTCCAACATCCACATAATTTTGGAGCTGGGATGTGCCAAGAGGATTTGTCCCACATCCAGGATGGCTCTGGGAAGCTGGAGGGCTTTGTTAGAGCTGGATGGGCTCTTCCTGGATTGTTGGGAACGAGGTGAGCGGAGTCAGGGAGCCGAAGCGCTGCCGGGTGCAGGACTGGCACAGGAATCCCCCAGGATCTCGGCTGCCATTGCTCTGTGGGAGGGAAAGAGGAGATTTCAGGGAAGAGGAAGCTGCAGGAACACAACCTCTGCTTCCAAGCTCTGCCACAACCCCCTCACATCCACAGAAGGGAGCCATGATGTGCCCAAAGCAAGGAAATCCTGCACAGAATCATGGAATGCTTGGAAAGGATCTTTAAGGACATCGAGTCCTTGGCACTGCCAAGGCCACCTGTGTCCCCAGGTGCCACATCCACATGTATTTGAAATCCCTCCAGGAATGGCGACTCCATCCCTGCCTTGGGCAGCCCATTCCCATGCTTGAAAACCCTTTCCATGAAGGAATTTTCCCAATATCCAGCCTAAACTTCTCCTGGCACAGCCCAAGGCTGTTCCCTCTTGTCCTGGTGATGCTCCTGTCCCTCGTCCTGGACATGGAGCTCTACAGATGGACCTTGTGTTCCCTACAGAGCTTGGCCTTCCCAGCACCTTCTGGACAAGGATCCAGGTGGGATCAAACCCAAACTTGGCCCCAAAAGTTGGACTGTCACCGGGGCTAGGGGTGCTGTGCCAATCCCAGATGGACATTCCATGGACTCCAAGAGTCACACACGGGATCTGACACAACAAAACCCCAAACTCGGCTCCATCTGAGGTCTCAGACGGGATGTTCAGGATGGAGCGGACCTGTGGGAAGTGCAGCACGACCTGGAATCATCCTGGGAATTCCCTGGTTGTGAGAACAAATAAATGGATGGGGAGCTGAGATCCCTGCTCAGAACAGGGATTGGAATGGCTCGGGAAAGCTCCCAAACCCCAAATTCCAGGGAAGAGACATTACATGAGTCAACGGGAGCTTCTTCACCACCAGCCCGGAGCTGAATTCCAGGGATTTTGTACATCCTGACACACAACAAGCGATGGGAGCTCCGTCCTTGTCCTTCCCAGCCTCACTCAGCAGCTCCACCCGAAGGAAATGCTCCTAGAAAATGTGGGAAAAAGGGAATATCACCCCTCAGAGGGAGCTGAGGGGCTGGAATGGGTTGTTCCATTATTTTTTTTAACCCCTAAGGAAGCGACTTGGAAGATGATGGGATTTAAAGAAGGAACAAAACCCCAAATTCCTGGGGATAAAAAAGCTCCAGCAGAAGCCAGTGGCAGGAAGGAAGAAAATAAAGGAAGGAAATAAAGGAAGAGCTGGAAGGCACTGAAGGCAGGAAAAAGGGAACCTACACACTTCCATGGAGAGAAGAACTCAGGATCTGTGGAAAACAACACCCAAATGCAAGAAATGTGGGAAAACCCCCCTGCAATCTTGTGTCTTCCTACTGGAATCTCCGCATGGAGCAGTAACATGCAGGAATAAAAGTGATTCCTGCTGTTCTGGGGTGTGCCAGCACAAGGAGAAGTCCATGGCATGAATCCTGGGATCAGGATGGATCTTAGGATAATCCTTTGGCACAGTGGGCCTTAAATGACCCCCAGAGCAGGATTTCCTTGACCTGGGAAGGTTTCACTTACTCCAGCCAACGTTAAAAGGTTTTCCAGGGATTTGGACATCACCAGGCACTTCTTGGCTCGGGTCACGGCCACGTAGAGCAGGTTCCACTCATCCTCAGGGGTCCTGCCTAGGATGGAGGAGAGACGACCCGTGGATTTAGGGAACAAGGATGAACAGCTCTGTGGTTCTTCCAATGCTTCAACCAGCCTGGATGAGGCTTGGAGCAAGCTGGGATAGCGGGAAGTGTCGCCGCCCATGGAATTGGATGGGCTTCGAGGTCCCTTCCAACCCAAACCATTCCAGGATTCCATTCCTGGAAGGAGAGCGGGTGTTTCTCTGGGAAAGCAGGAATTTGCAGGCCCTGAGTTTGCTGTGCAGGTCCCCACGCCATCAGCAGCTCCTGCCTCATCCCACATTCCTCCCTCCAAGCAAATGCAGGACTCTGCATGCCCGGAGAAGCCACTCCCAGCTTCCTCTTTTCCTGTTTGGAGCACAGGCTTGGCTCTGGGGGAGCTTCCCAGTGCCTGGATTCACTCTGCTCCCTGGGAAGAGAGCAGCTACTCCAAACCACGAGCACATGGGAGCTTCTCTTTATCTGGGAGAGGGATGGGTTTGTTTTCTAAGTAGGTGGGAGATGTGCAGGAGAACAGGGGAGGAGAAGTGATTTTAATAGGAAAAAACACTAAAAATAGGTACAAAATTTTCCTTTTCTTTTTCTTATTCTGTTTGGACACAAGATCCTGGAATTATGGAATTATTTAGCTTGGAAAAGGCCTCTAAGGCATTGAGTCCAACCATTCCCAGCACTGCCCTGTGTCCCCAAGTGCCACATCCAGAGGAACTGGAAATCCCTCCAGGAATGGCGACTCCACCCCTGCCCTGGGCAGCCCATTCCAATGTTTTGCAACCTTTTCCATGGAGAACTTTTCCTTAAAATCCAATCTAAACCTCCCCATGCCCAGCCTGAGGCTGTTCCCTCTCCTCCTGTCCCTGTTCCCTGGGAGCAGATCCCAACTCCCACCCGGCTCCAAGATTTCAGGGAGTTGTGCAGAGCCACAAGGTCCCCCCTGATCCCTCTTTTCTCCAGGCTGAGTCCCTTTCCCAGCTCCCTCAGCTGTTCCTGGTTCTCCAGCCCCTTTCCCACCTCTGTTTCCATGATCCACCCCCTCACCATACTTTTCTTTCCCACTTTTTGGGATTCCCTTACCAAGACTGATGTTCATTCTCCTCAGGAAAGCCCCACTGACAGAAGGGATTTGCACAAAATCATCTGCAACCCGAACGGTGTCGAATTCCAGGCCTTTGGCTTGGTGGACGGTCCCGATGAGAAAATCTGGATCCAGCACACGCGGGAAAAAGAAGGAAAAAGGATCAGTCCTTGCAGCAATAATGGTATTTTTCATTTCATTTCATCCTGCATCCAATCCCCTCCTCCCAAATTTAAACCAGGAGCAAAGCTCCTCTGTGGGGAATCCGTTTGGATGAAGGGAACTTCGTGCCAAGGGAGATTCCTGGTTGGCATCCCGAGCTCCAGCCACATTCCCAAAGATGAATTCTCTGTATTTGAGGAATTTGCTAATTGATTGCTTTGTCCCCTCCCCAAATTCCAAAAGGAATCCCAAATGGGCAGAGCTTCTACATTCCACTATCCCAGGCTGCTCCAAGCCCTGTCCAGCCTGGCCTCGGACACTCCCAGGGATCCAGGGGCAGCCACAGTTTCTCTGGGAATTCTATCCCAGCTCCTCCCCACCCTCCCAGCCAGGAATTCCTTCCCAAGATCCCATCCATCCCTGCCCTCTGGCAGTGGGAAGCCATTCCCTGTGTCCTGTCCCTCCAAGCCTTGTCCCAAGCCCCTCTCCAGCTTTCCTGGAGCCCCTTTAGGCTCTGGAATGTGATGGAAGTTCTCCCTGGAATTTTCCCTTCTCCAGGTGAACATTCCCAGCTCTCCCAGCCTAGCTCCAGAGCAGAGGGATTCCAATCCCAAAACCTCCTGTTCCACCTCCTTTCTCCCTAAAAACCCAACTCAAATCAGCCTCAGCTGGATTTTGCAGGATGAGGTGGATTCCCAACCGGAGCCGGATCAGAAAACAACCCTAATTTGCTCCTCGGTCCCGGACACGACGTGGATCCACCTGCCAGGGATTCCTGGGACACATGGCTTTCCTTAATCCTTTCCACCAGCGCCGGGACCCTCTCCCTGTATTTCTCCACGATGGAAATCTTCAGTTCCAGTTCTTTGTCATCGACGCGCTCTGCGTATTCCTTCAATCCGATGAATCCCTCGGTTTCTTCCCACTTTTTGATGAAGGAATCGTTAATCACGAGGTTTGCTGCAAGGGAGGATGAGTTGATTTGACGTATTTTAATTTTAAGGAAAGGTTTAATTAAGATTCTTCCATCCTGCATTAATCTCCCTCATTTTTCCAGCCACCAAAGGAATTTTCCTGGGAGTTCGCCTCCCAAAAAAATTGGGAATAACATCCATGTAATCAATCATTTGTGGTAAATTGGTGAATCCTTTGTTTTCTCCATAAAAAACTCGTCTGCTGCTGCTGGATATTAAAGAAGGCATTTTTATCCTGAATTTTTATCCTGAGTTTTTGTCCTGAATTTTATTCCATATTTTAGAGGAAATTTTAAAAAGGAGCTTCACAACCAAAACAATCCAGGGAAAGCTTAAGATAAATTAAAAATTATCTAAAATTTAAAAACAGAGGGAAAAATATCCCAAATTCTGGGTTTACTCACACTGAAAATAAGGAATCACAGTGGAAAGCTGGGAAAAGGTGCCTGACAGTTCCCAAATGTTGGGATTTCTGGAATTAAGCAGCCAAAATAGCCCAGCCTGTGATAAAACCATTTAAAAAATCAGATTTCAACCAAGAAATTATTGAGGAAATTTGAAATTAACCATCAAAAAGGGTTCTAATTTTCAGCAAAACCTAAAAATTCCTGGAAAAAAGAAGGATAAGGAAACACTCACAGTTTTGCCTGACATCTGCAGGTTGGCTGAGCTTCCAAATGTCATAAATTCTGCTCAGGCCAAATCTCCCCAACCCCTAAAATAAAGAAAAATTATTATTATTATTATTATTATATTTTTAATTTTTTAAATTTTTAATATTTTTTAAATTTTAATTTTATTTTCATTTATTGTATTAATAAATCAGATTTATTCCCAACTGCAAAACCAGGGGAGATTTCCAGTCTTGAGCAGTTCAAACCCTCCTCGAATTGGAATTTTGGTGGGAAAAGGATGGAGAATTTGAAATATCAGCCTAAAATTCCCAAGGATCAGGCTCCAAACCTGGTAAAATTCCCAAAATCAGGCTCCAACCTCTCAGCTTCCACCAATTTTGTTGCCTCTCAAGAGAATAAGGAAAATGTTTGTTCTTTCCCTGTTATTCCACCCAGCCTGCAATTCCAGCTGATTTTTATTCTCATAATGCAGGAATACTGTGCCAAAGGCAGCCAGAGCTGCTCTAAATCCTTGGAATTACTTATTCCAGCTGTCTATCCCTCTTTCCCTGCTCCATCCTTGATAAAAACGGGACAAATGAGCCTAAAAACGGGATGAGGCCTGGTCAGGTTGGAGGAAAAACAGCTCCAAAAAACGTCCCTGCCCACAAAAAATTCCTGCTTTTTCCTGGAATGTTCATTTAAATCTTTGGAGAGACTTGTTCCAGCTGTCTATCCCTCTTTCCCTGCTCCATCCTTGATAAAAATGGGACAAATGAGCCTAAAAACGGGATGAGGCCTGGTCAGTTTGGAGGAAAAACAGCTCCAAAAAACGTCCCTGCCCACAAAAAATTCCTGCTTTTTCCTGGACTATTCATTTAAATCCTTAGAGTGGCTTGTCCCAGCCGTCCATCCCTCTTTCCCTTCTCCATCCCTGATAAAAACGGGACAAATGAGCCTAAAAACGGGATGAGGCCTGGTCAGGCTGGAGAGTAACGGCATCTCTGGCCACAACAAATTCCTGTTTTTTCCTGGAATATTCATTTAAATCCTTGGAATTCGTCTGGGAAGCCCCGTTGGCCGCTGCCCCTCACCCCAATGACGTGGATTTTGGCCGGGGGGTCTCTCCCAGTGAAATCCACGGCGTCCTCAAACACACTCCAGTTGCTCCGGGACAGCACCGCCACCTTCCCGTCCCGGCCTCCCCTCACGTCTCCTGCAGGGAGAAATTCCTGGTTATCCAGGGCCATTCCCAGCAGGAATTCAATCCAAACAATGGCAAAAATGAGGATTATTTATTTATTTATCTGTTCTTTATGATGAATACGCATTATGAATTTAATTTTATAAATGGAATCGATTTAGTTGTTAATTAATTTAATGATTATAAGCCATTAGTAATTTTCAGGAATAATTTAATTATATTTATTCGATTAAATATTAATATTTTTTCATTAATAATATTTATTATTATGTACTGATATTACTGATTTAGTTTTATACTTTTAAAGTTTCTACATTTTAAATTTAAATTTCATTCTGAATTTAATTTTTTAATGTAAAGTTTCTTAATTTAATTAATTCCTGACTAGTATTTATCAGTAGTATTTATTATTTATTATCAATAATCATATTGATTTTGTTCTGTTATTTAATTTTAAACTTGAATTTTAATTCTTAAACTAATTTTGCTAATTGTTAATATTTATTATTAATAGTCCTTAATAATTTGGTTTCATACATTTAAAGTTTTCACATTTTAAACTTAAATTTCATTCCAAATTTGTTTTCTTAATCTTCTTAATTTAATTAATTCCTGACTAATATTTATCAGTAGTATTTATTCTTAACATTTATTATCAATATTTAGTTTTATAAATTTAATTATTGAATTGTAAACTTTAATTTAAATTCTTAAACTAATTTTCTTAATTTAATTGTTAACATGTATTATTAATATTTACCATTAATACTGTTATTAATTTAATTTAAAAAATTCAATTGACTTTTTAAATTTAAAAAAATTTAAGTTTACAATTTAAAATTAACTTTCTTACTTTAATTAATTGTTAATATGTATTAATATTTATCATGAACATTATTATTTAGTTATAAAACTAATAATTTTTTACATTTTTAGACTTTAATGTTAACTTTACATTTCTAAACTAATTCTCTTAATTGAATTTGCTTACTGTTTATTTATTATTACTTATCACAATTAAATTTTATAAATTTAATAAATTTTTTACAAATTTAAATTAAAAATTAATGTTAAATTTAAATGTTTAGACTAATTTTCTTAATATAATTGTTATTACTTTTATTAATAATATTATTTATTCAGTTTTATAAATTTAACTAATTTTTTTCAAAGTTTAAATGTAAACTACATTTTAAATTTAATTTTTAAAATTAAACTCTGGATTTAATTATTGATTAATATTTATTATTAATATTGTTGACTTAATATTAGGAATTTAATTTAATTTTTCACTTTTAAGCGTAAACTAATCATAAATTTGAACTTTAAAATTAAATGGTATCAATTTAACAACTGATATTAATGTTATTAATATCCTATTATGATTTAATTTTATATATTATTATTTTCTATTTTATTATTAATTTACTATTTACATTTTATTATTAATTTACTTCTAGTAAATTAATAAATAATTATTTTTAAACATACATTTAATTTTAAATTTAAAAACTAAATTGTATCAATTTAATTATTATTTAACATTCATCATTAATATTATTCCTTACTAGTATTAATTAATCCTGATTTAAACCCCAAGACACTCCAATTATTCGGGAATCTCTCCATAACTCCCAATCCCACCTCACCCTTTTGGTTTCCTCCCACCAAGGTTTTATTCCGGATCCCTTTGCACGCATCCAGGATTGTGGCTCCCACGTAGGCGATTTCGGGACCAAACCGGAAACTCTGCATGGAAAAATCCCGGGATCAGCAGGAAAAGGAGAGGGAATTGTTGGAATCTACGAAAGTATTGCTCTATATGGAATGATGTGATTCCCATCAATCAATCTGGACAACTTTTCTTGTGGAAAAAGCAGCAAAATCCCTCCAAAATATTCCTGGAAGTCCTGGTCATTCTTAAAACCTTCTAGAGAACTTTTCTCTTGGAAAAAGCAGCAAAATCCCTCCAAAATATTCCTAGAAATCCTGGTCATCCTTAAACCCAAATGATATCATTCCCACCAACTTCCTGGACAATTTTTCTCTTGGAAAGAGCAAAAAATTCCCCTAAAAGTATTCCTAGAAATCCTGGTCATTCTTAAATCCAAATTATGCGATTCCCACCAACCTTCTGGATAGTTTTTCTCCTGGAAAAAACACCAAAACTCCTCAAAATATTCCTAGAAATCCTAAATGGGCAGGGACACCTTCCAGTATCTCAGGGTGCTCCAAGCCCCGTCCAACCTGGCCTTGGACACTTCCAGGGATCCACAGGCAGCCACAGCTTCTCTGGGCACCCTGTGCCAGCCCCTCCCCACCAGGAATCCCTTCCCACTATCCCATCCACCCCTGCCCTCTGGCAGTGGGAAGCCATTCCCTGTGTCCTGTCCCTCCATGCCTTGTCCCAAGTCCCTCTGCAGCTCTCCTGGAGACCCTTTAGGCCCTGGAAGGGGCTCTGAGCTCTCCCTGGAGCCTTCTCTTCTCCAGGTGAACATTCCAAGTTCTCCCAGCCTGGCTCCAGAGCAGAGGGGCTCCAGCCCTGGGAGCAGCTCCATGGATTCCTCTGAATTTGCTCCAACAGCTCCAGGCCCTCCTGCTGTTGGATCCCACAGCTGGATCCAGCATTCCAGGTGTGATCTCCTCAAAAGAGGGCATCTCCCTAAAACAAGATCTATCTCCCAGCTCTCACTTTTCCAGCCACGGGATGGGATCACTCCACTAAAGGCCCACAAGTGCTGGATTCCCCAGCAATCCATGGAAAAGCAAAACCCTCCATGGTGCCGAACTGCAGGAGCGTGGCTGTCAAGCTTTTCCACTGGATTTGGGATCTATCCATGGGAAATGATCCCCTTACCTGGGTCAGGTAGTACACATGGGTGTGAGGCACCGAGTAAAGGGTGTTGACGGCCCCTCGGAAGGTGTAAATCTGCTGGTGAGGGTCTCCCACCAGGATTTTCCCACATTTCTGGGACTGCACAATATCCACGATGGCTGTGGGAAAAACATCAGATCATGAGGGAAGAACCTGCTCCAAATCCAGAGCTGACTAAGGAAAAGCTCAGTTGGGATCGTGAGGGAGGAACCTGCTCCAAACCCACGGGAAAGCTCAGTTAAAATGTTAAACTTGAGGGGAAAATCTATTTAAATTCCAAGTAATTAAGTTAAGATGCTTCTCCCACATCCCTGAGCACATGGAAATCCCCTCTGGAAGTGGGATTGGAGCTGCAGCTCCTGGAAGAACTCACCTGGAGTGCAATCCTGGGCTTCATCCACAAATATGGCATCGTACCCTGAGAGCTGGGGCTTGCTGAGCTGCCAAAGCTTCAAATATCCTGAGGGAAAAAATCAGGAATTTCAGGGAGAAAGGAATTCCCTCAGCATAAACCACCAGGATCTTTCAAACAAATTCCTTTTTTCCTTTTTTTTTTCGTTGTTTTGTAACATTTCTAGCCCTACTTCCTGCTTGGAATTTCCAGGAGATTTGGAAGGGCTGCAAAAAATCTCTGTCTCCCTTGGCAACCCAAATTTGATGCCTCCAAATTTCCTAATGTCCCAAAAAATTCCAAGAAAAAGGTTTTTCCCAGTTATCCCTGCCACTATCCAGAGAAAAGGATGCGCTGGAGGCAACTTCCAACTTTTGGGCCTGATTTTTAGCCACTAAAATAACAGAATATCCTTAAAATCTGCACATTTTTGTCCCGGTGGGAGCAAAACTTGTTCATTTTATGCATTTTATAGATGAAAAATTGAGCCAGAGGGAGATGCCCTGGTGAGCCAGCAGCAGGAAAAAAGGGATTTTCTCCTTCTGGATGCTCAGCCAGAAGCAGGAAGCATAAATCCGCTGGTTTTTCCACCACAGCCCTTTTTCCCAAGGGATTTGATCTCTTTTACCATCACAAGTCATCTTGTATCTCTTCTCTGCATCTCCATTCAGCTTCTTCATGTTGTGCCAAATTTCTTTGGCCTCTTCCACGTTGATCTGAAATGGGAAAACACAAGGATTGGGATAAATCAGGGATCAATCCATAAAATGGGATGGTTTGGGTTGGAAAGGGCCTCAAAGCCCATCCAGTGTCCAAGGACACCTTCCACTATCCCAGGCTGCTCCAAGCCCCAATGTCCAGCCTGGCCTTGGACACTTCCAGGGATCCAGGGCCAGCCACAGCTTCTCTGGGAATTCCAGCCCAGCTCCTCCCCACCCTCCCAGCCAGGAATTCCTTCCCAATATCCCATCCATGCCTGCCCTCTGGCAGTGGGAAGCCATTCCCCAAAAAGCCCCGGACACTTTTTTCCCATCCCAAGCAGCTCCTCAGATCCACAAGGATTTGGTGAGGAGGTTGGCTGGAAGCATCCCTTAGGGAAAACTGGGATTATCCCTTTTTTCCCAAACAGCATCATCTTCCTCCCAATCTTTGATTCTTCCTTCCAATTTCTTTGGAAAGTTATTCCAGCCTCTGCTTTCTTCCAGAGCTCAAGATTTCCCCCAGCCCCTGCTCTGGCTGAAGTTTTCCCTCAATCCCAGCCCGTCTTCGCAAATTTCACTGAAACATGGGAAGATCCCTGCGAAACATTTTGGGATGGGGGGGATGAACATGAATCGTTCTATAAAATCATGGAATGCTTTGAGTGGGAAGAGACCTCAAAGCCCATCCAGTCCCACCCCTTGCCATAAGCAGGGACATTTTCCACTCTCCCAGGTTGCTCCAAGCCCCATCTAACCTCGGACAATTCCAGAGGCTCCATCCCACAAACTCACTTCCTTTTCCTGTGGGCTCACAAGCTCCATCTGCCCTTGAGTGTTTTTGAACCACAGGGGTGTGTGCTCCTCACAGATCTCCTCATCCGAGGAGGAAAAGAAGTTTTCCAAAGTCTGGGACACCATCTTCCCTCTTACAAACAGAGATTGGCCCTTACGGTTCTGGAGGAGGAAGCTGATAGAGAAGACGGACATCTTGGAGAAGTTCAGCTTGCCTTTGTCTTTGTAGCTGTGCCAGAGGTGATAAAAAAACAAAAGAAATGTTCAATCACACAGAAATCCCTTTTTTTTTGGTGCATTATCCCTGGAAAAAGCTCTGCTTTATATCCCAATTCATCCTAATCCTATTTATATTTATATTCCAATCCATCCTCATTATTCCTATCATGGAATATCTTTCAAATCTGCACAGATTTGTCCTGGTGGAAGTAGAAATTTGTTGATTTTAGACATTTTCAAGATGGAAAATTTAGCTCATCTCTGGGAATTCCAGACTGTTTGTAGAGCCAGGGAATGGGATTCCCCTCTTTTATTTCCCTCTTCTTCCAGGTCATGGCTCATTTTCCTTCCTATCTCCAGCTTAAACAGACAGAAATTGGATCATTAAAACAACTCAGGATAAGGAAATTGATCCTTTGCTCGGGAAAAGCAGCACTTGGAGTTGGTTGTGCCACTCCAGCGGAAATGGGAAGCCGGAAAATCTCATTCCTAGTGGATTTCCATCTCCCTCTGAGGAGCTCCTTGGCTTTGAGCTGCCCCCAAAATAGCAACAGGATCTGTGTCAGCAAGATCAGGGCAAAGAGGGATTCCACAGGCTCCCACGGATGCTCAAATCCCTGGAACATCCAACTGGATCCATCTGGAAACCATAAATAACAAATTTCCCCCATTATTTGTGCTGCCTCAAATCCTGGCAGTTTCCTTCAAAACCGCTTCCCTTTCCTTGTCCTTCCCCTGCTTCCACAAAGGAATTGGAATTCCCCACTCACTGTCTCCCAATGCTTCCGAACGCCAAGGAGTGGAATGTCTTGCACGTGACATTCCTTGGAAAAACGCTTTTCCCCTTCTCTGCCACAGCTTTGTTAAAAGCCACGTAAAGGAATTTCAGCTCCGGGAATTTCTCCGCGTACTTGACCAAGGTCGAGGTTTTCCCTGTGCCTGGAGAGGAGAGGAAAAGAAGGAATAAAACATCCAGATCAGGAATGAATGATTCCATAACTTTTATGTTTTTAACCTCCCTCTCCTGCTGTCCAAACTCCAGTATTCCACTTCACTCCTGATTTCAGAGAATCATGGAATTATTTAGGTTGGAAAAGTTCTTTAAGGTCAAGCCCAACCGTTCCCCAGCACTTCCAAGGCCATCCACATCCCCAAGAGTTTTTGGAACTCTTGGGGATGTGGATGGCCTTGTGGCCACATCCACAGAGTTTTTAAATCTCTCCAGGAATGAGGACTCCATCCCTGCCCTGGGCAGCTGTGCCAGGGCTGGATAAGCCTTTCCAGGAAGGAATTTTCATAATATCCAACCTAAACCTTCCCTGGCACAGCTTTAGGAAATGCCTGCTCCAGCCTGGATCCCTTTTTTTCCATGGGGTCAGTCCTTCAGGAACTGCTCCAGCCTGGATCCCGTTTTCCATGGGGTCAGTCCTTCAGGAACTGCTCCAGCCTGGATCCCTTTTCCCATGGGATCAATCCTTCAGGAACTGCTCCAGCCTGGATCCCTTTTCCCATGGGGTCAGTCCTTCAGGAACTGCTCCAGCCTGGGGTCCCTGTGGGGTCACAAATCCCACCAGGAATCTGCTCTACTGTGGGCTCCTCTCTCCATGGATCCACAGCTCCTGCCAGGACCCTGCTCCAGCAGGGGCTTCCCATGGGATCACAGCCTCCCTCAAGCATTCCCTGCTCCTCCAGAGGTTACAGGAAAATCTCTACTCCAGCACCTGGAGCATTTCCTCTTCCTCCTTTCCCAGCCTTGGGATTTGCAGGGCTGTTCCACATTTTCCCACTCCTCTCTCCACTGTTTTTATTCTGCCTCCATTTTTGGGGAGATTTTCCCTTAAATTTGCTACCCCAGAGGCACAAGTCGATCCCTTTGGGATCTCACAGTCCCTCGGACAGAGGGATCAGGGAGGGAAGGAGCAGATTGGGAATTGTCCATTCATTTTTCCAACACCATTTTGGGCTCTTACCTGCAAATGCCATAATTTTCACTGTTTGGCCAGGCTCAATTTTGTGATTCAAAATCCTCTGCTGCTCGTGGGTCAGTCTGACGTCAGCCCATCCACTAAAAACAGGGAAAAAACTCCAATCAAAAGCGGGAAAGGAATGAATCCTTTAAAAATCCCTCAAATAAATCCTCCCACATAAAACAAATGGATTAACAGGGAAACCAGGGATTGATTGATCCTATCCCATCTTGGGAGCAACTTGGTTCTTGGGAAAAGGAGAAAAGCATGGAGTAAGAAAATATTGGAGCAAAAATAAAAAATCTTGGGAAAGATTTTTTTAGGAAATATAGGAAAAAATCAGACACGAGCATAGGAAAATATCTTTTAAAGAGACTAAGCCATGCTTTAAGAATGAATTTAGCACCTTAAGCTCATTAAAATCGGTTTTATCTTTGCTAGACCTCAGTGCTGGATGAATTTATCCCATTCCCCTTCTCCAGGTAAGGATAAGGAATTGAATGACTCAATCCAGGGTAACTGCAGCAGAAAAGGAACCAAGCCTGATCTCCATAGGCCAGGTTTTATTCCTTATTGGCTGGAGTCAGGCTGGGAGAGCTGGGAATGTTCACCTGGAGAAGGGAAGGATCCAGGGAGAGCTTCCAGCACATTCCAGGGTCTAAAGGGGCTCCAGGAGAGCTGGAGAAGGACTGGGGACAAGACCTGGAGGGACAGGATACAGGGAATGGCTTCCCACTGGGAAAGGGGAGATTTGGGAGGGATATTGGGAAGGAATTCCTGTCTGGGAGGGTGGGGAGGGGCTGGAATGGAATTCCCAGAGAAGTTGTGGCTGCCCCTGGATCCCTGGAAATGTTCAAGGCCAGGTTGGAGCACCCTGGGATAGTGGGAGGTGTCCCTGCCCAGGGCAGTGGGTGGCACTGGATGATTCCAAACCATTCCATGATTCCATGCCAAACCCAGCAGTGAATTTAAACTCAGCAATTCCAGTTTCACGGATTTAAGGCCCGATCCTGATTTTCCTCTGAGAATTCATGGAGAAGGTGGGGGGGAGCAGGATCAGTTGTGGCACTCATCCCTATCCACCTTTTCCTGCTGTGCAACATTTGCTCCCCGCTCCATGGAATGCTCAGCATTCCCTCAGGGCTCTGGGCACTGCTTGGATCACCTGGACCAGGATTACCTGGAAGCCACTCTTCCCTCTTCCGGAGGCTGTGCAATTCCAGAGGCATTTTCCATCAGGTACAAACAGTAGAAAATATTGTAGTGAATCCTGGAAAAAAGGATAAACCAGGAATTCTCACTGAAAAATCATTAATAACAAATTAAACCACTTCAACACGACCAATATCTTGGATACTTCCCAAAAAAAAAGCCTCAAGCTCTGCAGGAAATTATGGATATTTTAAAGTGCTTTTCTCTGTTTCCTTCATCCTCTGCAATCCTGAAGGAATCTGTGGGATTTACCTGCACTACCAGGAACTTTTGGGGACAACAGGATTATGACGGAAGGAGCTCCCAGGACTTGGAATGAATCAAGAAAAAAAAGAAATCAATTTTGGGGAGATAATAAAAACATGAAATTGTTGGAGCTGAGCAGGAAGTTCCTTTAAATCCTGCTTTTATTTTGGGAAAAATGGGGGTTTTTTCGGAATTCTGCCTGGAAAAGTGACAGCAAAGGCACTGTGGGGACAACTCTGAGTGTGGCCTCTCCCCCAGCCCTGCCAGCTTTGGGTTCCAGGGTCTTCCATGCAAACATGACCTGGGATCAGAGTCCACGGGGTAATTCTGCTCTCCTGAACCACAATCAGCAACAGAGCCTGGGGGTGGGGGAGCTGAGAGGGGATTTGGGGCTGGTTTGGAGTTTTAAAGTGAAGCAGTTCTTGGTTTAGGATGGTTTTAAGGAAGGTTTTTAACTCTGAAAATAATTCTTGGGGGTTTTTTACTGCAGAGGGAAGAGCAAAGAGACTCTTAGGTTTTAATTGTGTTGACAACAACTGGTTCAAAATTAACCTGGATTCTCCATCAGGGTTTTCCCAACTGTGGTTTTCCCTCTTTTAGGGTAGTTTTGTTCCTTTCTTCCACTCTCTAGGACAGATTTTGTGTCTCTCATCATGATTTGGACCCTCAGACTCATTAATGACTGTAGGAGTTGCAAACAGGGATCAGGCAATTCCTCCCCGACACATTTCCTCCTTATTCCCTAAATTACAGTGTGGTCATTCCCAGTTTTTCTGGTCTACAGATACTAAAATCCCTGGATTTTGACCTTGATCACAGCTCTCATTGCTGGCCAGGGCCATCCTGCCACATTTTCTGCAGGTTAATGACTTTATCCAGCAATTATCAACCCTTAACTGGCCACATCAACATCCCAAATTCCCTGAGGAGGCGGAGGATGAACCCCTCCACGTCCCACAGGCTAGGTTAGGACTCCCAGCTTCCAGAGCCATCTAATTCCTGACTATTTTCATTTTCCAGGCCAGTTCCTTCCCATTTTTCTCCCAAGAAGGATTTACCTGTGTCCTTCATCCTTATCCTCACTGCAATCCTGAAGGAATCTGAAGGAATCTGTGGGTAAGATCCTTTTGGTTTTGGGAACAAAAGGATCATGAGGGAAGGAGCTCCCAGGACTTGGAATGATGTAAAAGAAATCAATTTTGGGGAGGTAATAAAAACATGAAATTGTTGGAGCTGAGCAGGAAGTTCCTTTAAATCCTGCTTTTATTTTGGGAAAAATGGGATTTTTTGGAATATTATATCCTGAAAGGAGTGACAGGATAAGGGGGAATGGATTGCCACTGCCAGAGGACAGGGCTAGATGGGATATTGGGAAGGAATTCCTGGCTGGGAGGGTGGTGAGGCTGTGGAATAGAATTCCCAGAGAAGCTGTGGCTCTGGATCCCTGGAAGTGTCCAAGACCAGCTTGGAGCAACCTGGGAAGGTGGGAAGCGTCCCTGGGCGTGGCAGGGATGGAATGGGAAGCTCCTGACCTGTTGGTGATGGGAATGCTCCTGTCCCTCATGGCGAACAGCAGCGTGGCCATGCAGTAAAGAACCTCGGTCACCTCCACCACGGACAGGTTGGAGCGGGGGCTCCGCAGGCATTCCAGGAGCCTCTGGATGTCGCCGACGCCATCGGAGAAGAGCACCATGACCGCGAGGATGGCCCACATTTTCTCAGGCTGGGGTGGACAAGGAGAAGGAAGAGGGAGGAAAAAGCTTGGAGCTTTCAGGAGCATGGGAAAACCCCCCTTGGATGCTGGAAAATTCCATGAGGAGCTGTTAAATTCTCCTTGGTCAGCCTGAATTATCCTGGAGGGAGAAGCTTGGGACACAGGAGGGTGGACTGACCTCAAAGCAGCAGGAAGTTGTTAAAAAACCAGAAGAATAAAACTCACCCCTGCCCTGCTCTTTAAGTCTGGGAATTTGTGGAGGATGCAGGCTTGAGCCTTTGGGAAGAGGGGATGGCTTCCCAAGCTCTGGAGAACAGCGCTGGGATCCACCTTCGGGCCCGTGGGTGTGGATGACACCAACCTGTGCAGGAGGAATAACAAAGGATTTACACTCCAAGGAAATTGTGTCTCCTCCAAAGGCCCCCCAGCGAGGCTGCAGCAGGTTTCATTCATCCCTGCTGTGTCTCCCATGGAATTTCAGCAGCTGGAACATGGATTTCCAGCCCATTCCTGTGCCAGGAGTCATTTAGATGAGTAATTCCCAGTTTCGTGCCACACAGAACCTGGAACAACTTCCTGCATCCAGCCCTTAGCCTGGAAGTTCCTTCTGGCTGTCTCCAAGTCTCCTGTAGTGGAATTCCATGCCCGGGAGTTGGAGCTGGATGATTTTAAGGCTCCCTCCAATCCAAACCATTCCATGATTTCAGAAGCCAGATCCACCTTGCTCCCAGCCCAATTCCACCCTTCCCTCTGCCACACAGAATTGCCCTCTGGATTACAAGGATCTGAGCAAAGCACTTGTGGTTATCAGGGATTTGTCTTGGGATTGGGCTTGGTGGGAGCTGTGAGGGATAAATCAGTGCAGATCCAGGAAATCTGCTTTCCAGGAATGGGAAAAGACGAAAATTCATTGGAAATAGAATAATGGAATAATGATCTCTCCAACTCTGCATCAGGCAGGGCAAGGCAGTAATTACAGCCCCTTTCCCCCTTCCCAGATTTCATCCTCTACCTGTACATTCCCTGGAATCCTGGGATCAGTTTTGGGCTCGGGAATGGAGCTGGGGAAGGGGCTGGAGCCCCAGGAGTGGCTGAGGGAGCTGGGAAAGGGGCTCAGCCTGGAGAAAAGAAGGATCAGGGGGGACCTTGTGGCTCTGCACAACTCCCTGACAGGAGGGGGCAGCCAGGGGGGGTCGGGCTCTGCTCCCAGGGAACAGGGACAGGAGGAGAGGGAATGGCCTCAGGCTGGGCATGGGGAGGCTCAGGTTGGATATCGGGAAAATTTCTCCATGGAAAAGATTGTAAAGCATTGGAATGGGCTGCCCAGGGCAGGGGTGGAGTCACCATTCCTGGAGGGATTTCCAATCCCTGTGGATGTGGCACTTGGGGATGTGGGCAGTGCTGGGAATGGTTGGACTCAATGCCTTAGAGGCCTTTTCCAAGCTAAATAATTCCCTGATTCCAGGATCTCGTGTCCAAACAGAATAAGAAAAGGAAAATTTTGTACCTATTTTTAGTGTTTTTTCCTATAAAAATCACTTCTCCCCCATTTTCCTGCACATCTCCCACCTGTTCAGAAAACATCCATCCCTCTCCCAGCAAATCCCGGGATACAGTGGAAGAAATCCCAAAGCAAGGAAAATCTGAGGATCTACAGGTGCAAAATGGACTCACCTGACGAGCCCCAAAACACATCCCTCCTGCTCCTTGGTTATGGAAAACTCCTGCAGGATCTGCTCAACCCTGCGCAGGGCCATGTCCTCCTTCAGCAGGTACCGGTGGTACAGCTTTTTCCAAGGAATAAACTGGAATGGGAAGCACAAAGCAGCAGCTTTCACCTCCCAGCATTCTGAAGCAGGATTCCAGTGGCAAAGAGCCAGTGCAGGTGACTCCCAAAGTCCTGGAGTTTGAAAAGGAGCTGGATGGGAATGGGAAATGGGGAAGGAAAGAGGGAAAAAGAGGGGAGAAAAAGGGGGGGAGAAAAAGGGGGNGGGCTGGGAAGGACCTTAAACCTCATCTCATTCCATCATGGACAAAGTTCCATAAAATCCTGTTCCCAGCTCGGCATCAAACTTTTCCAGGGATGTGGCAGGAGCAAGACACGGCTGGCCAAGGATCCTCCCACACCTCCAGCTTTTTATGGATAACGTGAAATTAAATCATAAATCCATAAAAACCTACAAAATGCCCAAACCTTTGGCACTAAATCCCCGAATTTCCCAAATGGGGAAGGCGTTCTGGAAGAAAATTTATTTGGATTATGGTAAAAAAATTGGGATTTTTTTTCCCCTCAAATGTTGCTCTCAACCTGCAGAACTGTTGGGGCTACAAGGACGATGTGTGGGAACCTTTTACTGGAAATGGATCATGGAATTATGGAATTCCAGACTGGTTTGGGTTGGAGGGACCTTAAGGCTCATCCCGTAAGGGGAAACCAGGAGGTTTGCAGTGGGAAAAAAGGGAAAAAGAGGGGAGAAAAGGGGGGAGAAAAGGGGGGAGAAAAGGGAGGGGAAGGGGGGGAAAGGGGGGGAAAAAGAGGGGAAAAGAGGGAAAAGAATGAAAAAGAGGGAAAAAGAGGGAAAAAGAGGGAAAAAGAGGGAAAAAGAGGGAAAAAGAGGGAAAAAGAGGGAAAAAGAGGGAAAAAGAGGGAAAAAGACTCAAAGCCTGCATATAGGGCTGTTTTTTTGGGAATGATGGGAACAGGGTGGTGCTACTCCAGTTTCAAAGATCTAAACACTAAATGAATTTATAAATTTAATTCACATTTTCAGCCCTGTGCTAGGGATCTGCTCTGAGCCTTAAAACCCCTGTCTCCATCAAGGGCTGTCCTCCCAATCCCGCTGTTTGGATTTCTCCAGGAAAAACAGGGAGGAGGGAGTTTTAGGATGTGTTAGGGAGAGAGGAGCAGGTTTGGGAAAGGACTTGGGAACATCCCATATTTGCATCTCTCCAGCTCTCCATGCCCACGGCACACACAGGACACAACTCCTGCATCGTGTCCAGCCTCATCCATCCAAATTTATGGGAATGGCATGAAGGAAAACTTGGATCTCCATTAAAATGTGGGCTGAGGTCAGTCCCCACCACGCTGAGTGCTCCCAGGGGGGATGGTGAGCGGTGCTGGCTGTTCCCAAGCCACTTTTGGTGGGATTTAGGGATCATTCCTGCAGCCAAAACAACTTCCAGTCATTTGCCTTGACTCCGGATGAACCCAAATCCATAAAAACAGAGCTCCAGGATTTTCCTCTAAATCCATTTGGTGACAAGAGACACCACAAACACACCCGGAGGCTTGGGGACACTGCAGGAATTCCCTGGATGATCCCTCAGGAAAAAAAGGCTGCAGGGAAAACAGTGAAAAGGGGATTTTATGGAATCTTTCTTTCCATGTATGGGAAGGAATGTTGCTCCAATATGGATTTTGGATATAGGGTGGCAACTTTACGTCCAGAAGACCTAAAAATGGCAGAAGACCTAAAAATCCAAGGACTCAAGGGATTTAAAGGAACAAAGAGAGCCAGACAGAGCATGGATGATCCCATGGGATAATCCCAGAGCATTCCTTACCCGTCGATCCCGGATTATTTCTCTCCAGGAGTGACACACCAGGCTCAGGTTCTGGTACAGATCCAGCACTGGCAGGAAAGCAAAGATATTCCTGAGGATTTCAGGAGGAAGATCATCCATAGTTCCCTGAGGCACTTCCCAGTTCCGAGTGCCCAGGAGCCCGTAGTGGGAGTCAGGAAGCGGTTCCACTTCCAGGTCTTCACATTCCTGCTTGATCTGGCTCAGTTCTGGAATCTTCTTCTCAGGCTCCTCCCAGGGATCCTGCTCTGGGTTGGGAACGCCTGAGGCAGCAGTGGGAAGAGCCCTTTTCCTGGAATGTTCCCTGGGAGCTGGCACAGAGTCCTGCTCATCCAGGAGAAGCGAGGAGTTGCTGCTGGTGTCCCTTGCGCTCCTGAAGGAATCACCGGAGCCAGGGAAAAAGGGATCCAGCGGCTTTTCCTTGATCCCACAGCTCTCCATCCCCGCAGCCCCCACTTGTTGCGTCTTTGGGATCCTGAAGAAATCCAGGATGTTCCTCTGCTGGCCTGCTCCTGCACAAAGGGGGGGAGTGGGAATGAATTCCATGGAAATCAGGGAATGCCCTGCTCCTTCCAGGAGGTGGGAGTTGTTCCAGGTGCGCCAGAAGAATTTGGGAGCTGCATTTGGGAGCCCAGTGCCAGGTCCCAGCTCAGCAGGGAATGTTCTCTGGGAAGGGAGTGAGGTACAGGCAAAATTCCAATGAAAATGGGCCTGAATCCCACATTCCACGGCCACCAAGGCACTCAGGAATAATTCAGGATGATTTTTCTGCTCAGCCACAGGTGTGGGAGGCAGCAGAGGTTTTGGGGCCTCAAATAAAATAAATTTAAAAAAAA
>VZTE01003386.1:697-25101 GCA_013397775.1 Eulacestoma nigropectus
GCCGGGAGGAGCCGCCATGGAGCGGAAGAGGTGGGAGCGCTCGGCGGGGCCGCCCCGGGCGCGGGGGGGCCGCGGGAGGCCGGGCCGGGGCTGCAGCCACAGGTGGAGGGGAAGGGAGCGGGGGCCTGCCCCGGGGCAGCCGCGGGGCAGCCGGAGATGCTCGGCCCCCCCCTCAGTGATGGGGGAACGCCGTGAGGAGCCCCCGCGTCCCTTCAGAGCGGCTCATGCCCTGCGATCACCCGGGGTTCTTTATTCTCAAATGAGCGGCCGGGATGTTGTTTCCCCTTTCTCGGGGCTCGCTCTGCTGGTTTTTGGGTGTATTTAGGAATTTTGGGGAGGGAGCGTCGGCCACTCGCGGTGGTGGCCCCGGGGCGGGCTCGGGATGCGCCTTCCCGGGAGTGTGGCTGTGGGGGAGCACATGGCCCAGGAGCGGGAGGGTTTCTATTTATAGCCCTGCATGGCTCATATGGCTGTAGGTGGCCATATGGATCCTCCCCGCACCCACGAGGCACCCGCGGGCTGAGGTGTGAAACTCGGGTCCAGCAGGAGCTGGGAACACAGCTGGAGTTGTCCCTGTGTCCTCACCTGGCCCTGCTTGTCGGGAAAATCCATACCATTAACTTGTGCATCTGTCATAGAATCCTACAGGATGGTTTGGCTTGGGAGGGACCTTAAAGCCCATCTCATTCCACCCCCTGCCATGGGCAGGGACACCTTCCACTAGACCAGGTGGCTCCAAGCCCCATCCAGCCTGATCTTGAACACTTCCAGGGATCCAGGGGCAGCCACAGCTTTAGCTTCAGGTTTCATTTTTAGAATCAGATTATGGCTGTGAGAAAAGGGTGAGTGAACCAGAAAGTGCCATCCTCAAGAGCGTGAAGCTGATTCCGCTGCTGCAGCTCGGAGGCTGAGGGCAGGATGAGACCACTAGCAGCAGCTGAAAGCTTCAAAGATCCCTGTTTTTCCCAGAACTTGTTTGTAAAGTTGTAGCGTTGGAGCTGAACTTTAAAAAAAGGGGGAGAGAGGATAAGTAGCATGCTTTTATTCCCAAATTATTATGGGTTTTCCCTTTGTATCAATTTGGACAGAGATCAAAGGTAGAATAGAGCTTTGTTGCGCTAAGTTTTGGTTTCAGTTGCATTTTGCATTACCTCAGAGTGGCAAATACAGGTGTGGCAGTTCAGTAATGCCTGTGCGAGTTCTGCCTGTTGTTTACCTGGGCGATTGTTCTGTCCAGCTCCTGGGGATGTACAGATGCAGGGAGAGTTTGTGGAAAGCCCCCTGTGAGATGTGTGTGTGAGCAAGTCTCTGGCTGGAAATTACACCTTCCTCGAGGTGTGAGTACCTGGGCAGGTTTTTAAAACCAGTCCTCGAACCTCATCCGTAGGAGGGTTTCTGGCTGATTCAGTGGGACTTGTGGGCTGGATTCGGAGTGAGCAGGAAAAGTGCAGGAAAGCAAGATTTCAGGAAGAAAATCGTGTCAGGGATTTTGTCAAAGTGGCAGGTTGTCTTTGAGAGAGTTTTGGCTCTCTTCAAACTCAGGATTCTCACATGGGGGAAGGAGAATTTAATGCTGCTTTGTGGGGCTTTTTTCTTCAGAGTGTTTTTCTTCCTGAAGGTTTGACGACCAAGTGTCAGAAATCTGGGATCGCTGCTCGTCACTGCCTCAGCTTGCTGACATCACTGTGCTGGGAAACTTCACACTCTTGTGTGAAACTTATTTTGTTGAGAATTCCTTACCTTTGCAGCACAAATGTAAGAAGTTGGAAGGGAATGTTTTTAACACTCCCCCAAGGATATTTTGATCACTACAGTCTTTTCCAAAAAAAAATTATGGAGCAGAATGCTTTTACTGAGTCTATACTTTGCTTTTCCTCTGTTGCTCTGGGTTGACTGCAGGGAAGCTCATGATATCTCTCATGAGAAGGAAATGGCCTCAAGTTGCACCAGGGGACGTTTAGTTTGGGTATTAGGGAAATTTTTTTCATGGAAATGGTTGTAAAGGATTAGAACAGGCTGCCCAGGGCAGTGGTGGAGTCATCATCCCTGGAAATGTTCAAAAAACGTGGGGATGTGGCACCTGGGGACATGGTTTAGTGGTGAACATGGTGGTGATGGTAGGATTTGATGATCTTAAAGGTCTTTTCCATTCTTTATGGTACCATGATGCCTGAGTTGAGCCCTACAAAATCATCTGGTTGTATTTGTGTTTGTCCCTGTGTTAAGGAGCTGCCACTTGGGCTGTTCTTTAGGGGTGTGATGCTTCTGGAAACTTGGGAGATTTTGTGTGTCTCGAAGTGCTTTGTTTGGGGTTTTTTTGGTATGGTTGGAGTCCAAGTTGCTGAACGAAGACCCTCCTCTCCCCGTTGCCCTGTGGGGCGGAGAGCATCATCCCTTGGGAGGTTATCCTTCCCACGTGCTTGGGACAGCCGCGGTGGGAAGGGACAGGTGAGGTCCCCGCGGCTGCTCCGTGCGGAGCCGTGGGATGGGGCTGTGGATGTGTGAGGGTGTGGGGTGGGCTGTGGCAGCTGGAGGTGTCGCCCACCGGGGCTGGCACGGTTTTTATGGCTGTGCCAGCCCATCCCAGCATAACCCAGCTGGAGCGTGGGACCCCGAGGCAGGGCTGGGTGCGGGTGCTGCATCCAGGGATAACGTGAGGATGCTGCGAGAGGGACACTGACAGTGGTGGTTTACGCGGTGTCCTGGGGTCCCCATCTCCCTGGGAGCACTGTCGGGGGGTCCTGCAGCCCTCCAGGAGCCCCTGGTGCCGGGATTTGCCTGGAGCAGAGCTGGGGAGAGAAGTGAGAGGAGGGAGCACGATGGAAAGCAAGCAAGAAGGAGACTCATTTTGTGTTCTTCCCTTGCTCCATCCAGCGAGGAGACGAGGCTCTGAGTGTCTGCTTTCCGTGACCCTTTTTCCCTGGGTTATTCCTGCGTCCATTTCTTCCAGAGGCGGGCGGTGGCTGGGTTTGCTCGGGTTTTTTTTGTCTTTTGTCCCTTGCTTCCCAAGTTGTGCAGATCCTGTGCTGGCTAAATGGGAGAGCAGAGGGGAGGAGACTGATGAGGGAGGAGGGGAGAGGGCCTGGGCAGCCGCTCTCTCCTTAAGGATATAAGGCAGGAAACAAAGGGTGAGCTGCTCATGGAGAGCAGGGGCACCTGGCAGGCCTGGCCCTTCAATAGGCTGCCCTGAACTCGGCTTAATCCGCACGGAAAGGTCTGGGAATGAGAGCTGGGGGTGGCCCGGGGTGGGTCCCAGCAGCCAGGTCTGTTTTGTTAGCGGGAGCCAGGCGGCCCGAGCGGATAAAGCCCTGGAGCTGGTGATGGACGAGCATGTAAAATCCTTTGGAACTTGTAAACTCCTTTGCAACTTGGCCGTGTCCTTGCCTTTCACACACGGGGAACTGTGACAGACCCAACCTAATTCAGGAGCCTGGGATCAATCCAGGCTCACAGCGTTGCTGCCTGGGGGGATGTTACAGAGCAGAGGTTGGGGTTTGCAGCTTTGTACCAAAATGTCTCATTTCTGGGCCTCTTTAAAATCTTTGTGCAAAACCAGGAGTGCAAGAGCAGTGGAAGGAGGTAAATTCTGTGTTTTGTGACGTTTAAAGTGCACTTTAACAGGGCTCAGAGCTCCGTGATGTTGGGGAAGTTTTTGTGTGTCCTGGTGTGCAGCAGGAATCCTGCTCGAGTTTTGGGTTCCTCTGGCTCCCCCCCACATCTCTGACCCTCCCAGGTGTGTGTAGGTGCCTCAATGTCCTGCATGGTCCTGCCAGAGGGTCCCCAGGAGGTCCAGGGCACCCCACCCCTTCCTTTCTCTGTCACCTTTTGGTCATAGCTTCGCTCCCTGATCTGCTGTTGTCCCAGAGAGCCTGGGGATGATCCTGCCTTTTGCAAGACCTAATCAGAATAAAAGTTTTTCTTCTGAACATTTCAGTGCTTTTCCTTTGGGCCAAGCTTCCCCAGGAAGAGACAGGACTCTCAGTCATTTCAGGTGGGTTTTTTGAGACTCTGAGCAGCTTTTCAGTTCTTCATTGCAAAATGACCACAGCACGTACTAAACACACAGAGATGGAGGGCTCTGTTCACTTAAAATCCTGTCTTTGACTGTACTGACTGTTCTGGAAGTTACTCTGCACTTTAATGCATTATTTTTAAACCTGCTAAGACACTAAACCCTAAATTGGAGCAGCAGATCTTGGAAGAGGAAGCAGTGCCATGTTCTTCATGCAGCAGGAGTTTCTCTTCCTGGCTTCACTGACAGCAACAGCTCTGCCCTAAAGCTGCTGGAGTTGGTTATTCCTCTCTCTGGGCTGAGGCAAATAACTCCCTTTGTAGTTTGAAAAAGTGATTCACAAATTTGAGGCTGGACATGGGCTCTGTTCCTGGCTGCTTGGTCCTACTCTCTGTTGTCTCCTGGCCTGAGTGCAGCTCCACAGGGAGCTGGTCCAGCTGAGGAATAACCAGTGAGGAAGTGTTTCTTCCTCCTCTCCCTGCCCTCCAAAGATGGATTATTTTCCTCAGATGGTTCATTTGCGTGAACACTAGGCTGTGTGAGCAGCGGTGGTGGCAGGGAGGAGATCCAGGCAGGATAAGCAGCTTGGGAGCACTTGGAGCCAGGAGCTTCCTAAGCAGATGCTGTGTGGGATGACCACAACCTTTCAGTCTTACCTCCTTCGAGAGACTTTTCCAAATTTCAGTTTTAGTATAATTTATATGAAATTTATCTCAGTTTTTGGAGAGCTTTTAATACTTTGATTCTCTCTGGGCTTGTTTTTTTTTTTTAATCTGTTTTTTTCATGCACAATGTGATGGCCTAATTGCTTTGTCACTGTCCTATACCAGAAATTCTCTGCTTATGCTGGTTTTCCCCACATAAAGCTTCAGGGCAGCAGACAATATGTGAAAATAGACTTTTCCTTTCCTTTTGTTTTGTTTTGTTGTTGTTAAGACCCTAGTGAGGTAGTCAGTATCTCACCAGTGTGAGATAAGGTGGTAACTGGCATTTTTGGTCTTAAAATGCCTTCTAGCCCATTAACCCATGATAGTGTGGTGGATTTATAGGGAATGAGCTTCTCCCGGATGGGAACTAGGATTGAATATGCAAGGTGGAGAAAAGCTGAAGTGAGAGTAATTGAGGGAATAAAGAGGTGTTGTTATGATGCTCAGTGAGAAGGTGAAGAATATTTGGTGCTTATTGTCTGTGCAGTCCCACGCTGTAGCCATAACACACTGGCTTATTTTTGCTTTATGAATAAAAAAATAGCTTATGATGTTGGATTATTAAAAAAAACCCACAAAAAACCCCAAACAAAACACCAATGAAGAGTTGGAATAATTTGTGCCTACTCTCCAAGTTGAGTCTTCATGGAAACCCAGGTATAACAGAAGAATCTCTCTTCCCTTTTGCCATTAAAGGAAAGTTATCTGAGGTTTTGACCTTTATCTTTGCATCACTTTGTGATTCTTTGTTTTGCAGCTTGTCAGCAGTTAACTTCTGCTTTTCTCCTTTTCTGAAGTCTTCAGGATGCTACAAAAGATATAGAATCAAACCTGAATGTGCTGTTCAAGGGGCAGGGAGAGGAGACAAGGAGCATTTGTGGTGCTGGTCAAATGCAACAGTTGTGGGAAAAGAAATTATACTTGAAAATGGGCATTTACTATGAGAGACAACGGAATGAAAAGTGCATCTGTGCTGAGATCTCCCTTGATGGTTATTGTGTGAATTATGCTATGTTTGTTTACCTGATCTGAATCTTCCTCTTGACATATAAAAACATTTCAACTTAATTTGTCTGTTCCACGCGAGGAGTTGATATGAAAGCAAAACCACACATTTTAGAGTTGAATGTGAGCTTCATTCTTGAAAGTTCAGCACGTGTTTTTCAGGAAGGAAATAAAAATTATCTCTCCTGAGTTGCACAGGCGCTGTTGTGGAAGTGCAGAGGGTTTAAGTTTCCCTCCATGTCCCTTTGGTGTGTTTTTTCCAGCCCCAGTGGGAAGAAGTTCCGGAGCAAGCCGCAGCTGGCACGTTACCTGGGCAGCTCCATGGACCTGGGCACCTTTGACTTCCGCACAGGGAAAATGCTGATGAACAAGATGAACAAGAACAGGCAGAGGATGCGCTACGACTGCTCCAACCAAGCCAAAGTAAGACTGAGAGGCAGCAGCGCTTCCCCTCCCTGCTGTGGGACTGCCAGAGCAGTGTCTGAGAGAGAGGGAAAATGAAGCATTTCATAACTGAAGTGCGAACTTGGAGTTGTGTCACAACAGCTCCGTTGGTGGGGGTTGGACAAATCCCAGGGGGTTGGTGCCATGGAGCTGTGGTACTGCTCAGTCTTCTGTGGAGGAGGGCAGGGTAGAGACTGTTACCTTCCTCAATTCCCAGCACAAGGAAGGCACTGACCTGTGGGATTGAGTCCAGAGGAGCCCCTCTGCTCTGGAGCCAGGCTGGGAGAGCTGGGGGTGCTCACCTGGAGAAGAGAAGGCTCCAGGGCGAGCTCAGAGCCCCTTGCAGGGCCTGAAGGGGCTCCAGGAGAGCTGGAGAGGGACTGGGGACAAGGGATGGAGGCACAGGACACAGGGAATGGCTTCCCAGTGGCAGAGGGCAGGGCTGGATGGGATATTGGGAAGGAATTGTTCCCTGGGAGGGGGGGGAGGCCCTGGCACAGGGTGCCCAGAGCAGCTGTGGCTGCCCCTGGATCCCTGGCAGTGCCCAAGGCTTGGAGCACCCTGGGACAGTGGAAGGTGTCCCTGCCATGGCAGGGGGTGGCACTGGATGAGCTTTAAGGTCCCTTCCAACGTAAACTGTTCCATGATTCCATGATCCCCCCCTTGGAGTGTGAGCTCACCTTCTCCAGCACGATCTCCTCCAGAGCCCCACATCTCCTGGGGCTGTGCAGCAGCTCTGCCCTGCCCTGGCCTTTGGTTTGAGAGGAGGGGAGGAACTTGGGCCCACAGGGATGAGGAGATGCTGCAGCTCCTGCCAGTGGCTCAGTGGAGCTCTCCCAGGCCGTGCTGGTGACCCAGCTTTGGAATTGATGGAAGGGGAGGTGGCATTTGGGGCAAAAAGTGGGAGAGAGAAGAGGATTGTGAGGCCCATTTGTAGAACAAAATAAAAGATTCTCTAGCTGGTAATTCAGATTGTTGAGGTGTAGTCAGGATGGCAGTGACAGGCTCCCTGTCTGGATTGATTGTCCCGAGTTGTTCCTAAGGATCTTCATCGGATGCTAAAATCTTTCCCAGAACCCAAAAGCTGCTGTCTATGCACCTAAACTGAATGTGGAAGAGGCACAGTGCTCATTTTTTAAATACATCAGCCAGTCAAGAATCATCATCACGAGAGTGCTGGGAACATTTCTTGCAGCCCTGGGTGCTGCAGTGATATTTTGAGACCTGCCTTGAGGCAGAGACCAGCAGCTCACACACCTCTCAGGCTAAAAATTCTGCCCAAAACTCTCAATAAATGTACAAATGTTATCACTGGCTTCTGAATGGATTAGCACCCAGATGGTTCCGCATTATATTTGTCCTGAATACATCTTTTCTACATCTCATGAATAAATCTGTGAAGCAGACACAGTGTTTGCATCCTCGAGAACAAAGTGTGTCCTACAGCCATTCCAAGGGTTGTGTGTTAGATTTTGGGGATGAGGAACAGTCTTCCGATGCTTCCCCTAACAGAAAATGCAGTCATGTAGTGCAGAATTGATTATGAGCTTCATTTAAAAGCTGAGCTTTGTTCAGAACCAAAGGTAAAAAAAGGGATTTGGCTTCCAGCTGTATTGGTTTGTTTATTGGTCACAACTGGATTTAAAAGGAATGGTTTGGAGTGGTTTCTGATTCAGAAACCAGCCTCTAAATCCCTGTTTGTATTTTTTTTATTTATTACAAATATTGTGTTGTAATCCTCTGTTTTCATGATTACACGTGGCTTCTTCTGCCTCCTAAAGTCATTCAAAATGGGAGTAAAACTGATGTGTATGAAGTAGAATGGGAGGAGGCTGCTATGTTAAACAGAATGAGTGGAAAACTTTGATAGGTCTAAGGCAAGATTTGAATTTAGTTATGCATTTTTAGCAGCCTAACTTGTATAACTTGAGATTAGACAAGATTTCAAGCCCAGGAACTGTTCCCTGCTGTACATCTTTGTGGCTGTAGTAGCATTTTAGCAAATTGAAACTATTTTTGTGGGCTTTTCCTTTTTATTTTGTTTGAAACAGGGCAAGCCTGATTTGAACACAGCCCTGCCCGTGAGACAGACAGCCTCTATCTTCAAACAGCCCGTCACAAAGATCACAAACCACCCCAGCAACAAGGTGAAGAGTGACCCCCAGAAAGCTGTGGACCAGCCCAGGCAGGTAAGGCTGAGAAACTCCTGGATTTGCTACTGGGAGGATCCCAAATAATCCGCTTTAATTTTGTGATGCTGAACAAATACTCCCTGGCAATTCCTGATCTCTGACACGTCAGAATTCAGAAAAACCTGATCTTTCAGAAGCAGTGTCTTGCAATGCTCCCAGCTCTTAAATCAGAACAAACCCCATTCCCAATCTCTAGTTATGGGCTCTGGGATTTATAAACTCCAGCGTTTGGCTGGATCACAGTTCTGGTGTAGCTAAACTTGAATTTCCCTATTGCTGAAATTAAGTGTTACCTACAAAATTATTCAGACATTGTAACCACTTCAGGGGACACTTAGGTTTAGAATCACTGTCAAACGTTGCAATTGTGTAAGAATTCCATGTTCCATTAAGTCCATATTCCTGCACAGACTCCATCCAATGTGGTGTTACTCTGCCAGTATAAGATCATAAATTCACTTAGAATGTCATTATTAATACAAAATCCAAGTGTTTTTCTTATCATAATGTGTATTTGCAAGCAAGAGAACACACCAAAATTAAAGGAAAGGGTGCTCAGGACAAGAAAAGGCCCTGGTAAAATAAGCTGTACCGGTTGGAACACTGGAAACCTTTTCTGAAAACTTCAAAAACCACATTTTGAAGGCAATTTTTAAGAATTACATAAACCTAGTTCAACTAGAACCTCCAGGTGTGAGATAGAACTTATCTGAAATGGACTTGGGTGGGGTTTTTTGGTGGCTGGGGTGGGTTTTTTCTGTTTTTGAAGCAGGCTGGCAGGGTCTTACCATGGTTTCCGAGGGAAGTAGAACCTGTATGTTCACAGTGTTGTTGCTATTCCTGCAGTTTTTATGGTTGAGACAATGAAAGAGAACACTAAAGATAAAATGCCCTCTCCAGATTCTGAGCTGGATTTATGTTCCTGTTTAAGATATTTTACTGGACTGCAGAATATTTTGACTTTTGCTCAGCAGACTCCAGAAGTTTCTGCAAAATTTGAAAGCAGTGCCAAGTCCCATCATGCACTGGCTTAAAAATCACAGAATCCCAGAATTCTTGGGGGCTGCAAGGGATCTTAAAGATTATCCCATTCCACCCTTCTGCCATGGGCAGGGGCACCTTCCACTTGACCAGGTTGCTCCAAGCCCTGTCCAAACTGGCCTTGGACACTTCCAGGGCTGGGGCAGCCACAGCTGCTCTGGGTAGCAAAAAAAAAAAATCACCTATTTGAAAGGCTAGAGAATATCCAGCCTGTGTTTGGGCTGTGACTACCCTTATTCCCCTTTTTGGAAAAGTCATGTAGGGTCAATTGCACTTGGATTTTGACAGGCAGGAGAAGGGGGTGGTATGTGCATGGACTGTTTGAGGTGAATTCTCGATTTCTCAAAACCTTGATAAAAATGTAGTTTTTTGCAAGATAGTTGATCCTCCAGCTATTCACTGATCACCCTCCTGCACCAGGTGCAGAGTTGAAGGTGTATCAAGGTGGTGTATTTGACTTTCTACCAAACCAGACATTCAGGTGCTTTTAAGCCTGGGGAGAGCCTGTGACTCAAAGTCTCGTAAAGAACCAGACATAGTGGGAAGGACCAAACTGCTGGACAGGAAGAAAATAATACTTTACCTTGAATATGGCTCTTGCATTCCTTAACTTTCTGTGGGATACGTAGGAGAGAAAGAGGGTGTAAAAAAGGCTGTCTCACACTGTGGGCTTGTAGCTGAAAGTCAGCAAGCCTGGCCTTGCTGCTGCAGCTCAGAGCAGGGAAAGTACCAGGCCCTGGAAGAAAAGAGTTTCTCAAGGCAGCAAATTGGGACAGAGGAGTTGTGGGGCTGGTGGGTAACTAGGATTGTTCCTGCTGTTAGACGTGGCACATCCCTTCTGTGGTAAATCCACATTGAACTGTCCCCAGCACTGCTGTTGCCTCTCTGCACAGGAAGCAGGGATTCTGTGGAGTTGTCAGTTCCATTTCTGGTTGTGCCAACAACCACCAATAACCACCTGCTTTGACTGCAGCTCTTCTGGGAGAAGAAGCTGAGTGGACTGAATGCCTTTGACATTGCAGAGGAGCTGGTGAAAACAATGGACCTTCCCAAAGGGCTGCAAGGTAATCAGAGGGTGCCCTTCACTCGGGGCTGGCATTTTGGCACCTGGCAGCAGTGAGTGAAGGTGCTGAGGGTGAGCTCCCTGTTCCCAGAGCCTGGCAGGGCTGTGGCCATTCCTGCTGCAGCAGGAGCTGTAGTGCTTTGCATGGGGGTCCCAGTGCCCTTTGTTCTGAGGAAACACTGAAGCAAAGCTTCTCAGCTTTTGGGGGATTCATTTTCCAGAAACAGCAGAGCATCCCAGAATGCTGTTTGGGTTTGGGTTGGAAGGGACTTTAAAGCTCATCCTGTTCCCCCCCCTGCCAAGGGCAGGGACACCTTCCACTGTCCAGGCTGCTCCAAGCCCCATCCAGCCTGGCCTTGGGCACTGCCAGGGATCCAGGGGCAGCCACAGCTGCTCTGGGCACCCTGTGCCAGGGCCTCTCCACCTTCACAGGGAACAATTCCTTCCCAATATCCCATCTAGCCCTGCCCCCTGGCAGTGGGAAGCTACTCCCTGTGTCCTGTCCCTCTAAGCCTTTGGCCAAAGTCCTTTTCCAGCTCTCTTGGAGCCCTTTAGGCCCTGCAAGGGGCTTTGAGGTCTCCCTGGAGCCTTCTCCAGGTGAACACCCCCAGCTCTCTGAGCCTTGTTCAAGCAGAATGGAAACATCTTCCCTTTCCAATTTGGTGGTTTATATTGTCTTTTTGGTTGTAACAGAGTGGGGAACTCCTCTAAGTTTAAATACCCTTGGAGAGCTGCACGGGTGCTGTTGGAAGCAACATCTAGGTCTGAGATTTATGTCGTGTGAGCTTTCAAACTGACAGCCTGTGCTTTGCCATTAAAATTTAATTCCCATTGTCCTGATTTCCTGCTCCCTGCCTGGGGCAGTGCTGCTTATGGATTTCCCTCCCCCTTGCAGGGGTTGGCCCCGGCTGCACGGACGAGACTCTGCTCTCTGCCATCGCCAGTGCCCTGCACACCAGCACCATGCCCATCACTGGCCAGCTCTCTGCAGCCGTGGAGAAGAACCCTGGGGTCTGGCTGAACACTTCCCAGCCCCTCTGCAAAGCCTTCATGGTGACAGATGAAGATATCAGGTATGAACTGGAAATAGTTCCTGTCCTGGAACCAGGTTCCTTGTGCTCAGACAGTGCTTTTCTTTTCTTTCTAAATGTCCAATGGAGCACTGTGGCTTGGGAATTAATTTGAATGGCTCTCTAGCAATAGAGTAGACAAAAGTTGTTACATTAAGCTCTGTCATGTGCTTAAAGCCCATTATTTTTTATTTTGGCCATGCTCAGTTACCCTGGAGTTTCAGGTTTATGTGTCAAAGTTTCTTTTTATTGACAAAAGTGTTTGAGTTGGGGTAACCTTGACTGAGGCACTTCAGAGCAGAGATGGGATTGGAGAAATCCTGAATGGTCGGATTGGGTTCTCTTCACCTTCGTCTGTGTCAGTAAATGAATTAAATAAAATTCATGGATTGACCAAATCCAAGCCCTGCCTGCTGTGGTGGCAGGGAACAAGGATGCAGTTTATTCTGCCATAGATTGCTTTAGTAATGAAATATTGTTAAATCAGGACTGGTCAAACTCAGCTTTAAGCTTTTGACGGAGAACTGAACATACCAAAGGCCTGCAGCATGCAATTTGCATTCATTAAGTGTTTAAAGGTAGTCCTTGCTTTGACTGCTTGATAAATCTTTTGGAATTGCAGGATGACTTTTCTGTGCTTGATTTAGACAAAAATGATCAGGAAAAACAGTCTGTTTATAACTTTGATGTCTTTGTAGCTGAGCTGAAATAGGAGCCCCATGAGCCACTGATTGTTGATCACTTCTTTGCTGTGACTTTTGACTTCTTAGGGTTAGGACTCAAAAGGAAAATGAACAGAAAGAAATGGCCTGAAACTTAATTTTCTCCAGTCTTATTTTTGAAAGTCTGTGCAGGGTAGGCTGACTTGTTAGATATTAGTACTAGGAGTTAAAAATTAGCATTAGGATAAAAAAATGAAAGTCAGCTGCTAGATTAGCCAAACTTCAGCCAGAAATCAACAAGTGCAGGACTCGTGATGGAAAATACTGGGCGAATTTTTAAAGTGTTTTTCATCTTCCAGGACAATGCCAGGTGTGGTTTTTTGTGGGTTTATTTTGTTTTACAATGGAGTTCTTAGAGGGCTTTTCCACTCCATGCTTGTCTCATGTTGGAGGGACTGGAGACTCTCTTCCCTTGGCAGAGGCAACCTTGGGGGCTGATGTTGGGTGTCCCTTGTGTTGGGCAGGAAGCAGGAGGAGCTGGTGCAGCAGGTGAGGAAGAGGCTGGAGGAGGCCCTGATGGCCGACATGCTGGCCCACGTGGAGGAGATCGCCAGGGATGGGGAGCCTCCCTCGGAGAAGGAAGGAGCAGAGGAGGAAGGAGAAGAAGAGGAGGAGGAGGAGGAGCAGGACCATGACCAGGAGATGGAGAGTGTATAGTCCAGGTAAGGTGGGAGTGCTATGTCTCACCATAAACACTGGGGACAGGAAGGTTTTGGGAGGAATTATAAATCCTGATGAATCTTTGCATTTTAGCCTGTGCTTTGAAAGGTGTGGTGGCCTTGGGTCAGGAACAGGGGAGGTGGGTGTGAGACCCCACCTGCAGAGCTGCCCCAGCCCCAGGGAACAACATCAGGAGGACTTGGAGCTGCTGGAGCCAGTCCAGAGGAGGCCACAGAGATGCTCCCAGGGCTGGAGCCCCTCTGCTCTGGAGCCAGGCTGGGAGAGCTGGGGGTGCTCACCTGGAGAAGAGAAGGCTCCAAGGAGAGGTCAGAGCCCCTTGCAGGGCCCGAAGGGGCTCCAGGAGAGCTGGAGAGGGACTGGGGACAAGGGATGAAGGGACAGGACACAGGGAATGGCTTCCCACTGCCAGAGAGCAGGGCTGGATGGGATATTGGGAAGGAATTGTTCCCTGGGAGGGTGGGGAGGCCCTGGCACAGGGTGCCCAGAGCAGCTGTGGCTGCCCCTGGATCCCTGGCAGTGCCCAAGGCCAGGTTGGACGGGGCTGGGAAGGGTCTGGAGCACCAGGAGCGGCTGAGGGAGCTGCAGGGGCTGAGCCTGGAAAAAAGGAGGCTCAGGGTTCAGCCCCAGCTGTCTCAGCCTGTCTCCATAGGAAAGGTTCTCCAGCCCTAGGATCAACTTAGTGGCCTCCTCTGGAGCCTCTGAGACAAGAATCAAGAATGTGGTGGGGAAATAAGGGACTTTTTAGGATGAGTAGCAGAAGAGCTCCTTTGGAGGGAATGGGGATTTCAGGTAGGAGGAAGGTTGATTTTGTTAAGCAATCCTTGAAGCTTGAAGATGGATTATAATGTGCAATCTGCTTGGCCTCTGGGAGATCCCATCTTAAATCTGGGCTCTTTTTTCCCATTTTCCTGTATCACCAACAGTAGCTTTATTTGGACAGTGAATACCTTGAATTCCTTTCTACTGTAGAGGTCTGGCAACAGGCAGGAGCCACAACAAACTGACTGCTGCAGGTGAAATCCAGGAGATAAAGACATGGATGTGTTATGACAGGGGGATTTCTTCTTTTAAGAAAAGATACAAAAATTCTTTTTCGCTTACAAGATCTTTTTTTCCTCTTTCAGGGAGTTCCATCAGAGAATTCCCAGTATAAACCCACTCAGCAGGGTCAGCACAACCATTCACAGAGCCAAGAGTGCACCACCAGTCCAACTGTGCCCCAGAGCCTTTGGATGGACTTGAGGAAACGTGGAAGCTGATGGTTCATTCATTGCTGGGGACTTCAGCAGATGGAACTTGACTAAACTCTACTCCCCTTCCTTTTTCTAAAGGGGTAGGGTGATTGGGAATGCAAAAGTGGGAGGGGATAAAGGAATATCTCATGGTGGGAGGGAAAATCCTAGGAACTGAATTTGCTGGCTCTTTTTTTTTCTTTTTTTTTGGTATTATTTTGTGTGGGTCAGTGCTGGGTGATACATTTTTAAGCTTTTCTATCAAAGTACTTTTGATGACCCACAGAAACAATTTTCTCTCTAACCCAGGGGAGGGAGATGCTGTTTCACTCCTTGGCTACTCTGCTGTGGGCTACCTGTTTGTACCTGACTGTAGGGAGGTCATTTCATGTTGTCAGTGGTTCATTCCATGTGTGAATTCCAGTCACTGAATTGCCATTTCCTCACAAGACCACATTGGTCTTGGAAGTGTAGTCTCAGAGCTGAGCTGCCAGTGCCTCTCCCACCTGAGCTTGGGTGAGGAGGGGAAGTTGCACTCGAGAATTGGGGCTGTCAGCTCTGGGAACTGGGGGTTTTGGTTATTCCACACCACGGTTTGGATACAGAGCTCTGTGTGTCCAAACATTCTGAACAGGGTCTTGGAGGCAAATATACCCAGCCTGAGGTGTATTTTACTTTGGTTTAAGTCCAGACAGGAGGACTTTCTCAACTGGGGATGGAAGGATGACTCATTTCTGACTGATAATGAGGAAAACTTCCTCCTTTTTTTCTTCTGGTGCCAAGAACCTGCCCTCTGTTCCTCTGTGCGGAGGGAAGGGGATCCATTCCAACAAGTGTGGCTACACACCTGCTTTAGTGTGCAGTAATGTTCTGACCTCTTTTAAAAAAAAAAAAATGGAAAAAGGTTGATTTTTCTATAATTGATATCTAAAAAAGGAATTTAAAGCTTTTTATTAAGTATTGAATCTTTCTTATTTGCATGTGCAGTGAAGTGACCAGCATTTTGTGTCGAAAATTGGACTGATGTGAAACCTGCCTTAATGTGTTTATAAGTATTTGGCTTCACCATGGGTACCTTGATTGATTCCTCAGTCTCTTCCAGTACATCTTTGAGCATATTGGGGTGACTTGTGGCTAAAAATGGATTTCTCTGGGAAGGGAGACAAGGAGAGGGGAGGAAGATGAGAGTTGATATCTTGGGGAATGTGTTGACTGGGTTGCAAAAATTATTTTAGTCTTAGGGTATCCATTGCATAATCTGTGCGTGGACGTCTCGGCTGAGAGAACACTACAAAGTGGTGGATTAAATATTGTGCCACCAACCAATTGTACAAGTTGTTGGTATCCCAAAACTTGGGGAAGAAAGTAGCTCCCAGAGCCTTTATTGTGTGAGAAAGATTAGCAGGGACAGCCAGGGGCCGGGGAATTGCCTTTGGGAGTAGTGCAGCTTAGTGATCCCTGAAAAATACCCCTTGCCAAAGTGATTGATCCTGTACTAACGCTTTTCTTAAAGGTTTGAAAACACGGAATTGGTTGATTTTGCTCATTTGAGTACTGCAAGGAGACTGAATTGTACTTCACTGCTGCTCTGCCAGGTGCTACTTTGGGGAGCTTTACCTGGCACTGCAGGCAGCGACCATTATTTTCCTTTCTGAACAGTCTGTTACAGTTATTACTCTGTAAATCTCTCCTCTTGTAAGTCATGGTGTTGAATTAAATGTTTCTCACAAAGAAGAGGTTCTTCTAGTCTGCCTCAAGCCCTTACCTGGAGTTTTGTGCTCTGCCCTTTCCATTTCTCCCACTGGAGATGCTCTGGGGGTTCCGTTGTGGGCTCCACACTGAGATTTGGATCTCAACATCTGGGGCCTGGCAGAGGGGGATGTGGAGGGAAACTCGTGGAAAGCAGTTCATTCTTGTTGCAGAATCCTCTCCTGCATCCTCACCAAGGGAGAGGCTGCCAGAGTGTCCCATCTCTTGGGCAGGTTGGTGATAGTCACAGAATTGTTAAGGTGGGAAAAGATCTTTAAGATAATAAAGTCCAACCATCAGCCCAGCACCACCACATTCCCCACTAAACCGTGACCCCAAGTGCCACATCCACACTGCTTTTGAACACTCCCAGGGGTGGTGACTCCACCACTGCCCTGGCCTGCCTGTGCCAGGGCTGGGCAACCCTTTCTGTGGAAAAAAAAATGAACAAAACAAAAAACTCCTAATATCCAATGTAAACCTCTCCTGGCTCAACTTGAGTCTATTCCCATATGGCCCTTTGAATCTCAACTCCAGCAGTTCAGATCCCACACCAGAGGTGTCCTTGTAACCAGAGCAAGCTTGTTCTGACACTGTGTCTTTTTAAAAACTTGTTTAATATTTGGTAATGTCTTCATCTACTTCTACTTGAATCTAAACACACCATAAGTGTAGGTAGAACCATAACACAGGTGACTGAGATGTTGATACTCATATTTTGACACACTGAATATCAGGTTTAAATTGCTGCCAACTCTCTTGTTTTCCCCACGTTGCTTTCCCTGTCCAGCTCCCTTTCTTTCAGTTTACAAAGTTTATTCCTGTTTTCATTGATATGGAGGAGTTGCTTGTGCAAAGTGCCAAAAAGGGGCCCAGGACTCCTCTCACAGCCAAAGAAAGTGAAATAACTTTACCTGCTTACCAAGGTAAGGAAATTGAGTATTTCTTTTCACTGACCTTGATGTCTTTTTCATGTTGCTGCAATAACAACTGGCTTAGTTTGTCTTATCTCAGCCCTGGGCGTGACTGACGGGCATAAAGTGTCTGCCATCATCAAATCTATCCCCAGGGTGGAGAAAGCAGCTTGTTTGAGGTGTAACTTGTTAAGCACGTGATTAGTAAATAATGTACTTAAAAGCAATTGAGTGGAATTGGGGCAAAGCTTACATTTCATTAATTAATATTCTCTTCTGCGTAGGGTGTTGGTGGCTACAGTTTTTTCCTCTCCACTTTGTTTTACAAAACTTAAAGATTTAAAATGAATGTCATTATCCTGCTGTTTGGGGAGTGTTATTTTTACTGAATTCTATCTGGATGAAATTTTGTGCAAACCATAGAATGAATTGGAATGGATATTGGTGCAGTCTGGATTTGGCCAGCAGAGCTCTTCGAGGTGGTTCTGCCCAGGAAAAGTTGGCTCGATTCACATCTGAAATTGAACTTGCTGAACTGGCTGTTGAGCAAGGAAAGGGAGGAGTTTTCTTGCTTGTAAACTGAGCACATCAGGAAGGGAAGACAGTCAGGGATGACATGGCTGGACTCTGGGAATGCAGGGCATGTTAAACCCTGCCTGGGGAGGCTCTGATGTCATGGCTGGGAGTTTGGGGTGGAAAGGACCTTAAAGCTCATCTGTCCCCCCCCTTGCCATGGGCAGGGACACCTCCCACTATCCCAGGGTGCTCCAATCCCCGTCCAGCCTGGCCTTGGACACTGCCAGGGATCCAGGGGCCGCCACAGCTGCTCTGGGCACCCTGTGCCAGGGCTTCCCCACCCTCCCAGAGAACAATTCCTTCCTAATATCCCATCTAAATACTTGTTGCTGCTCTGTGGGATATGAATGAAGCAGGACACCTGGAAGGACTCCTGGGTCATGTGCTTTTGTCTTGCTTTAAGGAGGGACCATTCTGTCTGGACTGATACTCCTGGTCCTTGGAAAGAGCGTGGGATAATGTGTTTAAAGGGGGAGGAGGCAGGAGAATGTTTAATGAGGAAAAAGTAAGTTTTTTGTTAATAACTGTCCAATCAGGAAATCCTAGTTATTTGGCATTATGTCCATGAGAACAATCTCCAAGAGTCCAGATGCCCATGCAAATACTTGGATAACACCACTTCTTCCCTATCACATAAAATGCATATTCCTAGCTGTTGTCACTCTGAACAGGAATTTCTGCATCCACTGGAACTGCTCCAGGCTTTGGGGTCGGTTGAGGTTCCTGGTGTTGCCTATTTTACCTCCTTGCTTTAATGAAACACAGACACGGGAAGGTGGTGTCCTAATTCTGCAGCACAGAAAATAATGTCCTCTATGGGCTGTAGTGAGCTAAAAACTTGGATTTGTTCTCAGATTAGCAGGGATCAACTTGAATTAATGAGGGAAAAACCTTTCTCCCCCTCCTCCCCAGGCTGATCCCGTGAGTAGCTGGAGTGTAGGAGAGAACAGCACAGAACAGTGTGTGCTAAATGGTATTTACAGTGACAGAACACTGGGGAGGGTGGGGAGAGAAAAACGTTTTGAACTCCAGAATGACCCACCAAATGCACTTGGAATTGTCAGGGCATTGCTTAGCAGTCTCATTTAGTATTGCTGATTTCTTACCAATATCCATAACTGCTGCTAAGTAACAACACTAACTACTAGTAAGAATTAATATTGACCTCCAATGGGAAAGCTTTTGGTCAATTCATTAAATAAATCTCTGAGTGGGTTTTTCTTACCTTGCAGAGTCACAAATGGCAATAGTTGGAGACTGCACAGATTTGGGCAATGAAGGACCTGAACTGGTTTGTCTTCAGTGGCAGAATTCAAAAATGCTTCGCTCTAGGAATCTGGTTTCATTTGCATATACAAATGACAAGGTTTCTGATAAATAGAATCCCAGAATGGTTTGGGTTGGAAGGGACCTTAAATCCTACCCAGTGCCACCCCTGCCATGGGCAGGGACACCTCCGACTGTCCCAGGCTGCTCCAAGCCCCGTCCAGCCTGGCCTTGGACACTGCCAGGGATCCAGGGGCAGCCACAGCTGCTGTGGGCACCCTGTGCCAGGGCCTCCCCCCCCTCCCAGGGAGGAATTCCTTCCCAATATCCCATCCAGCCCTGCCCTCTGGCAGTGGGAAGCCATTCCCTGTGTCCTGTCCCTCCAGCCCTTGTCCCCAGTCCCTCTCCAGCTCTCCTGGAGCCCCTTTGGGCCCTGCAAGGGGCTCTGAGGTCTCCCTGGAGCCTTCTCTTCTCCAGGTGAGCACCCCCAGCTCTCCCAGCCTGGCTCCAGAGCAGAGGGGCTCCAGCCCTGGGAGCATCTCTGTGGCCTCCTCTGGACTGGCTCCAGCAGCTCCAGGTCCTCCTGATGTTGGGGGCCCAGAGCTGGACATGGTGCTCCAGGTGGGGTATAGACCTCCAAGCTTGAGCTTTTGGAAAAAAAGATTAATCCTAAAAAGTTCCTACATGTTTTTGTTTGCACGATGAGTGCAGTTCCATGTCCTGGATTAGCCTACTGGGCACATTTTCTGGGGTTTAGTGATCTGAAGGGCTGTAAAACCTGAAAGTGTGGTGTACCAGCTTTTATTTTTTCATGCTTTTGTCTGATCTGCAATTAATTCTTAGCTTTCCATCAAGTTGGCTTCTCCACAACTCCAAAGTCATTACCTGACAGCTCAATTCTTCATTCATCTAATGCATGAAAAAGAGCCCTTTGCTAATGGCTTCCCCCCAGGTGCCTCTTTCATGTCCTGCTGTAGGGAGGGAATCTCTGAAGGTGCCATGGTGGGGATGCCAAGAGGAACAGAGAAAAGGCTGCTCAGCCTGGTGATGCTGAGGGATCACAGTGGGCCAGGCTTTGGGTGACCTCAGTTGTAGCTTGTGCCTCTACTGCAGCTGTGGCACATCATGGTGACATTGAGCCTCGTCACCTTGAGCTGTCCCCATATGCTGTTCCCTCAGTCAGCGACTTTGTGGGATGATTGATCTCAGGCTGAGGTCATCTTTCAAGTTCCAGATCTTGTCAATCCGTCTGGCTCCACCCACATGCAGTGATTCAGCTCCTGATGTGCTGAAATATTCCCTTAAGCCTTCCCACACAGAGTAAGGGCTTTTTTGTGATTCTGCTCCGAGCTGCAGCACCTCTTGTGTGCTGTGCTCCAAGCCTGTGTTTTCTGCATGGTATTTGCATGTGCTTGGAGAGCTGCAGAAAGCAGATACTGACCTCCTAAAGAGGAGAAGAGCAGCTACAATAGTTTTTTAAAAGTATTTTTTCCTCTAAACTTTGGATCCCATTTTATAGAATTTGGCTAATGTGCTGTGGTTTAGGCAAATGGTAAAACAGAGAGCAGCCCTGGGGAGGACTTGGGGGTGTTGGTGGGTGAGAGGCTCAACCTGCCCTGGCCATTGGCACTGAGCCCCAGAAACCCCCCCTGTGCTGGGCTGAGCCCCCAGCGTGGGCAGCAGGGGAGGGGGGATTCTGCCCCTCTGCCCCACTCAGGTGAGACCCCACCTGCAGAGCTGCCCCAGCCCCGGGGAACAACATCAGGAGGACCTGGAGCTGCTGGAGCCAGTCCAGAGGAGGCCACAGAGATGCTCCCAGGGTGGAGCCCCTCTGCTCTGGAGCCAGGCTGGGAGAGCTGGGGGTGCTCACCTGGAGAAGAGAAGGCTCCAGGGAGAGCTCAGAGCCCCTTGCAGGGCCTGAAGGGGCTCCAGGAGAGCTGGAGAGGGACTGGGGACAAGGGCTGGAGGGACAGGACACAGGGAATGGCTTCCCAGTGGCAGAGGGCAGGGCTGGATGGGATATTGGGAAGGAATTGTTCCCTGGGAGGGTGGGGAGGCCCTGGCACAGGGTGCCCAGAGCAGCTGGGGCTGCCCCTGGATCCCTGGCGGTGCCCAAGGCCAGGCTGGACAGGGCTTGGAGCACCCTGGGATAGTGGGAGGTGTCCCTGCCCATGGCAAGGGGTGGAATTGGATGATCTTTAACATCCCTTCCTACCCCAATGAGTCTGGGATGATGCTAAGACAACTGTGGGGTTTTTTGGTGCGGGAGCAGGAGGATTTCCCAGTCTGCCTTCACTAATCCCATCTTTAGGGGTTGATCTACAAAGGATGCTCTCTACTGCAGAATAAATATTCCAGCTTGGATCTTGTCACTTCTGCACACTTGACCTGCAATCAGCAGCAGTTGCAGAGTTCTTCCTGGGGGAGCTGGGCTCACAGAGCTGTGGTGGCACCAGTGCTCTGCTGAACTTCTGTTGCTGTTTCTCTGTATAGGAAAGACCTTAATGGGCTGTGACACCTGGTGTGCTTTAGTCCAGTGTTCTGTAATTCCCTGTCTGTACATGGGATTGTATTGTTCTTTTTGGGGACATCTTTATTCTGTAGATTACAGAATCACAGAATGGTTTGGGTTGGAAAGGACCTTAAAGCCCATCCCATTCCACACCCTGCCATGGGCAGGGACACCTTCCACTGTCCCAGGCTGCTCCAAGCCCCGTCCAACCTGGCCTTGGGCACTGCCAGGGATGGGGTAGCCACAGCTTTAATGGTCAGGCATGGAATGATTACAGGTAGTACAGTAGTTGGGAATGACTCCTGCTGGGAAATGGGGAAAGCACCTGGACAGATGGGCTTGGAAGCAGCAAGTGCCTTCTCCTTCCTCTTGTGTTTAGCGAAGTTGGTTCTTCTGCATGGTCGTGTTTTGGTAAAAAAATAGAGTTGTGCTGAACAACTTCCCTGGTTTGTAGACTCGTTTCCTCTGTTAATGGGAGACACAAGTCTCTTTAAGAACTGCTAATTGCTCAGGTTAAAAAAACCCCAAAGGCCACTTGGTGTCATGCGTGGAATTAAGACTCTCAGAAGAAAGTGTGAGCTAGTTCTGCTGAAAATGGAACAGATCTGAGGCACAACATCTACAAACCAGGTTTGCCAAAGTGCTTAAAATAACAACTGGCAGTTTCCCTGGGTGTTGTTGGACTTGACATAGAAATTTCCCAAAAGGACTGAGAGAGCACAGAGAGACAAAAATGGCAGCGTTGGGAGTGCAGTTCCTGAGGGGATTTTGAAAGCCCACATACAGGACACATCAGAGCTGGTGATGTGGTGGCCTGGGGTGGCCAGGAGTGTGTTTAGTGTTGGAGCTGCAGCAAGGACATCCCTAAGGAGCCATTCCAGGCACACACACTCCTCTTGTGTTGCTCGAGGTTGCCTGGTGGAGTTACCAGAGCCTGTGTTGGTCATGCCTGAATTTTCTCTGTTATCTGGAAACAGAATGAGCTCGGGGAGGAGGGGTTGTACCCTTCTGTCTCAAATTATGGAAACTCCACTATTTTTAGTTGTTCCAAGTTACTATGTTAAATATTCTGGGAAGTGAAGGGGCAAAGGGGGGGATGTCTCAAGCTCAGACATGGATTTCCTGTGTCTGTCCCTGGAGGAGAAGCTTCTCTCTTCAGTAGGTGCAAACCCTCATGCTAAAAATGGCTGGAGCTGTGTCAGGGCTTGGCATGGAGCTCAGGGAAAGGTTCTTCCCCCCGAGGGTGCTGGGCACTGCCCAGGCTCCCCAGGGAATGGTCCCGGCCCCAAGGCTGCCAGAGCTCCAGGAGCGTTTGGACAGCGCTGCCAGGGATGCCCAGGGTGGGATTGTTGGGGTGTCGGTGCAGGGCCAGGGGCTGCACTGGGTGATCCCTGTGGGTCCCTTCCAAGCTGGGATACTCAAGGATTCCATGCAAGAATCCTGGAGCCTTCCAGCTCTCTGAACAGCTCACAGCATGGAGAAGGCAGGTCTGGAGTGGGAGGATTCCCAGAGCTGTGCTGATGCTGTTGGATCTGTGTAAGCACAGGAATCAGGATGGACATGGACACATCTCCATGAAATTGAGCTGTCTGGGGGGGGGAAAACAGAAGTTGCTCCAGCTTTCTCTGCAGCAGCCAGACAGAAGGAAAGGGCTGGTGGGAGTTCACAGCTGAGTCCTCTGGAGAGAAAGCAGGAGAGGAAGAAGAGGCAAAGCAGGAGGAGAAGCAGCTTGTTAACTGTTTTCATTAGACTTTTTAGCAGCTGGAAGATGTTGAGTTTAGTTGTCAGGTGAGAGGAGGGGAAAGAATTATGGAGACAGATCCTGGTGGCTGTTACCTTGCTGGAAAGATCCCACAGAAGTTTCAGGTGTCCTTTTCAAAGTATCAGAATGTGAAAGTTTCTGTCCATAGAGGAGTCACGAGCTGAAGGGCAAAGCTTGGAAGCACAGGGCCAACCCCTGTGGCTTGTTTTGGGGCCATGGAGCAGCAGGAGTTAACGTTTCCTGGGATCTGAAATGGGAACAGAGTGGGTGGATTGAAGGAGGGGTTTCTAGCCCAGACACTGATGGTTCTTGCAATTAAAAACAATCCCAAGCCAAATGGTTGAATTAATCCCAAAGACAGTGATTGGGAAAGACAATTATGTGTAAATAGAGAAAATGAAATTTGAGTGTAGAGCTGTGGAATGGGAATGTCTGGGCCTGTGGGGTCCTGGGTGAACAGGGAATTGGTCTATGCTTTTCTAGGGAAGGAGTGTAAGTCCTGGCTGTGGAAGGGCCCTGTAAAGCCCTGGCCCAGGTGGGACAAAGGGTTTGGAGGCAGCTGCTTGGCAGTGATCCATCGGGGGGACATCCATGGCAGCAGGGCCGTGCTGTGGTGACGTTGTGGGGAAGGTGATTGGGAGCCCTGGTCTTCGGGCATCCAGGCTGCCGAGGTGTTTGTGGCTCTGTCAGGCACAACCAGGTGACGCTGCTGCTGAGCGTGAACAGCGAAACTGGGGGTTGGAACTGGACGGTCCCTTCCACCCCGAAGTGCTCTGCGACTCTGTGGAATAACCCTGTGAAATAGAAGCTAAAGATCCAAGGGGAAATGGTGGGGGAAAAGACGGAGATTTTATGCTTTCTTAAGTTCAGTAACTCGGGGAGAAGGAGGAATCCGGCGGTCCCGGAGCGCGGCTGTGCCACAGCTCTGTCCCCGGGTGCGTGGAAGGGCCGGGGGGAGCGGCTGCCCGGTACCGGGAGGCGCTGCCGCTGCTCCGGCGCTGCGCGGCTCCGGTCCCTGCGGTGCCGAGCGGTACCCACGGACCTGCTCGGTCCTTTCTGCCGAGGGGCGGTGGCACTGCCGGGCTGTCCCCTCCGCGCCGATTGCCTCCCCCCTCCCTCGGTTTCGGCGGCGTTTTTCAGGCAGCTCAGCCCCGGCTCCGCGATGGGAGCAGCCGTGTCTGAGCTGCGGATGGGGAGAGGGAGGCGGTGCCGTGCGCCGGGGATGCTCGAACCCCTCGGGATGTTCGATAGCCCCCCTCACGGTGGTCGGGGTCCCCTTCGGATGCTCAGAACCTCTCGATGCTCAGAACCACCTGCCATGCCGGAGTGCCTCTGGGATGCTCAGTACCCCCTGCAATTTTAGGAGACCCCTCCGGGGATGCTCGGATCCTTCCCGGGATGCTCGCAGCTCCCCGGGGAAGCTCAGAATGCCCCAGCGATGATCGGACTCCTCCCA
>VZTE01003390.1:0-88736 GCA_013397775.1 Eulacestoma nigropectus
GTGACAGGATCCGGGATGTGACACATGGCTCGCTCGGGCACTGTGAATTTGGTGATTCATGGCAGCTCAGACAAAGTTTGATGTCAAACACTGTCCAAGTGCTGCACCAGATCCAGGGGATGGGGTTTGTAGCCTTGTCCCTTTGCAGAGTCTTCTCCCTGCCCAGTCAGTCCCATGGGACTGGCCAGTTCCTCGCTGGGAAAGTGCCAGTGGGACAAGTGGGAGAGTGACATTGTGCCAAAGAGTGGCATCACAATCACAGCTTCTGGTAGAGTTTATCCTGATGATGTTCTCACATGCCTTAGGTCAGAAAGGGATATCTGGGGCCAGATCCCTGCCTGACGTTAAGCAGGATTGCAGGAGATGGAGCTGCTGGGACAGAGCCAGCTGAGCGTGGCTGTGCTCCCCAAAAACTGAGTGTGCAGCAGGACACAGCCACCCCTCAGCCAGCATCCCTGCACCCCCAGACAAAGCGTCAGCCCCTTCCTTTCCCTTCCCGGAGCAGAGCCTGGCTGAGGTGAGAGCAGCCCCTGCTCCTGCACAAATCCCCGGGAGGCAGCGCAGCTCCAACTGCCAGGGAAGCGCAGAGCTCGGCTGGGCAGGAAAATCAAAAAGGAGCAGTTAAAGGCCGTGGCAGTTGCTCGCCCAAAGCGACTACAAACATGTGTCTCACCCTGGTAGGTCTCATCAGCACAGCTCAAATGTCAGCTCGTGCTGACAAGCGAGAGAGAGGAAAACACGGCTGCCCTTGCTGGAAAATAATGAGCGCTGCGAGCAAGGAGGGAGCAGAGAGCAGTCCCAGGCGGGCTGTGTCCCGTTTGTGTTCCTTCTCTCCCACTGTTCATTCAGCACTGCTCATTTTGGGGTTATAAAAGTGCTGGGTTTGCAGCAACAGTGCCGGGCACTGTGTAAATGCCTGGGAGGGGAAAGCCCAAGCCCCTCCAGCAGCTGCTGTGCAGCCGAAAAAGGTTTGACGTAAACCACTGAGCACTGATCCAGAGAGGCTTTTAGGAGATAAAAGTTCCATTCCCAAATTTGACACGCACTCCTCTGTGTGGTCTCTGGACAGTTCTTAATCCCTTTGTGCCTGAGTTCTCCAGGCTTAAAGAATATTAGAGAGGGTTTAGGTACAGCTGATCCTGCTCTGGGGCCATGTGTAACACTGGGAAAAACCACGTTGGAGGGACACAGGCACATGGCACTTCATGATGTGGTATTAGGTCAGAGGTTAGGCTTGATGGTCCTGGAAGTCTTTTCTAGCTTTAATGATCCATACCAGGCAGTCTTTGTGGACTTGGACAGATGAAAAGCCAGTGGGATGCCCGTGACACCATCCCTGCTGCACCTCTGTGTCCTCTCTCTCCATCCAGGATTTCTCCTGGATGAATCAGCAGGTGCAGCTCACACAACCTGTGCTGGGCTCGCTCTGTTTCCTTCCACCACCACACACCTGGCTTTTTCCCCCCACTTGTAATACATTTCAGGCAGAGGCTGAAGTGCAGCATAAAGGAATGTGTGCCCAGGACAGCAGGTCGAGGCAAGGGACACCTTTCTCTTCTTCTCTCTTCCTCTCTCTTCTAGCCCAGGGCTTTGTTAATCCCCTTCCCACCCCTGCACTCAGCTGGATAACAGCTCTCTCTCCCACAGAAATATGTACTGTGTCCTCACTGCATTAAGCATTGGCTTCAAGTGAATTTCTCTCACAAGCAGAACTAATAAAAGGACTAAAACCTGCCAGGTTCCACTTGACAAATGGCTGGAAGGAGGACATCTCCCTGCTTTTAGCGTTTGCAGTGATTGATCAGGGCGGGCTCGGAAGCAGCTGACCTGTTGAGGGTTTCCAGAGGGGGAATGATGGAAGGAAGATAATGCTCCTTTCTGGTTGATCACTGTAATTTTTGCTTTTCAGCAGATAACATATCCAGTGTCCAGAAATCACCACCTGTGTTTTGGAACTCGCCCAGGAGCTACAATTTAAATCCATGTGTGCATCTGTCTGCTCAGCTCACCATCCCCAGGCGGATGACAGGGGCTGGGGGTGCTGCTGCAGGCACACACAGAGGGACAGTGTCGTCCCAAAGTGCTTTATGGCCCGGAATGATGGTGCCCAACAGATCAGAGCAGAGCCTGGCATCAATCTACTGAAGGCTCCAGCAAGGCTCTGTCAGGCATCTCCTTTCAGTGGAGCTCTGCCAGTCTCTCCTGAGGAAGCTCTGAAAGCTGGAGAGGAAAGCTGAGGAGCTCTGAAAGCCCACGCTCCAAGACGGATGAGTTTTCGCTCAGCTGGAGGTAGGAGAAGGAGCTCTGGAGCAGGGAATGCCAGCCACACCTCTGGGCAATGCAAACTGGCCAAGGCTGGATGTGGTCCTCGCCCAAGGTTGAAGGGACAGAGCCTCCATTTGTGCAAGGGACTTTCTTTTAAGAAAGTCCTGAGTTCTGGCTTTCAAAAAAATCTAAGGAGTTACACTCCTCCCGCAGGTACTGGGGGCCCTAGAGAGTTGTGAAATGTCCAGTTGATCTGAGCTGCCTTCTCTCAGCCAGACAAGGTGGGGCAGGGACAGAGCCTTGGGATCTGCTCTGTGAATTAACTCATCCCATAGATTTTTCTCATCGAATCCATTTGCAAGCCACAGTGACAGTTGTTATTTATTTATCTAAATAAAAAGAAGCAATTAGCTAAGAGGAGATGCACCGTGACCTCATTGTGAAAGCTGTTCTCTGCTTGCTGGGGGTTTCAGACACTTCATCACAGCAACCAGGGGTGTGCTGAGTCCAGGCTCAGGTGGGAGAATCAATGGCTCATCCTCGAGCTTGTTGTGCAGGTGAATGCTCTCATGTTTAATTGACATCCTATTTACGGTTGAAGTGTTGCCCTTTTTGGGTTTTTTCTTCCCTTCTCTGTCCAGGAAGGAGGATTTGGTTCAGCAGTCGGTCACAAGAGATGAGCAAACAAGCTGAGAACACTTGCTCTGGAGCGTGTTTGAGATCAGGCAGCTCTTCCTGACCCCTGTCTTGCCTCCCTCCTTCCCAGCAGCTTTCCCTAACTGCATTAGGAAACTTCCTGGAGCGTTCCTGGAGGTGGATTTTCCCAGGGAGTCATCAGCACTGCTGCCTGATTTGTCATTTTGTGCAGTGGATAAAAGCAATTTCATGTTTGACTCTGAAACCCCTTGTTCACTTTATGAATAACTCCTGTAAGTATCACTTCAGAAGCCGATCTAGCAAAGTGACAGGAAAGCGATACTCCTGGGATGTCCGAAAAAAAAAAAGAGAGACCAGATTGTGTCTGCAAGGCCTGGGGGTGTTTTTGTGAGCTCCTCCGTGTGGGCGGGGGCTCAGGGAGAGCAGAGCAGGCACTGGAGCCCCGTGCCTGGCACAAAGCCACCTCTGCAGCTTCGCTGGTGTCCCTGTGCCCCTTTTAAAGCCCAGAGCTGAGCTGCCACCCCAGGCGACCTGAGCAGGCAGGGCCTTTGCCACCACGGTGTCACCACGGGTTCGGTGCCACCCTGTCAGACCCATCAGTGCCAGATCATTTCAGAGCAACACATCAACACCTTCCAGCTCAGCTGATCCATTGCTGGCCCTGACTGAGATCAGCAACAATTAATATTGAATCCTCATTAAGGGGGAAGGACTCTGGTTTTTCTCCCCTCTCCAGCAGCTGCTGGCAGGGCACTGGCTCAGGATGCTCCCAGGAAGGCTGGGGCTGACCATGCCAGTGACTGAACCCCCATCCCTGGAAGTGTCCAGGGCCAGATTGGACAGGGCTTGGAACAACCTGGGATAGTGGAAGGTGTCCATGCCCATTGCAGGAGGTGGAACTGGATGATCTTTACAGTCCCTTCTAACCCAAACCATCCTGGGATTCTCAGTGTTCTCAGTTCTTATCAGCAGTTGTTTGTGCGCTGCCCAGACCTCACTTAATGCAGGTTTCTCGTTAAAATACCTCTGTTTAACTCCAGGATCGGTGCCCTGCTGAAAGGAAGTGCAGCTCTGCCAGCTCTCTCCATTTTTAATTGTCACGATAACCTCCCTCATTCCTTGCTGAGACATAAAGCCTGCACAGTCTGCTGGGACCTTCCCACATATTTCTGCAGCTGCAGGGACTTGTCCTGACTTCTGCTCTGTTATTGAGGAGATGTTGATGCATTTACTTGCAGTTGCTGAAGCAAAGAATGTGAAGAGATCCCCTGGCCCTGTCTGCTCGCAGTAGTTGGTCACTGAAGCACATGCAGATTTTTGCTTTTCAGATTTATTTTTTTGTGCACAATTAGGCTTAGACAGAGATAACTGTGTCCAGCTGGGCTTTGGCATCAGCTGGAAACTCTCCAGGCTGGTGCAATTGCTGGTGCCTGCTGTGCTGGGAGGGTTTGGGTGCTGTGAGGGGAGCCCAGTGCAGACTCTCCACTGGCTCCATTTATCCAACTTTTCTTGGGGTATTTCCTTGCACCTTCTTGTCCTGAGCTGTGAGCACGTGGGTGCTTCTTCAGCTGCTGCTAGACAAGCAGGGGAGTTGGAGGAGATCTGAAAACATCCCTGGGTTATGTCCTGGCTGGGCGGGAGTGGGAGGGGAGCACTGGGGTCCTACAAAGGGTAAAAAGGTGACTCCTCGTCCTTTCCTCTTTCAGAAAGAAAAGGAAGGGCAGAAAATATGAAATACTGAAAAGCCTTTAAACCAACCTGAGCCAAATAATCTGAGGGGTGCATATTTGAATTCTTCCCTCAGGTGGAATGGGTGGACCTTGAGCTGGTGACATTTCTGCCACATGTCCCAAACTCACCTTGCTTTTATTAAAAGCCCACATCTCACAAGTCAGGCCCTTGGATGCCTCCTGCTCAGAGTAAGCCGTGAGGAGGGGCTGGGGAAGGACTCACACTTATGGAATGACTGCTCATGGAATGCTGTCAGCATTTCTTTAAGATGCCAGAGGCTTTAATAAGCAAGGGATTAATTACACTTCCCATGGCTGCCTGGCAGCTTCACCTCAATGCTTGAGCGCGTTTGCATATTGTTATCAGAGGGCAGTAAAATAATGGCATTGTCCTCTCATTGTCCCCCAGTGAATCTGGGGTGATGGGACCCTCTGGAGGAGCTGGAGGCTATGCTGGCAGGCAGGGGGTGAGCTGTGCTCCACAGGTCACCATTCCTCTGCTCCAGCAAGTGTAAATGAAGGGATTTACTCCGTTATCCACTCTGATTATGGACAAGCTGCTGGGTAAACAAGGCAAAGGCAAGGCTGGGGTGAAGCCACACAGCTCAGGTGGCTTTTTGGAGCTGCTCTTCACAACCTTGTTTGTGTAGTTGTGCTTGCCAGTGCCTCTGGGCACAGCCTTTGAAGGTCCTTTCCTGCTGCAGGTGATTCATGAGGCAGCTCGAGGTGAACCTTTCTGGCATGTTTTGTTTCCTGTTGTGGGCAGACCTTGGAGCATCAGGTTTCCAACCACCCCTTATAGCGAGCAAAAGTCCTACATTCGTGACTTCCCCTGAGGCACTGGGGATGACTGATCAGGCAGTTCTGACCAAAAATGGCACATGAAGTGTTTGCTCCTTGAGGAGCTGAGTAACGCACTAATGAGTGCAAGACAGATCCTGCCGCTTCCCATCCGATGGGAATTAATTGTGCTTGTGCTGGAGCAGAACCAGGCTGCCTGCTCATGCATTGATTATGGCTTAACTTTCCAGAAAGTACAATTGAGCTGAACTTTTCACGGAGTTTGAGCCAGGAGTGATGCAGTCAATGAGAAGTGCACCAAGAGCTCTGCCTTGAGCAAGCGCCGAGCCAAGGCTGAGCTGCTGCAGTGTCCCGTAGTGATCCCAGCATTCCCATCTCCCTCCAGACAGTGCCAAAGTGTTTATCTTTGATGAACCAAATTGCTTGGCTGAGTGCTGGGCCTTGGCATGGCCTGGTGTGTGCCAGTGGAAGGACTTCCCAAGGCTGTCCTTCCTGCCGGGCGCGGGACTGCTTGTCCTGCTCTGGATTTGGGGTGAGGAGCTCAGGAAGGGGTTCCTGGACTGCAGAGCTGAATGTAGGACTTGCCCTGTCCTGGGGCTGTGAAAGGGGAATCAGCACCAGGGTTGCCTGAAGGAGCCTCCTTTGGGCTCTTTGGCCCCTGGCAGAGGTTTAAAAATTCTTTTTATTTAAGTAGAGAGAATGACCCCTTAAATCCAAGAATCAGAGCTTATTGCCCTGAGGAGCCCTGATGGCTCCAGCTGCCCAGGCAGATGCTGGGTGGGTAAAGCCCTCTAAAAAGCAAAGCTGGGCTTGGCTGAGCTGAGCTGGGCCAGCCCCTCACTTGCTCCCAGCCCATGAATCAAAGCCCAGCTCCAGCACTGCAGACCTGCCCACAGCCCCATCACTTATTGCTTAACAAGTGCATTAGTGTAAATCAAGAGGCAGGTTTCAATTATCTAATAGAAGAATTATTGATCCACGCTCTCCTCCTGAACACTCAAATGTTCCAGGAGGAGAAGCAGTATTTGTATATGCTATAAAAAATCTGGAATGTGTTTTTATGTTTCAATTAGGTGGTACTTGGAGAGTGGGTGCAAGATGTTTTTGTAGGAGCAGGTGTGGCCAAACTGTGACAGGCACAGAGTCACTGGTGGTCCACGGCCCTGGTTTTGGGGTCAGCAAAGGACAGCAATAGATGACATTCCTCCCTTTCCCCTTAGGATACTCTGCAGGGAAGTCCAGGGCTTCACTTTCAACTCATTGCCCATGGAAAAGTGCAGCTGTTCTTTAAAATGCCAAATTCAGTTTAAGTGTATCAAATCAAACCAAATTTCTTCTCCCCGTCCCTGCCCCGTGGTTCTGATGGTAGGGGGGAGGGAGGGGATTTGTGCTTCTTGGAGACACGATGTGAGTGTAAGGAGCCTTGGGCATCTGGCTGATAAAACAAATATCCCACAAGAGGGTTAATTCCAAGTGGAATTATTCTGAACCTTCAGCTTTCAGTCCATTGTCCTGTGGTGGCTGTGTAAAATGCCACTGAGGGATGTTCCTTTTTCCCTTTGATATAAAACATGGGGCTATTTTAGAAACTTAAAACTCATTCCAGACTCTTCTCAGCACTTCTTTTCAAAGCAGCTCAGTTCAGCTGTCAGTCCCCAGCTCCACTTTTAATTAAAATATAGGTTTGTAGTCTTCCCTGACAAGCAAACATCTACAGTAAGTTGCAAACTATAGAGCAGTCCTTCTCAGCTTAAGAAGGATGCCACATCAAACATCACTTGGCATCTCTCTAGGAGAGCTCTCTAAGAATAAATATACAAATAAAGTTGTCAGCTGAAAAGTTGTTGATAACCCTTTTCTGGGACAGGGAGCTCAGATGAGACGTAACAGCAGCTGCCTGTACTTCCTGCAGTCCCAAAAATGTTTCTGGAGACTCCATGGCCCTGAGTTGATCGGGTTTTTTTCTCCATTGTACACGGTGACACAACTTGTGAAACGGTGTCACTGTAATTTGGGGGAGCCCTGGGGCAGCTGAGGGGTCCTGGGCCAGCAGAGAATTGCTGTGGGGATTGCTCAGCCCACCTCAAAACAGAGCTGGGGTGACCCCAGGGACCCTCCCCTAGGGATGGGATGGAAGCACAGGGAAAGGTGGGAACAGCCTATGCTGGGGAGTTTGCACAGAATATTCTTGTGGTTTGAGCACCTCACTGCCAGAGCAGGATTTCCCTGCTGGAATGAGGCAACTGCTGAACCTGTCACTGCTTTCATGTTCCACTTATTGAAAACCTGAGAAACCCTCCGAAAGCAAATAAGATTAATTCCAAACAAACGCATGGCACCGAGCAAAAAATCGTGCTGCAGCTTTATTGCTGTCATGGTTATTAACAGGTTTCTTCTCCTGGCCTGGCTGCTGCTTGCTGTATTTTTCAGTGTTTGAAGTTTTTTAAGTCCCCTGAAGGTCTCAGGGTTAGAGCAGGCCGCTCTCACCCTGTTTGGGGGGTCAGGCTGGGCTTCTATAAAGAAGGTTGACCTAAAATAAGCAATGGGATCACAGAACTCTGAATATGGGATTAGAAACTTGCTGATGCAGCTGGGTGGTTGGGATGGATGTTGTGGGAGATGCTCAGTGTTGAGAGGCTAAAATGGTCCAGCCTGCAGTGACAGAACAGTCCCCGAGTGCCACACATCTGCCAGGGCAGATTTCCCTGCAGCACTGGCAGGGAAGGGGGCTTGTTCCTGTTTCCCAGCTGGAAACCTGTGCAGTGTCAAATATTCCAACTCCCAGCCAACCCTCGCCCCAACTTCTGGTACCCAGGCTGGGTTTGTGACTTTGATTCACATTTTTGGGGGCCACCCAGCAGGAACCACACAGCTCCTGCCTTCCTCTACCCCTGTTGGTGCTGCTCTCCATTCAGAACCCTGCAGCATCATTCCACACCCTTTTACGGAACAGAACATCCTCCTCCTGCGGCCTGAGCAGTGTGGTAAATCCATCCAGGTGGGAAGCATCAGGAGAGGACAGCAGTTGTATTTTCCCTCTGCTGTTTACACATTGCTTTAATTAGGAGGCTGCCTTTGATTAGCTGAAGAAAGCCCAAGCTGTGTCAATTGAAATTAATTTCCCTCTATCAATTTATCCGTTGTGAAAAGTTTGGGTGGCTTGTTCCAAACTGGAATGTGGGCAGCGCAGGGAGAGAAATCAATTTTCCTTCCAGGTCTAATCATGAGCAGTGTGAAATTAAGTTGTCACCCAGGCCCCCTAATCCTTGTGTCTAAGTGCATGTTGGGCTCTTTGCTGAGGCAATTACAGCAACCTGGTTCCTCTCCTTCCCTGACTTCCCTCGTTAGAAAACACTTAAGGGCACAGCTCCCTGTGACACGTTGTCACCAGGGAGGGACAAAAGTTTCAGAGGAGAGAAGTAGGACATGTAAGAGCAACATGAACTGGTAGGAATCAAGAAGCTATTTATGAGCCATTTACTTACTTAGCCCTAAAAATAGCCAGGGCTGTATGTGAAATAGGGCTGTGATTGAAATCAAGCCCTAGACATGAGGTAATGGGAAGGGGGGGGTACAAAGAGAGATGCTATCAGGTATTCTATAAATACCCCTGCTGGCCTCTCCAGGGATGGGGCAGGGGTTTGGTTTGGGTGTTTCCTCCCAGGGGTTGGAGGGGTCAGTGAGGCCCTGGGGTGGAGCTGAGTTTGCTGCAAGAGCAAAGGCGATGGGAACACCGGCAGATGCCGAGACTGAAATCCATGGGGATGATCCCCCACCACCTCAAATCCCAGTTGCAGTGTCCCATCTCCTGGCCAGTGCTGTTCTCAGGGTTCTGTGTCCATTCCTGGGCTCCTCAGCACAGGAGGGACAGGGAGCTCCTGGAAGCTGTGGAAATGAGGAAGGGCCTGGAGCATCTCCCTGCCCGGGAAAGGCTGGGGGAGCTGGGGCGGGTCAGCCTTGAGAGGAGCCCCAGCTGAGAGGGGCCCTCAGCCCTGGGTGTCCCTGGCTGCAGGGAGGGCTCAGGGCAGGGCCGGGGCTCTGCTCCGGGGGCCCAGCAGTGGCACCAGAGGAACGGGCAGGGACTGATCCCAGGGAGTTCCACCTGCACACGAGGAAGAACTTTACTGTGGGCACTGGAACAGAGCCCAGAGAGGCGGTGGAGCCTCCTTCCCTGGAAATATTCCAGAGCCCTCTGGACACACTCCTGTGTCCTGTGCCCTGGGATGACCCTGCTGGAGCAGGTGACCCTCTGTGGTCCCATAAACCTGACCCACGCTGGGATTCTGGGATTCGGTTCCAACCCTCCTGCCACAATGAGATGCTTTGCAAGTCAAAAGGTGCTGAGTAACTTCTCCTGGAAGCAGCTCTCTGCAGCACAACCCCTTTGATCTCCTGCTTCCATCTGCTCTTTTATTGCTCCAGAGCTGCAGTGTTGCAGTTTTTAACTCAAGAGGTGACATACGGGTCCTTTCGGGTCCCTCGGTGTTGGAGCAAGCCCAGCACCCTGGCTGGGTGCCACAACCAAGCTGTGCCTCTCACCTTAACCTGCACAGAAGCACTCCAGGGAGTGGACTCAGAGAAGCAGATGGGTTTAAATTCCTGTTTACTGTAGGCTTTTAATAAAGGAGGGGACGTGTGTAATGTCACCAGCTCTGCCCACTCACTGGGGAATTTGCCCTGTGACACTCGGACACTTTTCCAGCCTTTCCTTGGAGTGGAGAAGCGGAACTGTGCTCTTGCCACACTGCAGTTAAATAAATTCACTGCTCCTCATAAAGCCTAAACCCTATAAAATACAGCTGTTCTCTCCTGCTGGGTTTAAAAAGAAATGGTTTCACAGAAATGGCTCCAGGTGTGCGTTTGTGCCAGAAAGGCTCGTGAATGCCTGTTGGAAGGGTTGTGGAAATATTTTGGCAGATGTTGCTCCTGGGCCAGGAGATGCTGCTGCGGGGAATGAGAGTCTCTGAGTGGGGGGATGCAGCGGTTGGGCACTGTCACAGCTGTGGCTGTGAGGGACAGCCTGTGTCCAAAGTTCTCACAGCGTGGTTTGGAGGGCACAATTCGGTCAAAGGTTGGACTTGATGATCCTGGAGGGCATTTCCAGCCTTCACAACCCTGTGATTCTGTGTCTGGTGTAGTCCCAGAGTGAGCCAGAGCACCCTGGGCTGTTCTGCTGCCACAGACCCTGCTGAGGGTCGCCTGCCCGAGGCTCCGGAGGGAGGAGGTGGAAGTCCTGAGCCGTCTGCTTTTCCAAGTCTTCAGCCCAGCAAAAGCAGGGTGCAGTGTGCTGGCAGCAGCCTGGTCTGCTCTTCCTTAAAATATGTTTGAAATCAAGGAGCTCAACACCCCTGTAACCAGGGAGAGTGGGAGGGAGCAGAGACCGAGCCCAGCTGTGGTGGTGCAAAATGGGATTTATAACTTGTGACCATTTTTCAAGTGAGAATCATTGATTTCTGTATTTTTTTTTCTCATAGAATTTCTTCTCCTTGAAATAGAAGAAATTGCCTGAAGCACCTGGTTTCCCAGGGATCCAAGGCCATTCCTCCCTGGTGCCCTGAACACGGAGGCTGCTGTGACGTGTGGAGCTGTGCTGGGAGGTTTGTAGCCAGAAGGGGCTGGGGATGGTTGAATGCTGGAGCTGGAGGTGCCATTTTCCCAGAGAATCTTTGGATGTAGTGTTTCTTCTCATGGCAGTGCTGTTTTCCCTGCAGTGCTTCACAGTCCACCAGGAAGGAAACCCATTCTTTGTTTCTGACTTACCCTAAATGCCTTTCTTTGTTAATGTCAGCCCATTCTTTTTGTACTGCCTGTTCCAACATAAAAGGAAACAAATTCTTTCTGAGCCAAACTGCAGATTTTTGCCCCAAAAGTGCTGTTGTGATAATTTTTGAAAGGCTGCAGAAAGTTCTCTTGGTAGGCACTAAAACCTTGCAGATTTTGAACATTTTCAAAGGCTGGGCTTGATGATCTTGGAGGTTTTTTCCAACCTTAATGATTCTGTGATTCCATCTCTGTGCATTTGGGTTGGGAGAGGATAATTCTGAACAATTCTGCTTCCTCTTGCCTTTACAAAGTCATTATTGCAGGCACAGCCATGAATTTGGGGAGAGCTTAAACCCTGCCTCTCGCTTCCCCTCCCTGAATAATGGATGGTTGAGGGGCCTGGTGGGGTTGTTAATACTCCTGTGAAGTCACAGACCATCTGTGAGCCCAGGGAGAAATGGGAATAGCAACGTTTTGTTTTGTCTGCTCTACAAAACGGGAGCTGGAGATTGATTAATTCTTGTGAGCTGATCAGAGAGCTGTATGTTTTCCAGATAGAGGGGATCAGGAACTGGGGGTCTGTCTGGGGGTGATGGGATGTCTCTGTATCTCCCAAGTTTCAGTCTGTCCAGTGTGACAGCATCCATCAGAGAGCCTGGGCAGCGTGTGGGGACAAAGGAATGGAATAAATAAAGAGATAATAAAAAAGTGATAATTGAAAATCAGAATGAGATTAATTCTAACTGACTCTACATCAGGAACTGGAGTGGCAGGACAAGGGGCAACGGGTTCCCACTGCCAGAGGGCAAGGTTAGATGGGATATTGGGAAGAAGTTCTTCCCTATGAGGGTGGTGAGGGGTTGGGATGGAATTCCCAGAGAAGCTGTGGCTGCCCCATCCCTCGAAGTGTCCCAGGCCAGGTTGGACAGGGTTTGGAGCAGCCTGGGATAGTGGAAGGTGTCCCTGCCCATGACAGGGGGATGGAAATGGATAATCTTTACATTCCCTTCCAACCCAAACCATTCCACGATTTCCTGATTCTATTTTCCTTCTCATACGAAGGAACGTGGCCTATCACTACTCACTTGAAAAGACAAAAACCACACTGTGCTGAAATAGTGACTTCAGATCCCTCTGTGAATATTCCCCTGCAATTATTCAACTCTGTTATAGTGGTTCAAACATTTTTGGATCCTGAACCTGAAAGAGAAACACTGTTTATCGCTTCTAATTTCTACAACTGGGTCTGAAAACTAATTAGTAAAAGAGACTGTACCATCTGCTTCCTTGGGATGTGCTCCTGCTATAACTATTTATATTTTAAGTTGGTTCTTTTTTCTTTGTAAATTTACTCTCACTCCTAAAATGGTTCAATCCAACCCATTGTTGTTTTATTGTGGAGTCATATTCTGCTCCTTCTGGATCTGCATCTCTTCTTGGCATCAAGAGTACCTGAGAGGAAGGAAACATAAAACTTAATCCTGTCATTCTTTCTGCACGAATCTGCCTGGTTTATATTCCTGGGGCAGCTCTTGCAGGAAAACACTGCAGAGTTTGCAGGTAGGAACGGCAGGAGCTACCCACCTTAAAGAAAACAACAATTCTCCGTGGGGAGGGAGCAGGAGAAGGAGATTCAGACTGCCCTTGTCTCCTCAGCCCTGGAAACAGGGATGGCACGGGCTAGGAGGGTTCATGGCTCTTGGTTTGACCAAAAATTCTGGCTTTGGGGCAATCTTTGGAGCAGGGCAGGGCTGATGCTTTTGCCATGCCAAGGAGTGTTTTCCACATCAGAGACTGGCAGAGCTCAGTGATTCTCTGTGGTGGATATTTCCCCTAATATTCCACTTGAGTTCTCCATCACTGATTTTAGTATTATTATTCCTGTTTACACACTAAACAACCCTTCCTCCCTGCTGGCTGATGTCCTCATTGCGTCTGCTTTCTGCAAGGGAGAGCAAGATCTTATCCTTAAAATAAACACAGTGATGGAGACTTTGGAGCCCTGCTTTGCCTCTGCAGGGGGTGGGTAATGCTTCCCTGAGCCTCCACTCCCAACTGCACCAAGCTGTGGGTCCCAAGCTCTTGAGAAAGGATTTTAGCACAGCAGATGAGGAAGAGAGCGCTGAGTTTTAGGCAGTTGAGCAGGAGCAGTGATTCCCTCCTGGAATTGCAGTGCCACTGCCAGCTCTGCCAGAGGTGGGACAAGGAAATCAAAATAACTCAGAGCAGCCAAGTCAAAAATGTCAATCTGAGGTATATCCACGTTCTTCTGCTCATTTCTCCTTACCTGCAAAAGGATCAGATCTTAACAAGAGAGAAAATTAAAACAATGGTTGTGATGTGGCTGAAAATCCACACGTATGATGGATGCTGTTCCCCCTCCCAGGTGCCAAAGACCTTTAGACCTTCAGCTCATGAGATTCCCATCAGGCCAACAAAGGTCATGCTTGGCAAATAACGTGTCTCAGATGAGCTTCTTCCCCTGCATGAGCTGAGCTGCTTGGATCATGCCCTGCTTTTATCCCTCCCTTTGAGGGCTCCCAGGCTGGTGGCAGGAAAGCCATTATCAAGGAGCTGTTCCTTTGCCTTGGCTTTGTGGATATAAATACTGACACCTTGTTCCATTTTTCATGCATTACTTCTTTTCCTGCCCCATTCAAAAGAACAAAAGGAGTTCTGAGCTCTCTGAGCCTGGAATTTGACGGGTTTTGCTTGGTGGTGGCATTGCCCGTTTTTTAGTTCTGCTCAAAAACAGCTTTTTCCTTTTACCTGAAGGGGAGAGGGGGGAAATGAAATGATGGGGAAAACTGGAGGAGGTTTAACCTGCATGCATGAAGCAGCAATTCCAGTGATTTTATTGTTTGGGCTTTCTGATGGTCGTCCCAAATCATCAATAAAGCTCTGGCTGTCTCTGCTTCGCCCTCCTTGTTAGCTGGAGGCACAGCCCAGTGCTGGGGCTCTGTGGCTGGCTGGGAAGTGCCTGCCTGGCTAATTCCCCTCTCCCCCTGCCTCTCCAGCTGGCTCTCACTCCCATTTGGAATATATATGGGACGAGAGGCACACATGGCTCGGCGAAGCAGGCGGGATTTACGGCCAACAGACAATGTTTAGTACAGATGTGCACAGCAGCAACTCTCAGTTGCCAACAAAACCTCTGGAGAGATACATCATAGCAGGAAGTTGTCAGCAGTTAATTTTCAGAGGGCTAAACTTCACCCATTTTTTAATAGAAGAGGAGTCTGAAGGACCAAAGAGAGAATAAATCATTTGGACTCCTGGGAGGTTTTTTAGCTCCTTCCCTGAGCAAGCATTGCTGCTTTTTCTCCCTTGCAACAGGTAAAATATTGGGGGTTTAACCACTGAGACAAATATTCTTAAATAAGCAAGACTTAGAAAAATAAAACTAAAAACAGCTTTCCTCTGTGAGATCCCTTGAATCCTTCTGCAAGAAAGATGCCAAACACTTGGATAAAGGTCTGATTGATCTTGTAGGTGATACTTGAGTGACAGAGTGAGGGGGCCTGAGCTGTAACTGGTGGATGTGAAAAGTTTGCTGACAGGGTTGGTTGCTGACTATTGCAAAATTAGTTTTGGGGTGTTGATTTGGGGGTTTTGGGGTGGGTTTTTTTGGAGGTGGGGGTAATTTCTTTGCAGCTCAGCTCCTCTGCCAGCCACAGATGTCAGAGAGAAAGAAGAGATGGCCACAGCTCGATTGCAGGACTGCCTGAATGGTGGTTCGTGGTTGGGGCTAAATCAATGATGTTTTATTGAGGCTATGGTACGAAAGGAGAGTTTCTGTTCCTTCTGAAGAACTTCAATTCATCAAAGCATTTCAGCATTTTACTCGCAGTTAGGCCAGGGTTTAAGTCCAGTTCTACTGTGCACAGTGTGAATGGGGTGGGTGTCTAATGCTCACTGTGGTTGCTTTGAGTGCTCCTAAAATTTTCTGCTGCCACCGAAGTTGGGGATTTCCTTCCTCTATGGAAGCTGGCAATTGTCTTCCTTATATCACAAGGAGGTTTAGTGGGCATGGTGGGATTCAGCCAAGGGTTGGACTTGATCCTGGAGGCTTTCTCCAACCTTAATGATTCTGGGATTCTGTATTAATAAACTCAACAATTCCACAAAAATCCACAAATCACAGAATCATGGAATGGTTTGGGTTAGAAGGGACCTTAAAGCTCATCCAATCCCACCCCCTGCCCTGGGCAGGGACACCTTCCACTAGCCCAGGGTGCTCCAAGCCCCGTCCAACCTGGCCTTGGACACTTCCAGGGATCATGGGGCAGCCACGGCTTCTCTGGGCACCCTGTGCCAGGGCCTCCCCACCCTCCCAGGGAAGAATTTCTTCTGTATATCCAACCAAAATTCCCCTCTTTCCGTCTGAACCTCAAAATCTTCCTGTGTCCCGAATGGTGGTGGCAGCTCCGGCTGTTTCTCCCCACTTTGTGCTGTTCTGTTTGTCCTTCAGCACAAACTGAAGGACAAACAGGGATGGTAAAAGCTCCTGGAAGTTGAAGCAGACCTTTGGCTGCCATCAGCAGAGCTCCTTCCCCCAGCTGAGGCAGTGGTCTGGAAAGCTCAGGAGACAAAGAACTTGAGCCGAAAATTCGCTGTGGAACAATTCCACTCTGTCATCTTTCTCTTTATTACCCTTTCCTCTGGGGCCATGATGGGATTAGTGATATTTCCATTTGTCTGTTTTATGTATTTTGTTTTCCCTTCCTCTGAAAAATGATTACAGGATGAAAAGTTTGTCAGGCCTTGGAGTTCAGCAAGATTCTCTCTGGAATTAATTTCCTACCATGGAGTGTGAGCAGGCATCTAGAAAAACACCATTTGATTATAGTTTTGTTTTCATATAAGAAAATTATTATTTTCACTTGTTGGTGGGTGTAGGACACAGAGCTGTGTGGGAAAGCAGGATTTTTACTTATCAGATGCCTGAAGACTTGAAATCCCAAGAAGCAGTAATGAGGAAAGCTGAGGAAATGGAAGTTTTGCTTCAGCTTAGGTTATTTCCTAAGTGTCAGAAATCCACAGCAGAGGAGAAGCGCAGGAGAAACAAGGACATTGACCTGGAATCAAATACCCCAGTGGGATGAGCTGGGATCTGTCAGAGCCTGAGGCCCAGCAGAGCCAGATCCAAGCGGGTCTGGCATGAAATGTCTTCTCTTGATTTTCTCATCCTCCCCATCGAGTCCCTCTCTCTTGATCTAATTGAAGGGGTTTGTTCTAACACCTGCTGCAATCAGGGCTAAATGCTTTCCATGGAAAATCAATGCCAGGAACGAAGCCTGTGCTGAGCTCTTGGCTCCAGTGGCTCTCCAGCACTGGTTCCCACTCGCTCCCAGTTGCAGAGACCCTTCTGCTCTGTCATTCCTTCCACCTGCAGCATCTTCCCGTAGCCACCCCCGAGTGGATTTTAGCCCAGAAACTTGTGGATCTTGCCTGCTCCACCATTTTGCCCTTGCCCTCAAGCTCACTGCTCTCACAACCTCTCTGATCATATTAAGATCAAATCAACCCCCCACGGTGGTGTTTGGAACGAGACCATCTTTAAGGTCCATCCCAGCCCAAACCATTCTCTGTTTCTAAGGTATCTGTGGTGTTTTCTGGCTCAGCAGCACGAGGAGGGACCCCATCAGGTCCTGCTGCTCCATCAGCTGCCTGACACCATTGCTGGGGCTTCCAGAGGGAGAGGCTGAGGAATGTTGGCTCCTCCTCAGGGTCTGTAGTGAGCAAAGATCCGTCATTTCCCCTCTCATGTTACCAGTGCTGATGGAGGATTCACTCTCCCTTTAAATGAAGTAACCTCTGCAAAGACTGATCGTGCCTGGAGCCCCAGACCTTCGTGCTAGGATGGTTTATTCTCCATCATCCAGAATAATTCCTTTTCTCCAGCTGCTGGCCTCGGGTTTCGTGTGCTGAGAGGAGCTGACTCAGAGATGACTCAAACTCTTCACACACCCTTGTGGGTTTGCAAATGAAAGAGCAGGATAAGGTTGGGTGGTTTAACAAGAGACCGCAGCCAGCCGCCAGCCCCTTCCCGAAATCCCAGGGGGAAGTCAGGACCTGGAAACACACCCTGGGCATGGTGGTTCAATGGAGTGAGCAAAAACCACTTGCAAATACATTTATTAGCGCTGTGGCTGTGGTTGGAGCTGAGGCAAAGAAGAAGCCACACAATTACCTGCAAATTCCTCCTGGAGTCCATAGGCCAGCAGGGAAAGAGCAAGGAACAGGGAGATGCTTCTGTTTTGCTGTGGGTTTTGTTTAATTCCACAGCCCTGATCTTGAAGGCAAATGATAAAACTGGGGAGTTTTAAAAGGAAATTGCCAATGTGGGGGCAGCTGCAGAACATGAAGGGTTACTGGGAAGCCTCAACACCAAAACTGGTCTCTGGATCCAGGTGTGTGAGGGACTTGTCCGAAAAGATTCTGAACCCATCAGCTTTTTCTCCGAGTGAAAGCAGAGGACCAGCAATCCCATGAGATTTCTGAGTCCATCCCCATCTCTGGTTCTGTCCAGCTGCTAGAAAATACCCTGGGGATGAAGGGGCAGAGTGGGATCCCTCACCTTGGGTTGCACAACAGGAATGAAGTAACCAAAAAAATGGCATTGATTGATGGTGGTACTGTTTCATTGAGTCTCACTAAGGAGCAAAACCAGCAGCTGAGCTGAGCCCAGGCCCCACCCCTGGAAATTCATGTTTAGTCAGGATTCTGGGTGTTGCAGGAGGGATTATCACCCTCTGTTCTGTAATAGCTGAAATGTGCTTTTAGACCTTGCAGCTGAGGGCTCCCAGAGTATCCACAGGCATCTGTCATTCCTGCTTAGCACATCCTGCGCTGAAAGCGAGGGAGTTGCACCTGGATACAGAGCTTTCCCTGCTCCTCAGCTGGGGAGACCCCCTCGGTGCTGCGAGGTCTGAGGCGGGGATTATGGGCTTTACAGTTTGTGGGATTGTGGCAGGATTTCCATAGGGCTTAATGGAGCCAATACCTGTAAATGAGGATATTTTTTAATTTATGGAGGTAAAACTCCTGTGGGAAACTGCATTTGCTGTTGTGAGCCTTAGAGGTAATTATAATCTCCTTTTTTGACACTGCACTGTTGAAAGTGAATGCCAACATTTCCATTTGAGGGCTTATTTGATTATTTTTCTCATTTTGCAAAACATTATTACATTAACCCGCCACTCCTGAATCCTTGTCCTACCATGGCATTTATGCATGAGAGGGTCTGTGCTCTGAAAGGAACATCAGGCTGAAGAATGCTCCATGATGATGGAAAGGCTTCTGTTTATCCTGTGGGTTTGGAATAAGAGCTTATTTTTGGCTTTGGAAGCAAATGTGACCTAGTTTGGATCCAAAATGTAATCTGAACCTTCAGCTACACATCTCGGATATTTATTAGGGCTGAAAGTAGTCAATAAATGTATGTGAATATATGAGTCAAACTGAGAAAGGGGAAGTTTAGGTTGGAGATTAGGGAGAAATTCTTCCCTGTGAGGGCAGGGAGGCCCTGGCACAGTCTGCCCAGAGAAGCTGTGGCTGCCCCTGGATCCCTGGAAGTGCCCAAGGCAAGGCTGGACGGGGCTTGGAGCACCCTGGGATAATGGAAGGTGTCCCTGCCCATGGCAGGGGGTGGAATGGGATGGGATTTGAGGTCCCTTCCAACCCAAACCATTCCATAATTTTGTATAACTCAATAATCTTCACCACCAGAGTGCCTGGGACCCCTTTTGTTCTGTGTCCCAGCCCTCACCCCTTTCCGTTCCAGTTAAACCAGAGGGGCAGGAGGAGACTCCTCCAATCTGCAGCGATCCCTCAGACTGTTCTGACCAAGCTCTCAGGTGAAACCATCCCTGAGAAAAATCCTTCCCCACCAGGACTCACTGCTCCTCATTTTTCCTCCCAGTCTGTGCTCACACTGTCCTGAATGCAATTCAGCTTCTGGGTTGTTCCTCTTAGTCCATGCAATGCTTTCCTTTTCCCCTGCTTACTTTTAATTAAATCTCATCACTTGAAAAATCCCAAGGAAGACTTTGCAAGATCTTTAATTTGATTTTTATTTTCATTAAGCTCAAACTTACATGACAAATCACCCAGAGCTGTTGCTAAATGCACTTTGTTTCCATGCAGCGCTCTTCTGGCTGAAAGTCCTGTTCCTGCCACAGGAATGTGGGCAGGAAAGGAATGTTCACCTGGGGTTTATGACCCTGACAACCTGTTTTTGTTATTAAAATCGTGGTGAGCAGCAGAAGTGATGAAATACTGAGTTCTGTGGAGTCTGCAGAGTGTTTTTTTAAACTCCAGTCATTATATATTGTGTTGGCATAAAGCAGAGGAAGAAGATCCTTCATAGAGAGCAAGCAATTCTTCTTGGACCTTAGGAAGTTAATTATTTTATATCCCATAACTGAAACTTGTAACTCAGTGTAATTGGCAGGAGAAGTCCCACAGTAACAATCACGGGGCTGGTTATTGTTTCTTCTAGTGCTCCACTGTGGGAATGCTGGAAAAACAGCCTCCCATCCTGGTGTTTATTGGCAAATGCTTAAATAAATCATGCCAGCCTGTAAAACAAGTTCAACGATCGATAATCTGTTCTCTTGAAATGGAAAGTGTTGCAGGAAGGGAAGAGCTGGGGACAGGCAGGGTTTGTGGTGCTTGTTTAGCTGGGATTGTGCTTTATGGATTAGGGAAAACCAGAGACCAAGCCCAGGCTGGATAAGGCTCTGAGCAACCTGGCCTAGTGGAAGGTGTCCCTGCCCATGGCAGAGGGGTAGAATGGGATGAGCTTTAACATCCCTTCAACCCAAACCATTTGGGGATTTTATGATTCTAGGAGGAATTTATGAACTTTGTTCTCCTCCCAGTCTGCCAACACCTCACTGTGGGACTGTAACAGGACATGGATTAACCTTGTAGTGCTCCCATATTCTGTTAAAAACCCCACTGATTGCCTCGGGCCCTGTTTGCAGCCTGGGTGAAGGAACCAGTGCTTTGTGTCGAGGTCCCCACGTCCCACACTGAGCACCGTGGTACCCCGGGGTTCCTCACCCCAGTGTTCAGCCCAGCGACACCAAAGCTCCTCGTGCTGCTGTCAGCACCAGTGGGAATGACCCCATCACCCCCATCCTAAGGGATTTGGTGCAGCCACATCAGCCCCAGCTGCCGAGGTGCCTCTTCCACCTGTGCTCAGCCCATGGAGGCTCTCGGCCGTGCAAGACTTGATTTTACCCAGGGGCTGCTGCTGCTCTGTCTCACAGACCCTCTGGAGCTGCCTCCCTCTTGCAACTGGATATACTAGGATATTTTTTCCTATCTGCCACTAATTTCTGCCTATTTCTCTCCTAGGTGGAGTCACAAGAGTGACACATCTGTGAACACTGACACGGCCTCACTCAGCACTGCCTCAAGATTCCAGCGTAGCCAGGGAGAAGAGCAGAGATAACAGAGCTTTGCTTAATGTCACCCTTGGCACTTGGGGTGGGATTTGAAGTGGAGGGAAAGGGCAAAGCAGGAGATCTCTGGTGAATGTGGCACCTCCACCCCGCTGCTGCTGCTGGGAGGAGCAGTGGCTCAGGCGTGGCTGAGGACACTGCTCCAATTTAATGCTTCAGTAGGAAATCTTAGGATGGATCCTCAGCTGGGACGAGCTGGCCTCACTTTCAGTGGAAACCAGGCAGTTTGTGAAGGATGGGGTCTGGCCTGTTGGTCGTTCGTGGTCTTCAAGCTCATCTGTTAAGCTGCACTCGAGTCTGCAGCGGCATTGCATTCCTGACACGTGGAGCAGGAGCAGGGCTAAGCACACACTCAGGATTAAGCATGTGAGTGTTTTACAGAAATACTCCTTGTGTCAGTTCACATATCCCTGTGCCCTTTTTTCTGCACGGAGATTGCTGGCTCAATTAAATTGTCATCTTCTTGGAAAAAAGATGTCCTGGTAGCAGGCCTGGGTCTCTTGGTACGAAACCACAATTCTGGAAGGAATTTAAACAAAGTCATCAGTTTTAGGGGGTTGCTGGATTTCTTTTTCTATCCCTTCCGTCAAGAAAAGGAAATATGCTCCTGAACTCTCCAGGTAGTGATTTCAAGGCAGGATGGCTCCTGTTAAATTAGACATTTATGAGCTATTTAGTAAATTACCTCAGAGACAAAACCTTTCAGACTTGTTTCCCATTTCATATGGACTATTTCAGAAAATTTTTCAGGATTATCTGGGGCTGGGAGGAGCTGAGGAACATTTGGATGTGGGAGAGGTGGCTTGGATGGGAATTCCTCAGTTGTCTTTTCTGGTGACAGCTCTGGGAACAGCGCAGGTCCAGTCCTGCCTGGAGCCTTTCCCAGTGTCAGCAGCTGAGGGAAGGAGCCTGAACGCTGCTTGTCCAGGTGACTGTGGAGGGGATGTGATGTGATCCCTCTGCAGTGATGGTCCGGAGGTGTTGGGGGGTGCCTGGCCCTGGGGGAGGCTGTGGTGGAGCCACACGTGGCTGGTTGTGGCTCCAGCTGCATCCTCAGACGGACACCCTGGGCTTGCACAGGGGCCAAGGCTGCAGCCCTTTGGCAGGAGGTGCTGTTTAGGCCATGGGGCCTGGAAACATCCCCAGGGAATGCTACAAAATGGGGTTTGTGGGGATCCGTGGGGGGCAGGGGATCTGCACAGAGCACACCTGGCCAGCTGTGGGTTGGGTTTATCCTCACCAGAAGCATCAAACCCACATCTCCTCCCATCACCCCTAGGTTTTGTATTGAACAAAACCTAGTTTGAAGCAGAACCTCCTGCTCTGGGATTTGTTTGCACTTTGCACTGGGAATTCTTCCCCTGTTTGCTTTCACAGCCCTGGCCTGATGTTCCCCTGACGCCGGGATGACAATTAAGGAGCTCAAAGCAGGGAGGGCTGTGGATGTTATTGATTAGGGCTCTAATTGCTTATCTCCCCACACTGTCCGAGCGAAATGGGCTGGATGGAGAGGCACTGAGTGAAATGGAGACGTGGCTGCCAGGGGACTCACTCAGATATCATTCCTCAGCACGAGGCTGCAGCATTTGGGAGCTGTTCTTGCTCAACCCAGCCGGTTTTGTCTCACTGCTGATCCCTGATCCTTTCCAACCTCTCTGCTTCCATGAGTCCCTCATTGTGAGCAGCCACGGGTGCAAGGGCAGGGAAGGGTGGTCACTGCAGGCACACCCTGTGTTCTGCTGGGAGCACCCCCCAAACATGTCAGTTATCTCATTAATTCTTTCCTTCCAGCCCAGCACCAATGCTTGGGCATTTCAGGGCACCACAGGACAGCAAGGGGCAAGTTACATCTCCAAATGTAGACAAGAGGTGGATTTTTAAAAATCCCCATCTCAAAAGCAGTTTAAAATGTGGGGGATACCTTTTCAAACTATTATCTGATCACAGTTTTGATCACTTGGAAAAGGAGAGAAAACGTCCCCGAAGACCGAAGCAATATGACAGTAAAGAGTGGAGAGCTGTCAAGAGCCAGGACTTTCAGAAACAAGAGCCCTCTGCCCATAATTTTGAGTTGTTTCTTGTCCAGGGAGGCTTTAGCCACCAGAGGTGTGGAAAAAGCAAAGTGAACTCTTTGTTAGCTGCTGCAGGAAAATTCGCTGCCCTGAGAGCACGGGATGATCCCAGAGTTGTCTAATTAGGCAGGCAATTGTTTAAAAAAGGATTTCACATCCAGGCCTGAAAGAGCTGGAATTGACCCGTGAAGTGAACAAAAGGCTGAATTTCATTCACGGCCCCTGCACAGAACCTGGCTGAGGAGAGGAGCCTCATGCTGCCTCTCTGCTTGGGGTGAATTTCATTAGAATGGGCTGATAATTGCATTGTAAAGCCAGAACCAAGCAGGGGGAATTTACCTTCAAGGCCCATGAAGGTCAAGATCAGCCTCAGAACAGTATCAGGCTTTTCAAGACAAAGTTATAACGTGAACAGGGAGAGAGGACTTTGTGATCTCAGGAGGTCTCGCAGATGTTCAAGGCTGACAGCAGCCATTTTGTGCCAATCAGGACATTTTTCAGGAGTGCAGCTGGGCCTGTGGTTCATCCAGGGCTCCTCCTCTTCAGGGGATCATTGGGTGCAATCATGGAGTTTGTTTTCCATGGTTTGGGGTATTCTCTGGAAATGCCCCAATCCTTTGGGAGGCAAGGTCAAGGAGGGGGCTTCAACTTGCTGGGAAAGTACACAATGCTTTGCTGCTAAGGATGCTCTTTTGGGAGCCTGAGCAGGTCCCAGAGGGTACCAGTGCTCCTTCCCAGATGTGCTGCACCTCTGGGGCAGACAGAAAACGCTGGATAAGCTGGAGCTGCCCTTCCTCCTTAGTGAATCCCTCCCGTGTGGAACCAGCAAGCCCCTTGGAGATAACAGCAGGTGGCTGCGAAAAACAGCGCAGATAAGGGAAGATTGAAGACAGTGAAACTGTTTTTAGGTAAATTTCTGCTTTTCAGATGAGATCTGCATGTTTATCCCCTATCTACATGCACACTTAATCCCCAGTTGCCATGGGACAGGAGAACTGCCTGTTTTTGCAAGCTCTTTCTCTGAGCAATTTCCTGTTGTTAATGCAGTTCAGTCCCTTGATTCCATTCCAGTCAAATCATTCCTGTTGTCTTTTCCGAGGTCATTGTGCTGCCTTGCAGTACCCGCACCTCTGTGTTTGCAAAGCCTGGGCATAAAGAGCCCTTTCTGAGGAGCTGCTGAGCCAGGCTGCCACAGCCAGGTGAGAGCAGACCTGAAAGGGCATTTCCATCCTTTGATCAGCTGCCAGTCCTGCTGCTCTGGGCACAACCAGGCTCGGCCTCAGACATGTAGTCTGACTTGATTTATGTAATCCTCAGATCTAGATAGTCCTCAGAATGCCCCACTCAGGATTATAACAAGGTAAATATGTTTTTAGCACACAAAACAAGTGAAAATCTGATTGTTCTGGTAAAGCAGACAAAAGCTGGAAACTCTTAGCAAGGATATTTTTGGGGTGAAGCAATGATGTCTGAGGGAGGGAGAGCAAGGCTTGGAACTGGAGAAAATGGGCTGGATGGCAGTAATAGAAAAAATTTCCTGCTTTTCTTACAAGCAGCCAAATCTGGAGTGGCAGAGGCAGCTCCCTTCTGCAGAGCTGCCTCTCTGACGACAAACACGTCGAGGTGTCAATGTGGGGAGCAGCAAGTTGTGTTCCAGACTCTCTGGTAAGTAAGAATACACTGTGCTTCACACGTGTTCAAAAGAAATCTGTCGTTCTCCTGAAGGTCTCACCCCACTTTGCAAAGTCTCTTTATTCCCCTTTCTCTGAGTCACAGAGTGAGGGGGGAGGTCAGGCCTTGTGGGCTGCAGAGAATCCCAAGAGCATCCCTGGCCACCGCATCCCAGCGGCGGGTGTTGGGTTGGAATTTGCTGTAATAACTCCCCTGGTGAGGTCACACCAGTGAAGGGAACAGGATGGGATCATCATTAGGTTAAAAATAGAAACTCACAGTCACAAAGCGTGTGGTACCTGGCAGTGAATTGGGTCCTGGCCCTTCCCCACATCTGGAGCTGCTGTTGCTGCCTGCACAGATGAAGGAGTCTCCCCTTTCCCCATTCCTCTGGCACAGCAGAATGCCAGGTCTCACCTGGGAGGGTGAGAGGCATGTCCTAATGGGAGGAAGGCACTGAGACCCACGGCAGGGAGCAGCTTCCCAGCTCCTCTTCTTGCCTGTGCCCACCCCAAGCTGTGTTTGGGGCAGCCTCAGCCTGGCTGTGTGGGTAGGACGGGTTTGTGCCTCTGCTGGATGATTCCAAAGGCACGTTTCCTCCCAGGCAGAGTGCTGGCATATGCACACACATGCAGCAGGCACTCATGGAACTGGCAAGCTGGAAAAATAACAGCATCCTCAGGGAAAAGAGAGGCTCCCATGTTGGTACCTTCCTCCCCTCTGCTGGCAGTTGCTCTGCACATCTCTAGCTCTCAGGCTGCTGCCCCTGAGAGCTGGGGAGGGAGATAAAACAATCTAATCACAGCGATGTTATTTCCCTCTCAAAGTTCTCTCGTGTTTTCATATGTGGATGTTGATAGCGAGGGCTGTAGATGTCACCGCTCTGGATTTATGGATAGAGATGTGCAGATGAGCGTGACAGCTGGGCGTCTGACTCCTTTCCATCGCAAAATCTGATCCCTCTTCTCTGCCATCAGTTGGATTTCGTGCCCCTCCTGACTCCTTCGTCGGCAGAGCTGGGAGCTGTGTGGAACTCGAGGCTCCATTTCCAATGATCTTGTCGGGTCTCAGCCCTCAGCAGTGAACTCATTAGCAAAATCAGCACAGGTGGACATCCCCTGATTGCAGAGGTGTCGTTTCTGAGCTGCCCTCCCTCTGCAAAGGCTTTTCCCCTTGGCCATGCAGGGTCGTGTATCGGGTTTATCTCGCTGAGAACAAACCGTGTCGTGCAGCACAGAGACCCCACTGGGACTCAGCTCAGGTCGTGAGAATCCTCTTTTCCAGAGGCAGCTCAGCATCCATCTCTTGTACTGCTGTAAATCAGGAGCAGTGGGGTTTAATTTGATTGCTGAGGCTGTGTTCTTACAGTCAGAAATTACAGCAGCAATGGGAGGGATTCTCAGCTCAGTGTCATGAAAGGGCCTGGAGTGACAGGACAAGGAGGGATGGCCTTAAGTGAAGGAGGGCAGGGTTAGATGAGATAGTGGGAGTAATTCTTCCCTGTGAGGGTGGGGAAGCCCTGGCACAGGCTGCCCAGAGAAGCTGTGGCTGCCCTTGACCCCTGGAAGTGCCCAAGGCCAGGTTGGATGGGGCTTGGAGCAGCCTGGGATAGTGGAAGGTGTCCCTGCCCATGGCATGGGGTGGCACTGGATAATCTTTGATGTCCTTCTCAACCCAAACCATCCTGGGATTCTGTGATTCTGTGACAGGAGGGCACAGCAGAGTGGTTAGGGATGGGCAGGGCTGCCTGTGAGGGTGCCACGTGCAGATGTGTCCCAGGCAGGCATGGCCCAGGCAGGCGTGTCCCTCTCTGGGCCGTGCTGTGGCTGTCCTGCAGCACCATCCACACCAGAGCATTCCCTGCTGCAAGGCTGAAGGAGCGGGACTGCTGTACGTCGAGCTGAGCTGATGAGGCTCAGCATCCCCTCTCCTTGTTTCATGTTTAATTAGCTGGTGCATGAAGGATGGATTGGATAGAACAAGGAAGCAGCAGGGAGAAGGAAGGTTAATCTATCCTCCAGCCTTGCTTTTCCTTCTTCCTTGTGATCTTATGAAGCAAGGAGATGATGTGTCTTTTGAAGTGTAAAGTACTCCCTATCCTTCTCCCCCCCCCCCGAAGTCACCTCCTCCTCCTCCTTCTCCTCATCCCAGCCTCAGTCCAGCTGCTTCCTGCCAGGTGCTGCTGATGGCCGAGGGGCTGGACCCGTCCTCCCCGAGGGCTGCATGAGGGAACTTGGAAACAAAATGTCAAAACTGGATTTTTTAAGCACCTCAAAGCCCTGTGCAGACAGTCCTGGAATCCTGGGGTGCTGCCCATCCCAGGCCAGGCTGGACAGGGCCTGGACTAACCTGGGATAGTGGGAGATGTCCCTGCCCATGGCAGGGGTGGAATGGGATGAGCTTTAAGGTCCCTCCCAGCCCAAACCTGTCTTGGATTTTGGGATTATGGGACTTAGTTTGGGGTTGATGGAACAGGAGGAAGAGCGTGGGCTGGGAGGATGCCGTGGAGCCCAAACCGGTGCTGGGAAGCTGTGGTGTCACCTGAGGTCTCCCCAGGACCTCAGGGCTCACAAACAGCAGTGCCACACCCTGAGCTGTGTGTAAGGAGAGGGAGCTGGGCTCTCTCCTCTCAGTCTTCAGGAGCTCTGTTCCATTTTTCAGGAAACTCTTTGAGAACAAGGAGCAGGGGAATCGGGACAGAGGAGAGGGCTCGCCTGGCAAGAGCAGCCCTTCCCCAGGCCCTGTGTTCTCCTCAAGTCACAGTAATTGAATTGTTTTAATATTAATGTCTTTTCTCGAGCTCTGCTGATGGGAGGGAGGGAGAGATGTTTCTTCCAAAACAGTCTTAAGCTAATGCAGAAAGTATGAATAAATCTCTCAGAGATTATAGCCCCTGGAAAGCTCCTGTGAATATCAGAAAGACATCCTTCCTGCTATGGGAGGTTTGATTGAATTACAAATTTGAGGCAACTCCAAAGCAAAACTGATTAAGTCTTTTCTTTCTTGCTCTCTTGTTGTAGCTTTTTAAGGCACTAAAGCTTTTTAATAATTAGAAATCCCCCCGTCCTGTTTGTAAGTGGTTATAATTGGCATCACCCTGCCTGTAAAGAGCTCTAATTGGCATCGTGTCCTCGTGGATGGTGACGCACCAGAGCACAAAATGTGGTGGGAAGTGTTGTCACTCCTTATCTCTGAGGGAGACCCGCAGCCTGGGCTATGGGAGGATCATCTCAGGGTTGAGAGAGGGCAGTGATGTCCCAGGGATGAGCCCCTGGGCACTGCAGGAGGTGACAGCTGAGGTGGCCAATGGAGGTGAAACAGAGATGGGGCTCCAGCTCTGCTCCCAGAAGGAACTGGAGGGCCCTGGGTACAGCCTCTTGTGTAGGAGATTGCTGTGAAAACAGCAAAGCCACTGTTTTGGGAGGAAGGGGAGGGTCCTGCCCACAGGGCCGTCTCTGCTCTTCCCCTCGGAGGCGCCGGAGCCATCCCCGCGCCCACGGCGGTGTTTGATTAACATCACTGCACTGCCAGCATCTAAGGCTTTGCTGCGAGAAACATTGTCGGGGTAAAGACACAATAGAAATCACCTTATTCAGTTCTCCCCTATCAGAGCAGAGAGGGAAAAAAGGAAGAAAGGAAGCAAAAGGGAAAGCATTGTACCACAGGAGCTTCGCACGGGGCTGTCTGTACCAAGGAGACAGCTGTGGTCTTTACCAGCCCTTGACAAGTGATTTTTCCAACAATCAGATGGGAGAACATGCTCTGTTAGGCTTATAATTGATAATATAGCACTGTTGAAATATGTCTGTCAGTTCTGCGGGGAGATAAAATTATAGCATTGATATTTCAGAACAGTTTTCACAGGCAGCTTCCGAAACCATGGCCTGGCCCTGGCAGATGAAAGGTGGGATGGGTGGGTGTGTCGGCAGGATCCAGCCTTCAGCCTCGCCCTGGGGGCGAGGGGGGGACCCCACTGCAGACTCCCAGCTCTGGGTGGGCTCTGTGGAGCCTTTCCAGGGTCCAGCAGGTGCCTGCACCAAGAGAACACAGTGGGGTGTGAAAACGTGTCACAGAAAGGTTAAAATAATGAACAGGGAAATTCACATGATCCAAGCTAGTCATAGTGGTGACTTTCTAAACAGGGAAGGCAATTAACTAGTGGAGACTTCAGAAATTGATCCCTCCATCCCTGGGAATGTTTTGAAGAGGAACACAGGCTTTGGGAATAATCCAGCAAAGCTCTTCGGATGCACAGCTGGGATAAGGGGCCCTGGCTGCTTTTGAGATCACGAAACTCCAAAAGGGCTCTGGATCCCTAAGGAGCTCAGTGTCACAGAGTCCCACAACATCCAGAAATCCAAGAAATCCAAGAACTTTTTGGATCACTTTCTAGAAGGTGTTTGATGATAGGAAAACCTGAGACAGGGAGGAAGCCCCAGGACCCACCACCACTTGCCTTTCCCTTCTCGGTTCTGCCCAGCATCAGGAGGGCCACAGCGGCTGGGTTATAAGAACCACCAATTGCTCAGCTGGGACGTCCAGGGTCCTACAGGATGGAGGTGCATGGGAATGTCCTCACCTTGTCCAAACCTTTGGTGCATTTGCGATCCCACATGGATGCTGGTACTGGAGAGACAGAATAAGGTTTATGGACCAGAGGCTGGAAACACTCTGAGTTGGGGGACTGCAGGGGTTGTTGGCAGGACTTGGCTGTGTCCATTTGAGCTCCAAATCTGCAATTTATAGACAGGGAGGGAAGATGTTTCCAAGCCTGTGCTGATCCAGCGTCCTACGGGAAAGGAAAAGGTTTGAAACAAGATAAAAGCAGTTCTGGAAGCAAAAGGAATAAATTATTCTCTTTTTTGCTGGTGACCAGGTGGAGAGCAGCAGGTGAGGCACAAGGTGGGGACCTGGCAGAGCTCATAGCACCTGTGTGCCAGCCTCGGCTTGGGGGAAGGATACTGCAGCCTCTGCCCTCTCAGCCCTCCCTTCTCTCTCTTCCTCTCCTTCTCTCTTTTCTTTCTCTCCTTTCTTGGCACAAAACTCGGATAGATTGAGTTCAAGAGCAGTTAAGTGAAATTTCTGGCACCCCTTTGTTGTTCCCTGCTCCGCTGGGGGCTCAGCCTCCAGCCCCTCTTGCATCCCAGTGAATCCAGCAGTCGGGGTGATTTGCTCATCGCCAGCCTCACCCACTGCAGCCCTCAGTCAGCACCTCGCCCCAAGACACCTGGGCCTGGCACTAGCATGCCTTTGTCAGTGTTAATGACTCAAATTTGGAGTCAAATTAAAGGCATGACGCTAATAACGAGCTCTGGATTCCCTTCAGGGTTGGCTGCACTGAGTGAAATTAAAGTTCCCGACATCCCAGTTCCCATTCCCCCTTCCTAATTAGTCCTCCCCGATTCTTAGAGGCTGACATTTAAGATGAACGCAGCTGAAATTAGTACTTTTGTAGTCGATTTTCAGTGCTGATAATGGGAACACGGAGGGGACAAACCCCTGCCTTAGTGGCAGCCCGTGGAGGAGGTGACGGGTCCCAGCAGTGCCGAGCAGGGCAGGCACTGCTGCCGCCCAGCCTGGGTGCACATGCCTGGGAAGAGGCCTCGAAGGTCCATTGGATTGATGCATTAAGGAGATTTTTATTTCCTGACCCCCTGACGAAGGTCCCTTTCATCAGAGATTTCTCCCCTCAAGACACAAAAGTCAGTAAATTCTGGGCTCAGTCTGCAAATCTCCAGGTGACGTTTCTGACTTAACTCACTCCGCCGAGTAAAACCTCGAGCACAAAGCCGTGAGTTGCAGCAGCGCTGTGTGACCAGGCTGCCAGGCTCTTAAACCCCCAATTTCCTGCCTTTTGATGGCTTTGAATCGCGATGGGCCTAATAATGATGATAGTTGGTACTTATATGCCACTTTATCTTAAAAGCACTGTACAAACATTAATTAATTATAGACACAGACAGTGTCTGAAAACGCGGAGCTGCAGATGCAGCCGGGTTCGGAGCCACGCACAGCTCGGAGCCAGGAGCTTCCCAGCAAGAGAGAGCTTGGATCACATCTGCCACAGCCCCTCCGTGGGCAAAGCCACTCAGTTCTGGCAGCATCTGCCAAGGGTGGCCCCAAAAGGTGACTAAAAACAACCTGTGCCCCTGTAAACACCTCACTGCACAGGGTCCTAGGGTGTCCTCATTGGCAGGTAATTGGCATCTCCCCAGTTCAGAGCAGGCTGGGGTAGGTGATGCTGTTGTGTCACACGTCCCTGGCTGCTGCAGCCTCCACCTGGCAGAGGGCTGAGAGTGACACCTTCCTCACCTCAGTGCTTGGGCAATAAAATGCTCCTGTTCCCTAGTCCTGGCTGGAGAGGTGGTAAAATCTAAGGGTTGGCTCCTGGCTTGGAGCAATTTGCTCTGGCCAGGCAGGACAAGGAATGACTAACCCGGTCCTGCCTGGACTTTCAGCCTCCTTATGGCTGTAGGTGCTGCTTTTTTGGGGGATGCTGTGGTCCCTAAAATTTACAGGTGATGCAGAGATGAACTGTGCCCACCTCCTACTTCTCCAAAATAAAACAAGCACCCTGATACTGCAGGGAAGCTGGGAATGCTCCGTGACTGCCTGGGAAGGAGGGAGGGAAGGAAGGCAGCAGCAACCGTGTAGGAAGGCAGGCTCTGTCTTCACAACCTTTCTCCTTCTCTGACCACATGCTGGACATGCAAAAGATCCCTGTTTCCTTGGAAACGGGCTCTTTCCGCATGTGCTGCAGCAAGTTGGGAAAGTTTGCCTTCATCAAACCCCCATGGTGAGGAGAATAAGCTCCAGAGGAGCTGTCCTGGGGCCAGCAGCCTGATTGCTGCTGCTTCCCCTATTTGCATCCCTCTAAGAAAAGGCAAAGGAACACGAAAATCTCCCTCCTGCCCCTTGCAGAGGAGATCCCTCCCAGTTCCTTGCAAGCCCTGTCGCTCTCTGAGGGCAGAGGAAGTTACTTCAATCAGTGACACAGAGCTGAGCACCCCAAAACTGCCCATCTCCCCCTCAAAACTTGGGCTGCAGATGCTGCTCCCCTGGGCAGTGACAAACTGGGGGCAGTGGAGGGACGTGTCCTCTCACTTTGTTCCTCTTTTTTCGCTTTCCAGTAAACTCAGCATTGAGTCAGGCTTGCGACAAGAGACCCAGAGGCTTCTTGGAACGATCTCTTGATGGCAGCATCTTTGCATTTGCCTTTGCCAGCTTTACCCCCTGTCACTGCACTGACCTGCCCAGGACACAGCCAGGGCACACCGGGGTGGTGCTGGGGTGATGCTCCTCGTGCCAGAGCACTGCAGAACCTGTCCCAGGGTGCTGGGCACCGGGAAGGGACTGCAGGAAGCAGAAGGAGGAAGGACAGGGACATTCCAGAGCAGACAGCGAGGCTGGAGGGGCAGCGAAGCCCAAAGCCCCGCTCAGAGTGGGTGTGTGGGTGTTTAACCCAGCAGATATAAATGCTCCAGGCCTGCAGTTTAGAGAAACCTCATAAATATTTTAGCTCGAGGAGGATGAAAGGAAGACAAACAAATATAGGTTTGGGCCTTTGGGGCATTGCTGTGATCATCTCTTCAGAGAAACAGAGGTTGTGCTGGTACTCGGTGCTGCGGCGTGACGGGGAAGCTGCTGACGCATTGTCTGACAAGCACTGCCACCAAAATTTTGATTTTGGAGTGAGGGAAAACCAAGGAAAAAGGTCCAAACTTTTCTAATGAGGCGGTTCTGCTCCTATTATTCTAGCAGGATTTGCCAAACTAACCCAGTGATCAAAGCCTGGAGTTTTGATCCGAAATGGGTGGGCAAATGCTATGAACATTTGTGCCGTTCTTGTGCACTTGTTTTGACTGTCTCTGCCTCTAAAGTCTTGTTTGAATTTGAGAGTGGAATTTGATTTGATTATTTTTACAGCTAGAAAGAAATGAAGGATGAATAAATACTCTTTGCTGAACATTTCATTTGAAAAATACACTAAAAATCACTGAATTAATGATTCAGTGATTGAGGCTGTGAATTCTGGTTGATCATCATTTTAAAAGGGAGCCTGGTAGAATTTTGCAAGCTGAGGAATATCATAAAGTGTTCCAGTTGTTTTGCTGCTGTAATTATACAAGACAGACTGTGTGCAGATGCAGTGGTGCTGGTACAAATTGCTCTGGTGCCCACAGTGGAGCCAGGAAATGCAGATGTGAGGGGTGGCTTTGGTGAGGCTGCCACAGTTTTGCCCAGGGAGGTGGTTTAGGTGTCAGGCTGCACGTTAATACCAGGCATGAATTGGTATTAATTACCTGAGTCTGTTTGGAACCTGCTCACTGCGACTTTGTAAATATTTGTGGCAAAATTCAGCACCCACAAAAATCTCTTTATTCTTGGGAATTCAGCACCAAGACTTGCTGTGGGTTTGCTGAAGGAGCTGGCACCCCTTCCAGTGGTCACCTCCACCTTCTGGCTGCTCCTGGTTTTATTTTGAGGAGATTTTTTAGCAAATATGGATGCAGTTTATGGAACTGATGCTCAGCCGACTCTGTTGGTTTCAGTATAAATCCCAGGAGAGATCAGCGTTTTGCTTTAAAATCTCTGAGCTCAAACAGAGGGATGGATAAAGGGAAATGTTTGCACAATCTCTTTGCAAATCAAATCTTTAGCGTCGTGCATCGCTCTGGAGAGGTGAGGAGGAAAGATAATCCCAGATTTTGACTTTGAGCTTGCAAGGCAAAGCTGCCCTTCATTGTAAAATCAGTGGGAGCTTGTCTTCAACTCCCATGGGAGTTTCTGGGATGGAACCGGAGGCTCCAGGGTCCTGAGACATCAAAACAAATTACACTGCGATCGCTCTCTCAGCCTGACTCCAGGAGGTGCTGCCCTGTGCCAGGCGCACGCGGAGCGCGAGCGTTTGAACATGTTCCCCTAATCCCGGGATTTATAAAAGCACTTGGCAACACACACGGAGGTGATTCATTCCTGCAGCACAGCCCCGGAGCCGGGATGCAGCACACGGAGGCCGCCAGCCAGGGCCCCTCACCTCTCCCAGCAAAGGCTTCCCAGTCTGGGGCATTTCTGGGATCAGAAACATCAGGACCATCAGTGCCTCCGGGTCTGGGCTCACCACGTTCCATGCTCGGTCTTGCAGTGTGGAAAAGGGAAGGACGTGCCAAGGAATGGACCCAGGAGCAATACTGTGGCCCCAGCCTCATCTATGGCACACAAATCTGGGGTGCCACGAGGGCAGTATTTCATTTTCCTCTTTGCAACTTACTGATTCCTCAGCATCTTAAAATTCCACAAATATCTGTAAATTTGAAATCCAGGCCCCTTCCTAACACTTAGAAACGCTGCTGTCCCACGCTGGAGAGCGTTTCCTCAGGCAGTGAATAAGTTCTGGGGCTGTCTGGGTTTGGGCTGAGGTTTGGAGGTGTGGACGTGCTGCTCAGTGACTTTAGGACCTTAAATGCCTCTCTCAAGCTGGAGTTTGGTCAGCAGCCAGGAGCTGCACCCAGCAGGAGCTGGGAGCCAGCCCGTGGTGCCGGAGCCGGCGGAACACGCTCATTATCTCTACCTTGCTCAGAAAGGATATTGTGATTTTAATAACTTCTTGGATCCATTTTTTCCCTGGTAGCTCTCGTTGCCTTGGATACAGGCTCTGGAGAGGCTCAGCCCTGCTAAAGATGGTAGATCATTTAAATGGAATAGAAGATGAGGTGTGGATTTGCAAAGTGCTTTTGCAGTCCCGGAGCTGGCTGGGAGCGCTCCGGCAAAGCCGAGCTTCCGCGGGATGTGCGGGTTTGTTCAACAGGGCTTTGTTCCTCCGGATGGGACACCAAAGCTGCTTTTGCACATGGTGCATGTGGTGTCTGATATGTCCATGTGAGAGTGCCAGGCTGGGAAAAGCAGAGCCCCAAGGCTTTGGTGATGGTGTTGAATCAATTCCCAGGGCGCTGTGAGCAGGAGCAGAGCTGGATCTTGGCACCTTTGCGATGGGGTGTTCCAAAGACTTCAACTCTGCTGCCATCCTCTTCCTCCTTAACCACCACCTCTGCCCTCACTCTGACTGCCCAAGGTCACACAGGACCTGCAGGGTGGTTTAAGGCCATCAGCTCTTCCAGCTGATGTGTGTCCATGGCACTCCAGCTCTCCTGGGTGTTCTCATTCAAGCTTGATTCCCATTCTTAGCACTCCCTCATTCCCTTTCTCCCAGCTTACAAGTTCAGCTTACCTACAGAGAAGCCATGCAAACAGAGAAATTCTCATTTCATGAGAGGTTGCCCACCTCTAAAGGTCACCAAAGCTATTAAAGAAAGCCCCTCGTGCCCAGGGCTTTGGACACCTCATTTGACTTGCTTTGGTCAAATTTCACGCTGCTGCAGTTTTTGATTTATGCCCTTTGAAAGTCTTTTACTGTGCTGGAGGAAGCCCACTCGTGGTGCCTGTTGTAATCAAGCAGCTCTGGGTTTTTGGAGCTGACTTTTCTTTTCTTAACGACTCTGGGGTGTCTGGGCCCAACCTGATAAAAACAAACTAAACAAATTGCTTTTTCTTCCTGGTCCTCATCATAAACACATTTGGATATATGATGGCTGTCTGGGAAATTGTTAAGATCATTTGATCACTGCCAGAATAAATCACCCTGACTGGAGACACTGCCCTAAACCTGGATTTGCTCCTGGGATTACCAAGGATGAAATGCTCATGACACCGGGCTCAGAAATAAGTGCTTAATTGCTTTAGAGGAGCTGCTGGAGGTCACAGCCCCACTGTGCTGGGTGACAGGGTGTGGCAGAGCTGATGGAGGAGCAGGAGGAACGGAGGGAGAGCTTCTTTCCACGAGGGTATCAGAGCACTGGAAAGGCTGCCTGGGAAGGATGTGGAGTCTCCTCTCTGGAGACATCCAGGATGAGGAGAAATGTGTTTTTATGGGCTCACCTGGGAGCTCCAGCCCTTCTGCCCCCAGTGCAGAGCCAGGGAACTCCTGCCATTGCCTCCCAGCTGATTTCCCCAATTGCTGCCCATGGATGCCCCTGTGCTGGAAGGAGTTGCTCATCTCAGTCTGTGCCAGCCCTTCCTTCAACCCATTGCCATCCACAGCCCATGGGAAGGACCCCATGAGCCCTGAAACTCTCCAGAATTTCACCCTTCGTGGTGCTTCAGGGCAAGATGAACAGGGGCCTGGGAGAGGAAGGAGGAATCACTGAGGAAGTTACAGCAGAATGAAGAAGAAGAAAAAAAGCCACTTTTTCTTTGCTTAAAAAGAAATCTCAGCTTTCCTGGAGTGAAGAAAAGAAGAGGAGGGAGGGAGATGCACCACACAAAGAGAAGAAAATGGGCTGAGAAACCACAAGACATTTAAAAGCTCACCCGGGAAGCCCCACTTTGATATGCCCTCTCATTGGAAGCATTTGAGGCCAGAATAATGCTGCCATGATTGATCACACAAAGGAATGAGAAAGGAAGTGGATCTGAGAGCTCCTTTCTGCTTCTTAGGACAAAAAAAAAAAAAGCTTTGTATTCAATTACAATGTAGGAGCAAAGAACCCTTAATCAAGTGTCTGTTTGCAGGGCTGTGTTTGTCGAGAGCGATGCGTGGGCCCTTCCAGGAGCAGGAATGGGAGTGGAGCAGGACAGGAGCCACTTCCTCAGCCTGTAGGGACCTCTCTTCTCTGGCTTTTCCGCTGCCTTCAGCCCTTGGGAAGTGGCTCAGGTTGGTTCATGGCCAAGGAGAAACTGAGTCACATCCAGGGGATTTCCCCACACCAGATGTGTGTGGGCACAAGGTAACTCATCAGAGAATTCTGGAATGGTTTGTGTTGGAATGGACCTTAAAGCCCATCCAATGCCACCCTCTGCCATGGGCAGGGACATGTTCCACTGTCCCAGGCTGCTCCAAACCCCGTCCAACCTGGCCTTGGACACTTCCAGGGATGGGGCAGCCACAGCTGCTCTGGGCACCCTGTGCCAGGGCCTCACCACCATCACAGGAAGCAATTTCTTCCCAGTATCCCACTGAAATCTCCCCTTTTCCAGTTTGAAGCCATTCTCCCTTGTCCTGTCACTCCATCCCTTGTAAACAGTCTTACTCTGTCTTTCTTGTAGCTCCTTCAGGTCCTGGAAGGCCACAATTAAATCCCCCCAGGCCTTCTCCAGGCTGAACGATCTAAATCTTCCAGGCTGCGAGCCCCAGTGCATTGCCTGGGACTTAATTCCACCTCCCATTTGTCCAACAGTTCAGCTCCATAGACTTCATTTTATGCTTGTTTAAGTTAATTTCATAATGAGTGCAGAGCAGAGGCGTTTTGGCCAGGAGGTCATTTGTAGCTGGGCAGCTCTGGGTCATGTCTGATCCCAGGGGATGAGCGGATGCAGCAGCGCCCACATCCAGTTGGTTGGGTTGATTGGAAGAGGAATGCTGACTTTCCATTAAGGCAAATTGGTCCTGCTCCTTCCCTAAATACAGGCTGGATATGACCCAGGAGAAGAAAAATCTCAGCAAACTATTTTTCCTTAAATTTCATCCCTAAATGTTCATCCAAATATCCAGCGGAGCAGTTACTGCTGAACAAATGAACTATGGAGCTGCATCAAATTCAACTTTTTTAGCAGGGAAATGTTTATTATATACTGTGATTTTATTTCTTTTTACTGATGGGAAAAAGAAAGTGTTCAAAATGAACATTTTTTTAAACTGATGAAAAAATCAATGTTAGGAAAATAAATGCTTCATTTTTCATTGGGTATGTCCCTGGTTTTTTAACGTCCAGATTCCATTTTCAGCAATTTGACTTTTCTGCCTGTCACGAACTACCTGGATCAGGCTCCCTGGCTGGGGAGCCCATGCTGGTGTCAGTCTCCCTCTGCTTGGGGGCAATGTAGCAGCTCCAGAGCAGGACATTCCAAGCTGCAGCGGGAAGAGAATGCGGGAAACCTCAGTCCATGACTCTTAGAGCCCCAGGTCTTCTCCCCGCGAGCAAAGCAGATTTTTGCATGGCCAGTCCCTGATTTTCCATCTGGCACCTATTTTGTGTCTCTCTGCCTGAAGCTGGGAAAGAGAAGGAGATCCTCAAAGGCAATTTGGTTTTTAGGTATTCCAAATCTGGCTGAAAAGGAGGAAAACTGAATTAAATCTGGCAGAGAAGAGGGTGAGTGACTCCAGAGCCACTCTTCGCCCCCCACACCACCACCAGCTGAGGTTTGTGGTGCCTCTGGTCTGCGATTCTGGGGGAGCAGTGCTGTGTCCTGGCAGGCAGTGCTGTTGGGAGGGCATTCCCGTGGGCACAGCCTTGCAGTGACAGCCAGGAATTGTCTCCTCCTGGAAGCAGCAGCCAAACTTGCCCATGGCAGAGGGTTGGGAGATGGACTTTAACGTCCCTTCCAAGCCAAACTGGGATTCTATGAACAGCACCAGCCTCTCCCACTCTGCTCATCCCCTGCCCCAAGCCTTGGCATCCTCTCTGCTACCACTGGAGGGACAGGTAAGTCCCCTGCCACCTACACAAAACTCGCTGGGACCCAGCAGGACCACCCGGGATGTTTGGGGCTTGTCATGTTGGCCACTGATTTTCCTGTAGGTCTCCCAAGCCTGCAGAGCAGATCTTCTCCCAGTGCCGAGTAGATCCTGCCTCTCCCAGTTCCCTCTCCGTGGGGATGATCTGGTGTCTGAACACATTCTGTGATCTCTGTTCAATGGATGCATCAATCCTGCTGTGGCAGCTGAGGTTGTACCCAGAGCTTCCAGCTCCTGTGACTGATCTTTGTCCCCTGCAGATGGGATGAGGTGCAGAGAAACCCCCACCACCCTCAGCATCACCCGGGCTGGGCTCGATTTGTCTCAGCAAGAGAATGTTATTTTTCCTTTTATCCTAAGCAAAATGCGTATTTGGATGGGATTAAATCTAACCCCTTTCAAATGGTAAATTCTGACTGGAATGCAAACAGTCCCTGCGGGCCCTGTGGTTGCAGGCAGCAGTGTAAGGATGGCAGTTGTGTTATGCCTCGAAAATATTTCCAATTGCAAAACAAAAGTGGGAAGAAAGGCCTTAAATGATGTGAAAATAAGACTGTTTGAATTAATGTGTCAGCCCTGATGGATGCTTGTGATACCCAGAGTTTTGAAAGGGCTCTGACGGGTAAGATATTACCAGGTGAGATTTACCTACAGCCCATGACTTTTAGTCAGCAAAATCTGAGATGAAAACCCATCCTTCACTCCACACTGACTTCCCAAGAATATTGAATCAAGATAAAGACCTAAAGGGCCACGCACACAAAGCTATTTTGTCATCTAAGTCCCATTTACTTTGATGCAAGTTTTGACATTTTCAGATGTTATCTTTAATTTAGTCAAGTAAAGGAGGGTCAGTCCTTATTCCCTGCTCACTCAGTGCAGGAGTACAGGCCATTCCCAGGGTCTGGAGTCAAAGGAAAGGAAGGGAGTGAAAGTGGGTTCCACTGGAGATCCAGGCTTCGATCCCCTCTCAGTTCTAGCCATTCTCACCACAAACTTTTGCAAGTCACTAATGGCTGGAATCTCCTCTTAATTCAGTGATAGAGCTGGGAAGGAAATTGGGTTTTTAACCCTGATGGTTTTACAGCAGTGGAATTTTTTCCTCCTCTAAACTCCTGGTGAAAACACAGCCCAAAGCTCCAAGCCTTGGCAATGGCACAGCCAGAGGAGAGAAAGAGGAAAATGTGTGTCTGCACTGAGGAAAGAAAATCCTAAAAGAATATTGATAGAGGATGCTTTTTATTGCGAGGGGGAAAATCCCTGAGTTAAAAACGAGGCTGTGTTGTGTGCAAAGCCCTTCAGAGGCTCAGACGAGCGTTTGCTGTTTGAACACACAGCATTTAAGGCAGCACTTCCTCCCCAGCCAGATAAGTGAGGGGTTTCTTGGGAACTTGCAGTATCTACACTCGGCCAGCTCCGGCAGCCGGAGCCCAGGGAGCTCCGCCGGCTGCAGCAGCCACAGCTCCTCCTCTGCCCGTCCCCAGCTCCAGCTGCAAAAAACTTGGATTCAAAGAAACCATGGGAAGGAGCACCCTGTGCCCAGGCTTGTTTGAGACCAAAATGAATTTCAAAGGAGTTCCCACTCCCTGGCGTTGGCGGGGTGTGGGTGGAACGTGGGAGGCCGCGGGGTCGCGATCCCCGCCTGGATCCTCATGTTTCATCCCGCCGCCCGTCTGGAGCGTATCAGAGCATTTTCCATGGAAATCAATAGCAACAGAGGTTTCTTCGTGGACTTTAGAGCATCGAGGTTAAAAGTCAGCTGTGTACTTTTCGATTTTTTCTTTAATTTTTCAGGATTTTTTTTTTTTTTTAGGAGGGGTTTTGATCATTTATATTTAGGATCTGAGGATTTCACTTTCTTCTTGGTTTGGGTTTGCTGCCAGGTAACTTTAAAGGCCTTCCTAAATAGGTGCTATTTTCTTGGCAGAGGAAAAGGGAGCAGCACGTTGCTCCAAGGAGCTGATGCTGGAGGTGGAGGGGCAGCCCCATGTCCGGCCTGCCCTGGGAAGTGGAGTCTGTCTGTCCTTCTCAGCAGATCCAGCCCTGCATTTTCCATCCGCACCAATATTGCAAGAACCAGCATCTGCATGTGGGACCCACAAGGATCATCGAAGTCCAACTCCTGAATTCTGGAGTAGTTAAATTGTGAGTTTCCCCTCATAAAGCACCAGATCAATGTTGGGATTGCAGCTGGGATTAGCCCATCCTGGATTTGGGACCCTGACAGCAAGAGCAGCAGGACTGAGGGCTGGGGTGGGCCGGGTAGTGCTGCCACCCCCAATCCCATCCATCCATCCATCCATCCATCCATCCATCCATCCATCCATCCATCCCTCCCACCTGTGCAGGAGGCAGAAGGTCATCAACTCTCTCTGCATTGAGGTTTGATGGGAGAACTCTCTGGGACAAGATGAGAGCAGTGATACTTTTGTTACACGTGGAAGTTGACAGGAATTTGCATTAATGTCTCCTTTCTGGACAGCAGGAGTCTGCATTTCTCCAGAACATCAAATTCTTATCTCTGTGAATGCAAATATTTGCCCCTGACCACAGAGGAAATGAAAAGTTTCTCCATTATGTATTTATCTGTTTCAAAAAGCAGTTTTCTAAATAGAAGACGGGAGCAGGAGGTTCCCTGTATTACTCTGAGGCACAAGCTAAATCAGCATTTCAAACAGGCCATTTCCTGCACTACAAAGTCCTTTTCCCTCACTGACATTTCCCTTTCTGCACTGTAACTTCCAGGACCAGCAGCTCTTACCCACTACAAGCCCTCCCAAATAAATCAGTAACTGAGAATACCACTGACAAAGGAAATCCTGATCTCTGTGTTTGTCTTCTGCTTGCAAAATCTTCCAGGCTGTGCTTCCCAGCATTCATCCACACAGGGAAACATCACCGGAAAACCAAAGCTGAGATTTCTGCACCATCACCTGGCTCCACGGGCTGGAGCCGAAGGAGCATCCTCAGCCGTCGCTAACTCTTTCTACACGTGGGACTGTGGCAATTCTGCTTTTCAGTGTTAAATCCAGTGGGACTGTGCCAGTGCAGCTGATTTCTGCCCCCTTGGGTGAAGACTAAACTGTACATGGAGTTTCTTGGTGACCTTGCAGACTGCAGCTGGTACAGGAAGGGTTTGGTGACCATCTCGGAGGAGCACAGCAGTGGCTGGAGGGCAAGCGATGTCCCCTGGCTGCTCTGCCATAGAATCATTGGGGTTGGAAAAGACCTCCAAGATTATTGAGCTCAACCTTGGCATTGTTATCCCCACCTTGTCTTCACCCAGCCCAGAGCACCGAGTGCCACGTCCAGTCATTCCTTGGACACTTCCAGGGAGGGGGACAGCATCACCTCCCTGGGCAGGTCCTTCCAGTGCCTGACAGCCTTTTCCATGAAGAAATCCTTCCTGATGTCCAGGATGAATGGCTCGTGCTCCTCAAAGCGTCCAGTTCATCCTTAGGTAACTTCCAACTCAATCATGCCTGACTTTGCCTGCACAGGAATTTTGAGATGCCCTGGGAGTCCAGCACTGCCTCATTTCCTCTGTCGCGCTGCCTTCCCCCTGCACAAGCCCACGGAGCTGTGCCTGCTTGGTTCTGCAGGTTTGCTGCCAAGACAGGGTAGAATTTCAGCGTGAGGAACGAGTGTGATTTGGGAGAGAGCCCAGCAGAACGTCACTTACCCTCTGCCAGGATTTATGAGGCTCTGCTCACAGAGCCTGTGTGCCAGGCTGCTGGGTTGGAGTGGCCCACGTGGCTTTGGGCGTGGTTGCCATGCCCAGAGCAGACTCAGACCCCAGGGTTTGCAGGAGAGGGGGGTGAAGTGGTGGCAGGCCCCCAAGTCAGCACCCACAGCCTCTGCTTTGGGGTAACCCCCTGAAATGTGCCCCTTTTGATGGCTCTGTTGAAAAGCCCCTCCCTGAGCATCAGGATTTGGCCCCATCAGCCAGTTCTTCTTCCAGCACTGAAGCTATTCCACATCCTTGTTTGGCATCCAACGAAAATGGGTCCTGCCCACAATCCCTGACAGGAGGGGGCAGCTGGGGGGGTCGGGCTCTGCCCTCAGGGAACAGGGACAGGAGGAGAGGGAAGAAGAGGCTCAGGTTGGACACCAGGAGGAATTTCTCCATGGAAAGGGTGGTCAGGCCTTGGCAGGGGCTGCCCAGGGAGGTTTGGAGTCCCCATCCCTGGAGGTGCCCAAGGAAGGCCTGGAGGTGGCACTCAGTGCTCTGGGCTGGGGACAAGGTGGGGATCAGGCACAGCTTGGACTCGATGCTCTTGGAGGTCTGTTCCAACCTCAGTGATTTTGTGATTCTGTGATTACTGATTAGACCCACTCCTTGCCAAAATACTGAACAAGCAGCATCAAGAGTTAGAAGAAAAAATTATTTCAGGGAGGCAGAAGGCACAAAACAAACCAGTGCTAATGTATTATTAATATATTCATGTCAGCATTAATAGCAATGCAGAGTTTTGTAGCTGGTTTAGTAAAAACGCTACAGCTTTATGTATTAATAAGTGTGGTAATATTAATGCCACTTTCTGTGATAGATAACGTTGCTAATAACATTGATAAGAGCACTGCTTCTCCAGAGGTGTTTAAAAATTCTGCTGCTTGCACTTTTTGGCCAGTCAGAACCCTCTTCTCATCCCTGATGGGTCTCCCCTTGCAGAGTTCACTCCATGCAGCCCAGGAGTGCTGGGCTCCACTCCATGCAGCCAGTCCTCCCTGCTCACAGGACTGTGGCACCTCTGCTGCTGGATTTCATGGGTAATTCCCACATTTCCAGCCAGGACTGAAGTCCTCTTTGGTTTTGCAGCCCCAAGTTCTTTATTCCATGTCCCTGAAGGGGGTGGCTGCCAACAGAGGCTGAAGGAGAGGACAGAAAGAGGCACCTGTATCCTGTCGAGCCCATCCGTAAGTTTCAGACTGGTCAGGACAGAAGGTTGTGACAAAATCAGCCTTTGCAGCTGATTTCCAGCTCAGAGCTCTAACCAGGGGCAGGAAATGAGGCTGCTGCAGGGGGCAATTTCTCTGTTGTGCTCACAGCCTTGGTGGGCAGGAGGGTGTTGGCTGTGGAATATCCAGGGAAGGTGTGAGGATGCTCTTGGGAAAAGAGGGACGGAGAACCACACAAAATCCCACCAAAAGAGGATAGGAATGGAGCTGTCAAGGCCCTAAGTTGGTGTGGAGGTGCATTTTTGTGTGGTTCAGCCTCCTCCCAGTGCTGCCTGCTGAGTTCTTGGGGCTGTGCAGAGGATGAGCCTAGTTGCCAGAGCCAGAGAATCCGGTGTGTGTTTGAGCAGGTGAGAGGAGCTGAAGCCCTGGATTTGCCACAGGGATCCCATTCTGGAAGTGGTGACAGTCGCAGGCCCTGGGGGTCAGAGAGCCCTTGTACCAGGGGGTACAGGCTGGTGACAATGGGCTGAGATGTCTTTGGAGGGGTTTTGGTATCAGAGACAGAGCAGGCACTGAGACACATGAGAACCCCAGGGCTGGAGAGGCAGGATTTCCCTGCTCAGCAGCGCCAGGTCGTGGCTGCTGGTCCTGGCTGGGTGGAGCACCTAGAGCACGGTGCTGTTGGGTACCACGTTCCTATCAGCTGAAAATTGAGCTTAATACCCTGGCTGATGGCCTGAATCCTCCCCTGCACTGTGCTGAGCCTTACTGCTGGGCACTGACCATCAGAACTCTCCTGCTTTACAGTGAGACCGACAGCTTAGACCTCTTTTTTCTTTATTATGGATCTTTGTGAGCCTGCAGGCTCCTTGCTGCTGTTTTTCTTTCCTAATTGGCTCCGAGTGAGTGTGTGGATGTGCATGTGCCTGCCTCCCTCATCAGCAGCACCCCTGGTATTCACAGGAGTAATTAGAACATCTAAATCTTCCCTCTGTGTCATCCAGACCTGCTGGAATTAACGGTGATTGCTGGCACCAGCCTGCAGACGTGCGGGATCCCACTCCAGCTCCTGGGAAGCGGAGCTGCTCCTGGGTTTTTCTGTGGGAAGCCTCACACTCAGCCTTCCCCCTGCTCCTTCCCACTCCCACTCAGATGGGTTTTGTTGGCTTGAGGAGGATTTTGAGGACTTGCATCCCACTGGAATCAAAGTGCTGAGCAAACCAAGGCCCTGGGTTGAGTGCTGGATCCAGGGTGAATCCTTCCCTGCTCCTCCTTCCCTGGCTCCACGCTGGGCTCAGGAGCAGCATGAGGTGTTTGGGGTACACTGGGCAGAGCCCTGTCCTGTCCTAGGGTCCAGCAGTGACCCCTCAAAAGAGCCCTGAACTCCCCAAGGGGACATGTAATGGGTGTGTGTATAAATATATGTATTTGCTTTATATAAAGACTAAATACTATGAGATATAAAATCTAAATACTATAATATCTATATAGAAATATAGCTATAAAATATATAATATAAAATGTATTACATATAAATATATTATTCAGTAAATATATTATACATAAATATATTATTAAATTACTCTTATTAAATAACTATTATAGAAATATAACGTATAAATATATACCATTTATAGCTTTATTTTTTTAAATCTGTCTATTTATATATTTATATTTCTAGTTTACATATTATTTTGTATTATGTAAAAATACATAATATATAAAGATACAATGTTTTATATATTATTTACATATACTTACATGTAAAAATATCTATAAAATATATAAAATAAATCTAAGAGGAGGCTAAGGGGCAAGGGTTGATCCTCATTAATTCTGTGTTCAATGAGGGAAGGCAGTGGCCACTCACCCATTTCCTCCCCACACAGGGTAGGTGGGGTCAAGAACTGCAGAATTTTTCTTTCTGAAGTTTTCCTTTCCCCCTCTCAGTCCAGCTGGCACATGTAGACCAACTCCACATCTTATCTCTCCAGCTTCAGTGCTTCCCAGATGTTGTTAATGTTTCTCTGTCTTTCCTTGAGGATGCTGGGGCTCTCTCACCATTCCCAATTAGAAAAAAAGAAAAAAGCCAGGGAAGTAACTTTGCTAATGACTTTGACTGGAATCATTAAGGACATCTCAGCGCCATGGCTGCTCTTCTCCACTTTCAGGAGCGATATTGATTGCTGGTTTAATTTAAATCTTGGACAAAATCCTTCATTTTTCTCTGGGCTTACCACAGGAACTGATCCCTGTTCCCCACTGGAGGAGCAGGAGAGGGGGGAAGAGTGGGTGGGCAATTCCCCCGGCTCTGAGCAGGGAGGGGGCAGCTCAGGGGTGTCAAGGACCTACTTTGGAAGCACTGAAAAACTGGGAGTTGAGGGGAAACTACTTGAAAATTCATCCAAGAGGAGGCCAGGGTGGCATTTTCAGAGGGGAGGTCTTGTGCTCTGGGTTCTCTCCGCTCTCATTATATGTTTTCCAATTGCTCTTATAGATGCCTCAAAGGTTAATGTATGTTTGTGATGAGTGCACTTTGGATAAATGTTAATTAGCTGGGGTGCAATTCAAGGGATTCTTCCCTCAGAAATAAATGCTTTTTTCTGTATTTTTAGCCACTCTTTTATTAGTACTTATCCAGGAGATGAGAGCAAAGGCTGGGGGTGCAGCTCCCCGCTGGAGCAGCAGAGTTTGGGTGGCTGGGGCTGCTGCACCTCCCAGAGCCACCCTGGGACTGGGACCAGTGGCTGATGGTGGGGTTGGGACTCTTCAGTGTCACTGGGTGATTTAGGGACCTGGTGTGAAGAATGGGGCACCGCCCCTGCCCTGGGGCCTGGAGCAGTGGCTGTTCCCACCCTCTATTGGTGCAGGAGAGATGGATCTGTGCCCCCAAAAATCTCACAGGCCTCCCCTAAGCCAAAAGCCAAAAACCCCTCTGGCTCCACATCTGGGTGACTTTGCAGTGCATCCAAAACATTCATGGGTGAGGAATCTCCAGCCACAAACTCCATCTCTGATTTCCACGGGTTAGCAAGCGACTGCTCTTCTGTGTGCAGCTTGGGGGCCAAGGTGGGATTTCAGTCAGTGGGAAGGGAGAGGCGATTTCCCAGCTCCCATTAGCTGGTGATAATTGCTTTGAGAGCAGAGGTTTCATCTCAGGATTTCACATAGAAATGTCGCCCTCCCAGCGAGTTTCCAGGGATGTCCCCTTCCCCAAGTGCCACATCCGCAGCGTCCTAAATTCCAGAGCCCCGGAGCAGGGCTGCAGCTCCCAGGGCTTCCCCTCCACCCCCGAGGGGACCAGCCTGGCACTGGCAGCCGCTCACTCGCTGGGACAAGGGGGTGCCTCAGAGCCTCCCTCCCCACCTCAGCCACTGTATCTTTGCAACACGAAGGTCAATTGAATTCATTACAGAGTAAAAATGAAGTTCTCTGATTGATTGAAGGTTCCTCTTTAACGCTTCAAGTAAATGTGTTGGTTTCACTTGATGGAAAGCTTGAAATGTCTATTATAAAATGCCCTTTTTCTACGAGAAGGGTTTTTTTTACATCATTTTTCTTTCCCTTAATTTTTGTGGGACATAATTATCCTTTTTTCCCCTCACCTCTTTTTCTTTTTAATCGATTTTTTTTCTTCTTTTCCCTCCCCAGTGCAAAGCAAGGAGCCTTATTTAAAGGGATACAGACACAAATCCAGTGGTATGATGGGTGGAAGAAGAGATAGATCCATCCATCTCAGACTTTTCCTGGCTCCCATTAGTCTCTTGATTTAAGTTTTCAGGATGAAGAAAGCTGGAAAACACAACATGGTAAGTTCAGTGCACCTTTTCCATGCTCATACTAGAAGGGGGGTGATGTGGGGGTCCCTGGGGGCTGCCAGCCTCCCTTACCCGGTGCCAGCTGCCACCACTCCAGCCAGGATGTGTCCTGTGGAACCCACCTGAACACTGGAGCCCTCACCGCCACAATTAATTCCTCCGGTTTGCCTTGCAGAAAGTCCCAAGTGCACTGAGAAGGCACTTGCTGCCCGTTTGTGCAGCACTGCTGAGGAGGGAAAACGGGGACAAAAGGGAGAATGATCCCGTTTGAGGGGGTGACTGACAGCTCCCTGCTCGGGGGAGGCTGCAGCAGGCATTAATTCCTGACACACTCGTGATCAGGATCGACTGCATCGAGCTAAATCCAGACTAAACAGCAGCTGCTGGGACTCGAGGGGCTGGTGCAGACCCAGGAGGAAACAGCAGCTTGGGGCTGGAGAGGCTGCCCTCACCCTTTGGAACAGGTTTTACTGACATTGTCCACATCCTGCAGAATCTTGCTGCTGATTCCTGGGAGTCGCTGGGGAGATCCCTGACCCGAGCAGCAGCTCCTTTGGCTGGGGTTGGGTTGGCTGTAGCCAAGCAGAGCCCCGTGCCCACGGGATGTTCAACACCAAAATCCTGGTGCCTTTTGCAGCTCGTCTCTCTCCAATACTGGGGTTGCAGTGACCTTTCAAACGAGAGTTTGGCAAAGACGGACAAAGTGCCAGGGCCGGGCTCACCGCTCAGCATGGCCCAGGGAACTTGACAAGACAACGTGCTTAATTCCCATATTAAGGAAAAAAAATCCTGGTGTCTGTTGGTGCCCCGGGGATGGTCACCACAGACCTCCCTGTCTGACGAGGTGCCAGTTCTCGTGCAATGTGAGTAATGCGCTTTGTCAGCTCCGATAAAGCCTGAAATCTATCACCAGCCCTTTCCTCCAAAGGTTTTGTTACCGAGAAAAGTAATTACAATTTGTCCTTAATTCAAGAAGTGTGCCTGGAAAACTGGCTGGGAGGAGGCTGGGGAGGAGGGGGCTGGTCCAGGGCAGAGTCACAGCCTCCTGCCACCTCTGGGTCCCTGAGCTGCCACCTCGGGGGCTGCTGTAGCAGGAACTAGAGTAGGGGGGGTGACAACAGGCAGCTGGGGAGGCGGCTGCCCTCGAGCAGGTCCTGTGACACCGATGCTGCAGCTCCTGGTCCTTTAGCAGCTCCTGGCCATGCTGGGGAGGGGAGTTACCCCTGTGGGGGTCCCCACAAGTCCCTGCCCTGGCCAGCTGGGCCTCTGGGCTGATGGATGACACAGAATTTGTTTTTCAACCCCAGTTGTTCAGTGGAAGGGGAAAAGCTCTCCTTCTGTCTCTGGACCTGATGCGATGAGACATGTGACAGGAAAGATGAATTGAGGGCTGCGTCTGAAGTGCCAGATACATAATCCATCCTAAATAGGCTTCATTAGTGCTAACAATTAAAGTTACCATTGTGGATTGGATATGTTTTCTATTAACTTTGCCCTTGTCTGCAGCTTGGACTCACCTCTCAATAATGAGCTGTGTCACTTCTGATCTATTTCTCATAATAGCTCCTTTCTCCTCTAAATCTGGAAAAAATATGATTTATAGGCAGGGCTGTCATCCGGGTGTCAGGCACAGGGAAGGGGTAACTGTGAGCTGGAGCTCACAGCCCTTGCTGGCTCTGTGGGGAGTAAAAACCATCCTGGGGCTGGGATTTGGGGTGATGTCCATGGCTCGGGGGTTATCAGGACAGAGGTGAGCTGGGGCAGGAGCCTTCCTCACCCTGTTGGAACAAAAGGAGTGACATTATCTGAGGATTGAGTCCTGAGCCCCAAACCCCCTGGCAAGGATCTGCTTGCCGTGGATGTGACCATGGTCCCCATCCCCTTGGAGGAGCATGATCCCAACAGGCAGCAGATGTTCCAGCAGCCAAGTTTTCCCAGGGCAGGTGGTTTTTCAGGATTTCTTTGAATCTCTACATCACCTTTCTTGCCTCAACTCTGAGGAAATGTGCCTGGCTTTCTTACTGGTACAGAGTGCCCTGCCATGGAGCGTGGCTGGTACAGCTCAAGGGACTGAGGCTGGAGTCATCCTCCTGGCTTGGCCAGAGCTGTGGGCAGCAGGAGGGTTGGAAACCTGCCCCTCTCCCCTCCACATCCAAATCTCCTTTGTCTCAGTCGAGCTCCAAACCTCTGCCAAATGGAGAGCAAGCCACAGCAGCAGCAAAAGCCCTCCTGACAAATATGTCCCCCTCCTTCAAGGCTGACTGTCACCTCATTATACCAGTAGTGATGAAGGGAGGAAGCTGGCAGTTAACCCTCTGCAAGGTGTTTTGATGATAAATTGAGAGTGCCTGGTATAAAGCAGTAGCATATTAAACTTGATTCTGGGTGGATAAAGCAGGAGGCAGCAGTGGCCTGACCCTTTTCTCCAGGGTACCACAGTTTGGAGGAACACGCTCAGCCCAGGCATCTTTGAGTTTAAATAATTATTTATTATTTGTGTTTAATGTGAACCCTGTGTTTCATGCAGGCAAAGCCAGGAGAAGTTCCCATTTGATGTTTTTGTCATATTCCCCACCCCAGAGCCGTCCTGAGTCCTGGCTCAGCAGCACAGGTGGGATGTGCAGGATTGGCTTACGCTGCCCGCTCCTCTGTCCCTGCAGGGCTTGGATCTCCAGCAGGGTTGTGTGGAGAAAAAAACATCCAGGATGGAAAAAAAACCCAAGGAGTTTTGACAAACGAGATCCAGCAGGCCGAGTTAAACAGCCTGCAATGCTTTGGGACCTTTCCTGATAATTAAAAGCAACGTGATGGCTCTGTGCTGGTGAGAATTTATTCTGTCACTTGGCCTCAAAGAAGCCTCCGTGCCAGGAAGTGTCACTCATGGGTGTCAGGGCTGTCACCAGAGTGCTCTGATGTGGCTGTTGGTGGTTGTGGCCCTCCACAGTACAGATGGATGAGCAGGCAGGGCTGGATCTTGTCACCCTCTCCCTGTCACCCTCTCCCCGCCTGCTGGTCCTTCCCAAGCAGTGACGCTCCACACTGGGGTTGTGTTGGAGGAATTCACATCCGTCCCAAGGAAATACTTCCCATCAGCGAGGCAGCATCACTTCCAGCAGGCAGTTGCCATGGCAGTGAGGGTCTGGAGTGGCCCCAGCATATGATGATGATGATTATTATTATTATTTATTATTTTAATCTGGCCCTGGTTTCCTCTGTGCAAGCCAGAGATCTGCAAGGCCTCTGCTCCAGAGTGTGGGGACAGGAGCTGGGCAGCAAGGGGAGATGGGCAGCAGGGGGAGGTGGGCAGCAAGGGGAGATGGGCAGCAAGGGGAGATGGGCAGCAGTGGGGGGGCACAGGAGGAGTGGGAGGTTCCACTGGGGAGGGAAGGAAGGCTTTGATGTCCACACCAGCACCATCTTCTGGCTGGAGAGGGCTGGGAGGACAAGGGCAGGACCAGCATGGCACCCACATCTTTGGGGGTACCATGGCCAGAGCAGAACCCTCCCCATAGGCTGGCACTGCCTGGAGGTGACCCCAGCCCGGCGTGGGGGTGCGGTGCCAGCACTGCCTGGAGTGGGAGGACACCAAAGCCCTTCGGAGGAAGGTGTGGCCCCCTCCACCCGGCCTCAGGCTGGGACTCTGTGCAGTGGGAGGCTCCCACAGCTGGTTGAGCACATTTCTCAGCAGGCTGAGCAGTTTCTCCTCCTGTTGTTCCTGCTGTGACAGTGGAGCAGTCCCAGCCACCTGGCGTGTCCAGGGGGATGTGAGGGGGCTTCAGGGGTGTCGCACACGTTGGTGCTGCAAACAAGGGGACCGAGTCTGTCAGATAGAGTGACATTACCCCTGATCCACTGGGTGAGCTCAGAGAAGGGGCTGATTTCGCTTGGCTGAAGTCGCAGCACCATATCAGCTCTGTGCAGGCCTGCTCGGAGCTCAGCTGGGCACAGCCTCCTGTCCTCCATCCCCTTCCCCTCTGACCCCAGATAGCTCAGCATGACCCCCAGATTTGTCCCTACACTTCTTCTGAGAGGCCATGGATAGGGCTGTAAATCTTCTCCAGCACCAGGATGTTCCCTGTGTGGGGTCTGTGTGGGACAAATGTGGGGTGAGGTTTCAGCATCGCCCACCTCCTGCTCTCCTGCCGAAAGCCTGGCACTGCACAGGAGCCTCAGGGACAGCCCAAGGTCACCAGGATGTCATAGCAGCCCTTGGAATTGAGATTTTATCTTGTGGAGCTGTTCAGTGCTTTGCTCTCAAAGCCATCCTTCATCCCTCCTAAGGGAAGGGACTGCCTGGCCCGGAGCGCGCGGAGCTTTTCATACGCACGGTATCAATCTCTGAGAGGGAAGCACTTTTATATTGGAGATCTGATGGAGGAATAAATTCCCACAGAAGTAGAAAGCAGAAGCTAATAGGCTTTTTCACAATGAAAGAATAGATCTGCTGACAAAGGCATTTCCAGGGCATCGAAATAAACTGTATTTTCTGCGAAGACCACGGATGTCCCAGAGCTCCCTCGCCTCTGCAGCTGCCCAGCCGAGAGTGGCCATTCCTGGGATACTCAGGGCTGGCTCCTGAGCCCCATCGGGGTCACCTGATGTGTCACCCACACAGAGAAGTCCTTGTGTGGTGTGTCTTGGCTCAGTGATGTCCCTCCTGGGTTCTGCTCCCTCTGCTCACCCCCTGCTTGCCTGGACACCGCTCTCCCCTCCCAGCGAGTACAAGGGCATTGACCCACCCTGCCAGAGCCATGCTCCTGGTGCTCTCCATTATGGAACTCCTTGGCAGCTGTCAGGCAGGCTGCCAGTGCCTTTTTCTTTTCCCCTCTTGAAAAAAAGTGCATTAATTTGTCTTTCCTATCAATTGATTTTCCAGTTAAAACCACTCTGTGCCTGCCCTTGCTTCCCACCCCACAGGAAAACCAAACCTCTCAAGGAAATTGTGCTTAGGAGACCAAAATTTACTGGAGTCTTACGAGCTCCAGTCCCCAAAGGGGCAGGGAGGGGGGGAGAGGAAATGATTTGTTCAATTAATTATAAATGTTTTAATTTAAATGGCTAATGTAGAAGATAGTCAGATATAAACCAGCAAACTACTGAAGTGGTTTATGGGTCCTCAAAGAGCAGTAAATGCTTGTTCTGATTCTGCTAAGATCACTCAAACGACTTTTCCTCCCAAATTCAGGAGGGTGCAGTGGGAGGCAGAGAGGGGGAGATTTCCTCTTGTATTTCACATCCCCCCAGGCAAGTTGTGATAAACGTTTAGCAATTTCTTTCTTTGGAGCCCAGAACTTGCCTTTGAAAAACACAATGGTTGCTCCGTGCTGCTGAGAGGTGGAATGCAAAAAAAAAGAAGAAGAAGAAATCTTCTGGGTCAAGGTCACCTCCTGCTGTAGGATCGCTCCTACACCTACCACATCCCTGTCATCCTCCTTGATATCCCAGCCAGCCCCACGGCTGGGGACGGCGCTGCCGTGATTCCACGGTGAGGGATATTTCAGGTACACCTGTCTTTGTTCCCTGCCTGTGTTCCCTGCCTGCTGCACAGCACCAAAGCCCTCTGTACACAGCATTAATGAGCTGATTTACACAGGGAAAGCTCCAACCCACCCTTTATCTTGTCAAAAACACAGAAATGCAGAGTTATGAGGCTTATTGTAGAGAGAAATGTTGCCTGCAAGGGAGAGATCCTGAATGGAAGTTTCTTGAGTGACTGAGGGAGAGGGAGTCCATGGGTCTGTGTGTGGCTAGAGCAGACCACATAATCATGGAATATCCACCTGGAAGAGACCCACAAGGATCATCCAGTCCAGCTCATGGCCCTGTACAGACACCCCAACAGTCCCAACCTGGGCATCCCTGAGAGCGTTGTCTAAACGCTCCCGGAGCTCTGGCAGCCCTGGGGCCGTGACCACTGTGCTGGGATAAATTTGCCAAGCCAGGGCCTTGCTGCCACCAGGATTTTCCTGCTGATTCCAGCTCTCATCCCTTCCTCTTGCAGCTTCTTGCAACTCAAACTCATTGTTGCCATCACATTCCCTTGGCTCTGTTTTCCCTGCCACCGCAGTGCCCCTGCTCCCTGCCTGCTCGGTGACTCCCGCAGCAGTGCCACTGCTCCTTCTTCTCCACTGTTCCTATCTTGTGGCTGAAAAGGAGCAGACAGCCTGGCAGAGGGTAAATTGGACATCTAATAAATGCATTTTCTTGGTTCTTTTTTCCTCTCTTGTCTCCAGACTGTCCTGCCCCGAAAACTATTTTCCTGGAGTTCTTGTTGTTGACCCCTAGAGCTCCAGAGATGTTACCTAAACTAAATGGCTCTGCTTTTCATGCTCCAGCAAAATCTTTCGCTTCCAGCACAACCCATCTCCTCCCAGGCCACACAGAAACAGTTACAGCAGCAAAAGGCTTCTACACTCATAATTACAAGTCCTTGCAATGCACCAGTGGGCTGAGCAAGAGTCTGTGCAAAGAAATTTGGATTTGGGGATTATAGAGGGGGTTTTTTTGTTTTTATTAATTTTTCTCAGTCTTTTCCCAAGAAGAAAAAACACCAGAGGTAGTTTCAAGGTAGGTTTCTCATCAGCAGAGGGCTGTTTTAGTGATGTCAATGCTCAGCTGGCTCCATCAGCCAGACCCCACAGAGTGGCCAGGGGGGACTGAGGGCTCCAGCTCCCCGGCACTGTGTAGGGAAGGATTTCTGGGAAGCTCAAACCTCATCCCTGTCCTGAGAGCAGGAGCTGAGCGGCTGCCAGGGGGGAGCAGAGCCTGTGCAAGTGACTGGGGACCCGGGGGACGGGCGTGTGGCAGCCATCTGGAGGGGTGGGCAGCGCTGTGGAGCTCAGGAGCGAACACCACAGTGCTGGGAATGCCAGAAGCCACCACTCCATTCTCCTCCAGGGCAGGCAGGAGCATCAGGAACAAGAAAGAACAGGGCTGAGCTGTAACCTGCCTTGTTAGAAAGCAGAAAGTCTCTCACAAATGGATTTCCAATTTCCCATCCACCTGCTTACCCAAGACAGATTTCTTGCTTTTATAATTACTTTTTGGGTAGTTACAGGATCCGGTATCCAGGCAACTTGATGCCTCTTAAATCCTCTTGTAAATCTGCCTTTTTCTGTTGGTTTCTAGGTGTTGGGGAAACATCCACGAATCCCTTAAGGCAGACACAACTTTCTCCATGGCTGTTTCTCTTCCCCAGAGTCGGCTGGGTAGGCACAATGCCGTGTCAGCTTTTGGGGGTTCAGGTCTGTGATGCAGCAGCTCCCACAGGCTCTGTGTGGCAGCTCTTGGTCTCATGTCCAATAAAATGGTGGCCAAAAAAAGCTCTGCCAGCAATGCGTTTCGTCTTCCCAACAGCATCCCCAGGCAGCAATGTCCTCCCACGGCTCAGGTCCGTCCCTACTTTGTGGACCGTTCAGGCACATGCTCAAAACCTTTTCATTTTGGGGGTGTTTGTGCCCATCTGGGTCAGGGCAGGTTGGAAATGTTTTAATTAAAGCACAACCACAGTTAATCACTCTGGACTGTCCATCAGGGGCCGGGGCAGGAGCAGGGCTGGCGGTCACCCAGTCACACCTCCCAGCAGTGCAGGACTGCACAGGGCCCGAGCTCCGACTTTCCGCTCCTCCCATTCATCTACACTTCCATGGGCAACCGAAGGAGGAGGGAAGCAGGGATGGCACACGCTGCTGCTCCGGGCCCCAACAGGCTCTTCATTACCATGCAGAGAGCATGGGGAAGTCAAGTCACCCTGTGAAAGGTCACACATCAACACGCGCTCCGAGGCTCTGACCTCTGGTGGGGGAAGCATAATTTAATTAACTTTTGCTTGGCTGTTCACCTGCTGGAGTTATCTGGAGATCTGCACGTGGGTCATATCCTGGGGGCTGCTGGTCCCTCTCTCCTGGCTCCAGCCCTGGCAGCACTGTCCCTCTGTCCCTCTCCCCCCAGGCTGGGTGTCCTTCAGCACAGAGACAGCGCTTGCGCTTGGAACTGTCGCTTGTGGTCGTGGTGGCAGCAATTAGGCCATCAGTCAATAAACTAATACTCTCATTTACAGTCATTAGGGACTGCAGATCCAAGCATCTGCTTCTGCTAATGAGTTTAAAAGTTGGCTAAATATGGCAGACCTGCTCTCACGGAGAAGGAAGCAACAGGAGTTCGATGCGGAATTGGGCTCTGGTGAACACGACATCAATTTTAATTAGCAGGCGTCTACAGCTTCCCAGCTAAACCAAAATAAGTGGCAAAGGGAGGGTGCTGGAGGCTGCTTGGGGCTCATTTTGGGAGCCCAGTTTCCCGGCACAGGGGTCCCAGGTGGCTCTGCCAGGGGGAGTGAGCCTCAAGGGTGCCCTGCAGGCACCAGCCTGGCTTGTGCTCAGCGCTCCCTGGGCTGTGAGCGCAGCACTGCTCGGCTGTCACACAGATCTTTTAATCTGGTGAGGAATCATTCATTTCCACCTCCAGGCCTAACACAGGCTGCCAGGGGGATGCTGAAATTTGAAAAGCCCTATCATAGATCTGTTGTAGCTGGGAGAGAAGGGAAAAAGCTTTTCCTCTAAATGACTGTAAATGTTTTTCGCTCGGAGGTGGTGGCTCACAGGGGGCTGACAATTTATGAGCTAGTGTTTGACCTCACTGATGGAGACCTCCATCACCTGTCACCTCACAAGGCCACCATGTCGTGGCGTGGTTTGGGGGGGGAAGCAGGAGCCTCTTCACTCAAGACCCCTCAGGTTGGATGGTGGGATTGCTCCATGTCCTACCTGTGCAGCGTTAAACCTGAGAATGTTCTCTGGGATCTCTCCAGGCAGGGGACGAAACACTCCACAGAGCCCAACCCATCATCCTCTCTGAGCAGCACCACTATTTTCCTGATCGATCCATCCCTGCAGAGTACCAGACATCACGTTTTTCAGGAATCTCGTGTTCCCCAATGCAGGTTAAAAGCAGCAGGTAAAAGGAACAATTTGAAAAGTCCTTTTCCCTTTTCTTGTGCAGTGAGGCAGATTGAGGCAGTACCAGCAGTCAGGGGTGTTTTAAGGCATGGCCTGCCTGAGATAAAAGCAAAGTCCACACACAGGATTTCGCTTTCAGTGAAGATTTTCTCTCCCTGGCTGCCCCATCGTATTCCCACATCATTGCCTCGTGTTGCGCCCACTCCCAGCCGTGGGATCGGGACAAGGTTATGGACAGCCCAGTGCTGAGAGTAGGTTTATTTCAGCTCCTTGGAGGGAGTTCTGATGAGTTTAAAAAGGAGAAAACTAGTCTGATTTTTAAAGTGGGGTTTTCTTCAGTACCTACAGCAATCTACAGATCCAAAAAGGTCCTTCTGAGTGAAGATAAACTGTGTGGCACGGAGTGGGTGCCTTTCCATGGCAGTGCTGTGCTGGATGAGCACAGCTGGTGGGTGTAGCAGCTGTAGGGATTTGTATGAATTGCTTGGAAAGGCCAGGTTTGGTGGTGGGGCAGGGACCCCCAAAGAGCATCCTTGCAAGGGTGAATAACTGAGAACTGGCTTAGGGGGCTGGAAAAGGGGAAAACCTCTTCCTCTGGAATAAGAGCCCGGCACATATGGGGCATGGGAAAGTTTTGTGAGGAGGGAAGTGACAAAGACACTGCTCAGGCACTGCTTGGGGGGCCCCACTGAGAGGGTGGACATGCAGGAAGATGTGTCTGCTCCCACTGGGGCTGGAATTTAGGGGGCTGTTGGTCAGCAGAGCCACTCCTGAGTCCTGGTGGGGGAGAGCCCCAGCCAGGGAATGAATCAGCAGCAGTGGGAGCTGAGAAGCAGCAGCCCAGCCCTGCAGCTTGCTGGAGGAAGATGGAATGCTGCTTCCATAGCCAACGCTCTTGATGCTCTTTTTAATACATATATTAAAAGGGTGCTAATAAGCAAATCCGTCAGTTATGCAAATGAGTGGCAATTGCATCTTGAAGAGCATCCCACAGTTTAATTACATCATAATTGCAATGTAACACTTTAATTACCATATGCATCACAAAATCATGAGCACTGTTTCTAATCTCTTCACTAATATTTCAAATCAAACAGATTGCACAGGGCCCGGCGTTGTGCTGCCATCCTGCACGGGGAAACGACGGATTCATCCCATCCCCTGCAGGATGGAGGCTGGGAAGGGGTTCTCTGTCCCTGCCTGGCCATGCTGGTAGCAGATGGCTGCATGAGTGTTCTTGGCCAGCTTCTCCAACCATGTCCCACTGTCAGGGACGTGCTGGAGTCGTGTGCCTGTGCTCCCAGGAGCGGAGATAGGGTGGTGGCGACGCTGGGCACTGCTCCAGGATTTCCCCAGAGATCCTGCTTTAACCCTGGACCCTCTCGGTCTCCACCCCTTCACACTTTGGGGTGATCACACCAGGCAGGTGAGGCAGCTGCTCGGATAAAGAGATGAAGATTTACAAATGGCTGTCTTGGAAGAAGTGATTTGATGAAAGAGCTGTCCATGATCCTCCCTTTCCCACCCAGCACAGAAAAATGAATTTCACATTCTCCCTCTCACCCCAGAGAGGGAAACAATAAAGCTTTCTGGGGCACAGCTTTAGCTGGAGGCCTGGGAATTCGATTTAAACCAGTTGATTTCGTAAATCTTCCCAGTTTACATGCTTTACTTTTCCTCCCATCCGGCTTCTTTCCTTCCCCCATAAAGCCACACCTAATAAGTGACTTAAGAAAAGTAACAGATTGGCTTAAAAAGGGACTAAAATCCACATCTGGGGACTAAGAAATGAATGTTTTTAAGCAGAGATGGGTGCGATGGAGTGATGGATCAGGAGAGGAGAGTGCTCGGGAGGTGAATCCCTCCTGTCTCCATGGCAGAGCCCCAGCACAGAGCTCTGCTGGGAAGGGCCTCGGGGCTCCCTGCTGGCCCCATACCCGGCTCTCCTGGCACATGGAGCAGGGCCAGGGTGGCCTCCCATCCCTTCCCAGCACTGCTGCTCTTGCTGCAGGTTGCACATTTGCTTTGCCGTGAGCTGGCAGTGATTTAAAATCATCCTGCGCTAATCCATATAAATTCTTTTAATCGTGGATTTAATCTTCTAAGCGTGTGGTAATTAAATTATACATCAGTCAGAAGCACATCAACAAAAGGTGTGAGTTTACAGGCCCGTGGACAGGGCTTCAGGACAGCCCACAGCCAGGACAATCAGTCGTTAGATTCCTCCACTGTTCCCTTGTCACTGGTTTTTCCCTTTCTGTCTTTTGTCCCAACAGAGTCATTTCGGTTGGAAAAGCCCTCCTAGAGCATCGAGCCCAAGCTGTGCCCAATCCCCACCTTGTCACGGAGTGCCACGTCCAGTCATTCCTTGGACACCTCCAGGGATGGGGACTCCAAACCTCTCTGGGCAGTTCCAATGCCTGACAGCCATTTCCATGCAGAAATTCCTCCTGATGTCCAACCTGACCCTCCCCTGGCACAGCTTGAGGCCATTTCCTCTTGTCCTGTGCAACAAGGAGAAACAGGAGAGGAGAAGATACAGCCCCAGAAGGAGCTGATGGCCAGGACAAGGCCTGGAGCAATCCACGTGCTGGGATATTCCTGGAGAGCGGAAGGAGACCTGGAGGAAAGCACTCCCGAGCTCCCTGAGCAGAACAATTTGATGGGCTGGTGTTAATGGAGGGAAACACCGTGACACCAGAAGCACATTAACGAATTAAACTTTGGCGCTGGGAAGGGGAAAGTCTCGGTGAACTTCGAGGTAGGGAGATGACTGACTTCGGGAATGTGACAATTACTGTACTTAACATTTTTTTAAACATTAAGAGCCAAATAGGAGCATATATTTAATTCATTAAACCAGTCTGAAGTGGCTTCCTCCATCCCAGAGCAGTTAATCGGTGCTCAGTGTCTCCTAATGAAGGGGTCCCTGTAAGGTCAGCCCGACGCTCGTTAGCTAATCGGAGACTTATTTGTTTTGCAAATTGCTCTCCCATTTTGAACCACCGCGCAGTAATTTCCATGGCGGGGAAGCAGGAGAGAGTTCACGGGGCTGGGCTTTGAAGCCCTCAATCTGTCATTGGGAAGAGGATAAAAATAGCCTGGGAAAGAGAAGGAGCGGGATGCTGGGCTTGTTCCAGACAATCCAGCCCCGTCTTCCACGTCGGGACTGGGGGGTGGCTGGAGGGCTGTGTGGGCAGTGGCACCATCCTGCACATACCAGGGGACTGGGGACATTGCGTGACGCTGGAAACTCCTCACCATGCCTGGCTGGGCACCACTGTCCTGCCCTGCCCTTTCCATCCTCCTCTGAGGTCCATGGGGGACGTTGTGTGGTCCATGGGGGTCCTGCTGCCCTGCCCATGTCCTCTGCATCCTTAGATGCCCAGAAACAGGGGGGCTGTGCACAGAAAGATGTTTCCAGGGATGGCAGTGTCCCTGGCTGGTGTGGCAGAGGTGGCTCCGTGGGAGTGGGGCTGTTCCGGGCAGGGACACACAGCACAGTGTGGGGATTTCTGAATAGAGGGTGAGCAGTGGGGACACCCACAGAGCCTGAGGAAAATACAAAGCCCGAATTAGCTGTTTAAACCCTTTTCCTTGTCTCCCTGAGGCAGCTGCAGGTCTGGCTGTTAGCCTGGAGCACAACAGGTCCACCTTGACAAGTCATTCATGTTTATCTCCGACAGAGGAAGCATCTCCCACCCTTTCCATGGATGAAGACCCTCCTCCACTCAGCTGTTTGTTTTACGGATGTGCCCATGGGAACAAGCTGGCTGACAAGGTGTCCGTTTTCATCCTAATCCAGCTCCGTTCCTGTGGCACACAGGGCACAGCTCCTTGTCCCCTCCTCACCCTCCAGGGCTGGAGGGGGCGAGGAGGGACCCGGACTTTGCTTTTGGAAAACAGGGAAGAAGGCCTGCATTTTGTATTTTAGGTCCAAAAGCAGAGTGATGTGTAAATTCGGCTTGTCAGCCTTTCCTTCCCAATCCACCAGCCGGCAGCTGCTGCCTCCCCCTGTCCCACAGTGGGTGATTGAGAGCCTGGCGGCCGCTGGTCCCGATTTCCCCCGTACACTGAGAAATCAGGAGCGAGAGCAGGAGGCAGAAGCTCCCTGTGCTCGAGCTGGGGCTGCTGCCCCGGCTCTGCAGTCACTGACCTTTGGCCATGAACTTTTAGCAGGGGTTTTCCCCTGGTTTCAGAGCAGGATGACTGGAAGCACTGGGAGCAGACCCCGCTGTCCTGGCTGCTCTGCTCGTTCCGTTTGGCAGTCGCTTGAACTTACAGCAGTGCAGGGGGAGAAAGAACCTTTATTTTCCAGTATCACAGACGAAAAAAACCCCACCACCTTTACTTTAATGTCCCCTTAAAGTAATGACGTCTATAGTGTAAAGAAAGCATTCCACTGAGGCACAATTTTTTCCCAAATGTCATGGAAATGGAGGAATTTCAGGAACTATATTTGTGTGCAAAAGAGGAGAGAAAGTAGATTAATTTTAAAAGGTTACATTGATTGCAGTCAGGCATGGACCTGCAGTGAGGAGCCCAGTGCAAGGAGGAGTGGGAACGAGCTGCTTTTCTCTCCATGGAGCCGTTACACCTCAGCATCTCCTCAGGATGCTGGGGCACCCCCAGTGCCACAAGCCAAAAATCCTTAACTCCGAGAGGACCAAGCATGTGTGACCCTGGAGCCTGGGAGAGAGCAGCCCTGGCTCCTGAAACACGAGGCTTCATCCATGAGCACGAGTCCTCATCGAGCTTTGGGTTGGTGGTGAGGAGTTCCCTGGGAACAAAGCAAAGGGTGAATTTTTACTGGACTTCTATTTCTCTGCAGGATCCCTGACATTTGGGAAGAGCTCCTGATCCTTCAAGGTAATGAAGCTGATTTCCTGCAGCTCTATCGACACAGAGAATGAACTCAGAAGCCTCTGTTTCCGGACAGGCGGGGGGAGAGGTGGGAGCCTGACATGGTGGTGGAGAAAGTTGAGTTTGGTGGGATCTCTCTAGCCCAGCCTGGGGCTGTTTGGGGGCTGCAGTCCTGGCTTGACTCTGCTCCTGAGGGCAGGGGAAGCTGCCTTTTGGAGACCTGCCCAGTGCTCCCTGGTGTGCACTTCCAGCATCTCCAGAAACCTTAGGTTTGGTTAATTCCTGGAGCAGTTTGTGAGAACCAGAGAGTGGCAAAGGCAGCCTGGAAGCACCAGCAACGCCCATCTGCTGCATGAGGGAAGTGTTCCTGTAGCAGATGTGAGCTGTGAGCATCACCAGGGCACTGTGGGGTCTCCTGCCCAGAGGCTCCTGGTCCCTGGGATGGCACTGCTGATTTGGCCTCACTTTAGCAGAGATGGGTCCAGTTACCTTCTTCAGGCACTGGCTGCCCTTGTGTTACACCATCTGGCCTGGCCACCGGCCCCTGCCGTGGGGATGGGATGGACACAGGCTCTTGGGGAGATGTTTCTCCTTGCCACTAAGGCACCATGGCTGGTGCTAGTAACAGCTTCCATTCTCTTCCAGGGCAGCAGAACATAACCTCGAGTGGTCACTTGCCATCGTAACTCATGGGATCTGCTTTTTCTCACAAGGACTAGAGCTGGGGGCAAAGTCACCCAAGAAAAAAACAAGAGCCCAAGTCTCTCTCATGAAAGAACAGGGAATTGTTAAATCCCAATGACCAAATTTCCTTCCCAGAGCTCCTCTCCTCCTCTTCCCTAAGGAACAATGTCTGTGTGGCGCCAACGCAGGTGCAGGAGCGGTCCCTCCGCCGCCGCCTTCGCCTGAGCTCTGGCATTTCCCACATCAAGCGTGAACCAAGGCTGACCTTCCTCAGCAGGCGGGAAGTGCCGGAGCTGTACCCGTGTATCTCCACATCAGTGCCCATCCCCACGAGGTGCTCTCTGCGCTTGAAAGCCATCCTGGCGGGGTCGTGCCCCGCAGCGTGGGGCCGGGGAGGCCCATCCCGGCTCGGCGCAGCCGCCGGTTCCCCGCGCTGCCGAGCCATGTCGGGGCTCCGGGCTTCAATGGCAGGAGGAGGAAACGCTTCGCCTTGATCAGGAGGGATAAGAATAGCGAGCGGCAGGCGGCGGCCGGTGGGGTGCGGATGAAAGGCGGCTGGCTCTCATCCTTCCCCCGCCCGGGGCGATCTGCCCCTTCCTTTCACGAGCCATAATTGCGTGGCACGCCGCAGATGAGTGTCACACTCCACCAAAGCCCGAGCGCCGCGAGGCCAGGGCTCCAGGCTCGCCGTCAATGAGCGGGGAGGCGGCAAGGACGCTTTTGATGCTGCTCTTCTTCCTCTGACGTGCTGAAGAATTATCAGGCTCTGAGGAAGGCATTTCTCTAGCTTGGAGCTTTGCCTCACTCTGCAAAGGAGACCAACTGCTGCTCTGCCATTCCAAGAGGGCAGAGGGACAGCACCGGCCCATCCCCCAGGAGGTGCTCCATGGGCCCCTGGCCAAGGCCAGACCCAAACCCAACATCCCTGAGCCCTTCCAGCCATCGCAGTGGTGGGCACGTCTGTGACCCTTCCTGACATGGTCACTGGCTTTTGGTGGCTTCTGCTCTTAGAGGCCATGCTGGAGACAGCCTGGGGTGGAGAGCAGAGCCCTTCGAGGTGTTGTGACACCTCAGCACTGCGATTTCCAAGCCCAACAGCTGTGGTGGGGCATCGTGGCCTCCCATTTCCCTGTGTTTTTTCAGGTGCTTCCTCTGGCTTTGCTTTCATTAATTTATCACACACACACAAAGTGTAAGTGGGCTCGAACCTCCATCTCCAGCAGCTGAAACTGAATAATTACCCAGAGTATCCCACCTGGAGAAGCGTTCCCGGCTGGCCGGCAAATTGTGAAGAAGTTCACTGTATCCTTTAGAGCAAGAAATTACCCTGGAGTGTAAGTTATGGCTCCAGCAGCCCTACAAGTACAGAAAATAAAATGAAAAAGGTGGGTGAGATGGAGATTTAAATGATGCTGCAGAAAACAATGAGCAGGGGACACCTTGATCTGACACAAGTGGGGGGTTCCCTTCAGAAGAAGAGGGCCTGGCAGCAGTGTCTGAAGGAGATAAAAGAGAAAAACCTGACACCAGAACCTGGGAACATCCCTCAGCTCTCCCAGGGCAGGCATCTCACAGCTGAAGTCCTTTTCCCTGCATTGGCATGATGCTGCGCAACATCATCCCTACAGCTGGCTGGTATTTTTGGGGGGCTATTTTCTCCTATTTTTAGGAAATGCCAATATGGATTGGGAACTTTTTTTGGGTCTGGGAGGGAAAAGGTCAGCCTGAGCAAATTTCTCAACCTGAACTGGAAGCAGAGAGGGGTGGCAAACCCACTCCAGCTTCAGATGGAGCTAATTAAAGTGCTGACATTTTAAGACATGATGATGTGAAATCTCTTGCTTCAAGCCAAGTCTGGGCCCTTTTCAGAGTTCAGTTCTGCTGCCCAGAGTTTCCAGGAGTGGTGCAAGCCAGCTGAGAGGGGCGATGGGTTGTTTTTAATGTAGTATTGTCCTTACAGTGCGAGCAAGTTTTTAGCCTTTGGAAGAATCCTGTAATGTAAGGCTGCCTGGGCAGAGATCTCAAAAAAAGCGAAGCTCTTCAGCTCAGGTGCCTGTGAGAGGGTTTGAGTTTTGGCTCTGCTGTGTTTTACCCTGCAGAGAGAACAGGGGAGGAAAGCCCCAGCCCCACAACATGGGGGTAAGCTGGGGTAGGTGCACACCCCAAAACCTATAGCATCACCCCAACAACTCTCCGCTGCACAAACGGTGACACAAAACCCAACCATGTGCCGTTTTCCAGGGGATGGAGGCTTTTGGGGTCCCCCTGGGAGGGGAGGGGAGGGTGGGCTGTGGCAGAGCCGTGTGCCATGTGCTGCCAGCGGGGCCCACACGCGAGGCCGGGGCTGGCTGGGAGGGAGGGGAGCTGCAATCAGGAGCTCTATTGTGGCTCTCGGGCTGCCGGCACAATGCAGCATTAAGAGACAAAGTCAGCTCGGCTCAGTGGGGTGCGGGAGGTGATTTGAGGGAAGGAGAGACTGGCTCTGACAGGTAGAATGAGACTGGAGTGATGGGGGGAAAGCCAGACTGATCCCAGCGCCTGTAAACGGCTTCTGGCTCCAAGCTGGGTTGCAGGTCTGGGAGGGTGAGTGAGCTGTGCTGCTCCACTCAGAATGTTCCTGGGTTTTTCCCAGGAGAGACCTGTCTGCACCAGCCCTGGGGACAGGGATGGACCCAGGCGTGAGCAAGACACAGAGGGGTGGACGGACAGACAGAGAAACTGATCTGCAGGGAGAGATTGATTGCGGCAGGGGAAGCACGAACCCAGGCTGCAGCAGGAAAACCTTTCCATGTGAAGGGAGCTGGCAGGATGCTGGGGCCAGCAGGGGATGGACGGGGCAGCAGCATCATTTGAGGTTTGGGACTCACTTTGAAGCCCCGCTCCCCATCACCATCCCTTCTGCAGGTGCCCAGGAGCACCTACGCCAGCCAGGTAAGGGCACAACGAGTCCCAGAGGGCTGTGCTGGTGCCAGCGGGGGCAGCCGGGCTCTGGGGAGCCACAAGCACAGTTCTGTCCAGGCCCCAGCTCCTCATTGGCAAAAAACAATAATTTGGGGACAAATTATTTTATTAGCTCAGAGAAGAGGTGAAACACCCTGAGCTCTGCCCCACCACCGTGGTCTCAAGGCAGGTGAGATGCTGGAGGTGAACTGATGGGTGTGAGAATGGAGGTAAACTGAGGAGTGTGAGGCTGAAGGTGAGTTGGTGGATGTGAGGATGGAAGTGAACTGGTGAATGTGAGGATGAAGGTGAACTAGCGGGTGTGAGGGTGGAGGTGAGCTGGTGGCCTGAGGCTGAAGGTGAGTTGGGGAACGTGAGGATGAAGGTGAGCTGATGGGTGTGAGGGTAGAGGTGAGCTGGTGGCCTCTCCCTGGCTGAGACATTTTCTGCTCCGTCATCCTGAGTTTTCGGCTCTGTTTTGCCAGACTCTTCCGGGGAAGGCGGCGGTGCCGCGCTGCACGTTCTCCCAATGCCATCTAGTGTCAGCTCCGGCGGCCCCGGACAGTTATTTTAAGGCATCAGGGCTGATTTATCGCAGAAGGCTCTTTGAGGGCCAACAGGCTATTAACAGCAGCACGGATAACTAACGGGTGGGTGCGCAGGCTGGGCTGGATTATTTTTATTATCGCTCCTGTTTCGCACTAAAAACCCACCCTGGCAGGATGGAGTGCGAGGATGCAATGCCGTGTCCGAGGTGATTAAAGTCTTTCAGCCTTCAGCCACTTGTCTTGTAGCCCCGACATCACCTGAGGCTTAATCACTCAGAAAAGTGCTGTCATGTCCTATTGTCGCCGTATTGGGAGCGCGACCTCTTTCCCGTTTAGCTGCCATCTGAAAAGAATGTAACTTGCCAGGAGACAGGCGTGACTCAGGAGACTGGTAATGGGATATAAAGACTTTGACCTGCGGGTCGCCCATTTGGAGGCTGCCAAGGTCAGTGGCAAGGGCGACGATGTCCTTTGCACGGTGATTATTTGGCCAAACAACCCAAAACAGGCACTAATGAGTCCTTCCCTGACAGTCAGCGGGGCTGTGCGCTGGGTTGGACTCTGCTCCTGCTGTGGGAGGATCAAGTCCCCCAAACCCTCCCCGCCCGGGTTTTGGGGCTGTGTGACTGCCCATGGTCCCCTCCTGCTTAGGAATTTGTCCTCCACGTCTTTCCCTTGCCACCATTGCAGGGGCATGGTCTGCACAGGCTGAGAGCACTCTCATTTCTGCCTTTTTTAGGGGCAAAGAGCCACAGCAGCACCTCCCCCGTGTCCCATTCATCCGCCTCCCGATGCAGAGGAAGGTTTCCCAGGATAGATGTACCCTGTCCCCTGCTCGCCCTGTCCCCTGCTCTGCTCACCACCATCAGCTGCCGTGATTTAGGTCCCTGCTAACCTCATTCGCATCCTCAGCCACTGCTGACCGTGTGAATTTATCTCCTCGGTAGCAAACCACCTCATCGAGGCAGTTTGATTCAGTGATTAATTAAGGTCTCCCTAGAAATGAGGTTACTCCCTGCAGCCTCACGTATAAATGTAAGATTAATGAGTGCTGGCCGTGTTAGACGGCCACGACCGGGCTAGGCTTGGGAGGCTTTGCCTGCTCTCATCCAGACAGTCCTCGAACACGGGTTTTCCGTGGAAAAACTTCTAAACAATCCCGTGGGACGGGGAATGCAGCTGGCAGTGCAGCCACGGGGCTGAGGAAGGGGGGTCCTGGGGCTGAGCTGGGCACGGAGCAGCCGGTTCGGAAGCGACAGCCAGCGATGCTCACACGACTCTCCCGGTGGCTGAGCCCACATCCAGCCTGCTCTGTGTGTTTAATGTTCACTGATCTGTTTGGGGTTTTTTAGTTATCTGCGAACAAGGTGCCTTCCTCACGGAATAACAATGGTGCTGGGGACGGGGAGCAGTGGGCGGCCGGGCTGTGCCCACACCCCTTCCCTGCCGCTCAGCACCGCTACGGAGCTTGGCCCAGGAGTTGTTTGTCTGTCCTTATCCATCATCAATCAGGATTCCGCCCTGCTAACCAGCATCTGCATGCAGCATCTCCAGCAGCAGGAGCGAGTCCTGCTGAGCTGGTGTGTAAAAGCCTTTGCAATCACCCTGTGCTACGGAGCTGGAAGAGGGTTTAAATACAAGGCTCTTTAATAAGATGAAAAGAGCCCTTTCTTTCCCCACTGGAAAAGCGAGATTTTCTGCTCGCTATTTCATGCTGCTGGAGCCCTTGGGTTGTGTCAGGGCCGGGCTCTCCGTGGGCTGACAGGTTTCCTAACTCCCCTCTCTGCACTGTCAGCACCGTATCAGGAACAGCAAATACCAGTTGCAGCAGCTGGAGGAGGAAAAGCCCAGGTCAGAGCAGCCCCATGCCTCGTGTGTTTGGGTTTTGTCCTCCGAAACATCCTCAGTGGCATCAATGACCCGGAGAGAAGCCTGTGCCTCAGCATGTGCAGCAGGAAAATGGGTCTAATCCCGTTTACCTGTCTCCTCTGGAGCTGGCTGCGGTGTTTGATTCATGTCAGCAGCTTGGCTGGTGGCTGTGGGATGAATGACGCTATATAAATGCAAAGTGTTATTAATATTTCATGTTGTAGTGAAAATGTACTAATAGGGCTTGTTCCTGGAAGATAAAGTGCTGCCATTAATACACCTTTGTGTCCCCTGCGCTGGGGACTCACCTGTGGAGGGCTGGAGAGGGCTCTACCCAGAGCAGAAACTGCCCATCACACCTGGCAGCTCCCCAAAAAAGAGGATTTTTTTTTAAAGAGGAGAGTTTAACCCAGAAAGACACAAAGAGCCACTTCTGACACCCACAAAATTAGGCGTACCTGGGGCAGAAGGTCCCCCCACCCACCACTGGGTGCTGGTGGATGGGTGCTGCTCTGGGCCCTCCCTGCCCGCCCATAAGGGGACACAGCCCCTGGGAACCCCCTTCCCGGCACAGCCACTACACAGGCATGTTTAAAAAAATAAAAATGGGCTTGTTTGATTTCAAACTGCAGAACTCTTCCCTGGAGCCATCCGCAAACACTGGTAATTTACTTTACAGCTGTTTAGATTTGTTTCTCTACATTTTTTTTTAAACCCCAGCAGAATTGCAAATGAAACATGTGTTTGCTCCTCAAATGACTCCAGCCGTACGTGAACTCCTGCACCCCGCACCTTCTCCTTGGACCCTCTCCCCTCTGACCCCCACCCCTGCGCCCTAGAGCTGTGCAATGGGGGTCAGACCTCAAAGAGGCGGTTGTCTGAGCTGGGAGCTCCTCTTGGGAGGGCTCCAGATTCTGGTATCAAGGAGGGGTGATGGGGAAGAGACTTGTGCCAGCTTGCAGGTGAGGGGAGCACAGGTAAGCAGTTAATTAATTGCCAATGAAATAATCAGCTGCCACCCATTCATCAGAGGGTGGTGAGGGATAAAGGCTCTGCTAAATTATTGCCATGGTGCAAAGTTTCAATAAAAAAGGATTATGAAGGGCGATGTTCGGCTGAGAGGCTCCCGGTGCCGTGGGCGGGGGCTCCCAGGGCTTCGGCCACTTTGGAGCAAGAGGGATGGGTGCAGGGAAGGCGTGGAGGGACCCCAGGTTGTGCTGGACATCCCTGCAGCAGCTGAGGGCGGACAGCCCTGAGCTCCCACCCTTCCCCACGGCGGAGCAGCCGGCTCAGCTCTTCCCCGCACGGCAGCGCTGCGGGGCCGCCCTTCGCCTCGGGAAATCTGGCATTCTATGGGACACGTGGGGATCTGCCTGGAGCCTCATCCCTTCCCCCGGGAATCTCCTCCTCCCTCCCAGGAGCGCGAGGGTGACTCTTGTGCTGTCTCTTGCGCCGGGCGATGCGTTCCTGCCCTGGGCAGGCGCCGACACGCAGCAGCGTCGCCGAGGGACACCCGCAGGTGAGCGGCCTGGGGACCCTCCTCTGCCGCGACCCCCGGCCCTGGGGAGGTGGGGAGGGCGCTGGGGAAGTGCGTCTGACACCAGGGAGATGGGCACGGCCTGGGCTGCTGCCGGAAGCGTGCACAGGGAAGGAGGAATCTGGGGTTTGCGTGTTCCTCCAGGGATCCACCGCGAGACGGGAGTCGCCAGCTCCCACGGGAGGGACGAGAACCGGGAGCGTCCGTGGTCACTCCAGTCCTGCGGGTGGGTGCATTGGCTGGGCTGTGCAGAGCAGGGGATGTGTTCGCCCCTGAGAGCCTCTCGGCGAGGGGTAATCTTGTTATTTCACTGGTAGGTAAAATATCTGAGAGCCGGTGCCAAACGCATCCCTGGGAGTCCTGCTCGGCTGTAGCTCCACGGCGCGTGGGGTGTGTTTGTCTGGCACGATGCAAGCCGGGGTCAATTCGGCCACGCAGGGGCGTGGGGCTGGTGAAAATTGGTTGTTTTGGCCGCCCGGCCCCGCGGCAGCTCCTCGGCATTGCAGGGGCTGTGCAGGCCCCCCAGCCCAGCCGCTGCCTCTGCCCTGCCGTGGGCTCCCCGGTGCACGGCGTGGGGACCCGGAGCAGTGGCACAGGGCTCCTCCTGCACTGCCTAGGGGAGCACGGAGGCGATGGCAGATGCCAGTGATGGGAGAGGTCGCGGCAGCGAGCGCAGCCGGGTGAGTCACGTCCCGGCTGCTCCTATTTGTTGTCCGCCTGGGCCAGGCTGGCAACGTAAGGAAAATAAATAACAAATACCTGGGCAACGAGGCGGGAGCTGGGCCGGGATGGGGGCTGAGCCGTGAGCTGGACCTGGTGGTGGCTGGAGGATGCTGTGGCTGTGGCAGAAACCCCAAGCATTGCCAGGTCCCCCTGTTCCCAGAGTGGGGGACAGTGCTTGGAGGACACGCGTCACCTGGACCACGTCTGTGCTGGGGCACGTGTCAGTGGTGTCCTCGCGTGCCAGCACAGGTCAGAGATGGTCCCAGGAGCATGGCTCAGTGCTTTGAGGCACACAGGGGCTCTGATGGGGACCTCTTGCTGCTTCTTCAGTGTCACAGTGTCTTCTCTTTTCCCAGGCCGGCTAACGGGATCAGGGAGACATGAACTGGGGGGTGTTCGAGGGGCTCCTCAGTGGCGTCAACAAGTACTCCACAGCCTTCAGCCGCATCTGGCTCTCCCTCGTCTTCATCTTCCGCCTGCTGGTCTACCTGGTGGCGGCCGAGAGGGTCTGGAGCGATGACCACAAGGACTTTGATTGCAACACGCGGCAGCCGGGCTGCACCAACGTCTGCTTCGACCACTTCTTCCCCATCTCCCACATCCGCCTCTGGGCCCTGCAGCTCATCCTGGTGACGTGTCCGTCCTTCCTGGTCCTCATGCATGTGGCCTACCGGGAGGCCAAGGAGCAGAGGCTCCGTGAGGCCAGCGGGGACAACTATCGCTGCATCTACCCTGACCCTGGCAAGAAGCGGGGCGGGCTCTGGTGGACGTACCTGTTCAGTCTCATCTTCAAGGCCAGTGTGGACGTGGTCTTCCTCTACATCTTCTACCGCTTCTACAGGAACTACACCCTGCCCCGGGTGGTGAAGTGCGAGCTGCCGCCCTGCCCCAATGTGGTGGACTGCTTCATCTCCCGGCCCACCGAGAAGAACATCTTCACCCTCTTCATGGTGGTCACCGCCTGCGTCTGCATTGTGCTGAGCCTCATCGAGGCCGCCTACCTGATCGGGAAGCGGTGCTGCGAGCGCCTGGAGGCCGGCGGGGGGGACAGCCGGCGGCACAGCCACAACTGCCCCATCTCCTGTGCTGACCCCGCGGGCACGGGCGGGCAGGTGTTCCATGGGGTGGACTACAAACCCCCCACGGCCACCCTCCCACTCACGGCCTCCTGCCCCAGCACACTGTCCGAGGATGAGGCTCGTTCCTAGAGCTGCCTGGGAGAAAGCAGGAGCTGCTCACCCGGCCTGCAACTCCATCCTGCTCTTCCTCCTCCATGCCCCAATGCAGGAGCACTGAGGGTGGCAGCACCCTGGAGTTGGGCTGTGCCTGAGGGGTTTCTGCTTCTCCTGTCCCGGGAAAGGCACTTTACATCATCCTGCTGAATGTAAAGCTTGGGGTAAAGCAGGGGCTGTAGGACACATGCTGTCCCTGGGAGTGACAGGGACCAGCAGCTCCATGGCAGCTGTGAACTGACAGTGGTGCCCAGACTCTGAGCCTGTACCAGCCAGGACAGACACCCTGATCCCCCAGGAAACCCCCCTTCCTTTGTCTCACCCTACATCAGCCACTCAGTGGGTGTCAGGGCCACCTCAGACTGATGCAATCATCATTAATAACACTCATTAGTTGAGTGGAGACAAGAGCAGGTCCCTGGTGCCGCAGCCACTGTGGTGAAGCGCAGGCGTCAGGATCTGGCCGGGCAGGCAGCACCCACCGTGGGCTGCTGGATCATCCTGCCTGGCCGGGGGAAACCACCTGAGCAAAACAGCCAAACACAAGAGAGGAAAAACACCCAACCATTGATTAAACAATAACATTAAATGGCAAAATCTGATCTCGTTTATTGTTGTAATACATTGCGTTCAGCCGTGACATGGGCGGTGCTGCCATTTCTGAGGCCATCAGAGGAAGCTGAGCATTAGCTGGCATGAATAATTAACAATAATTTCATGGCAAATGCACTCACAAGTAACATTAACATTGAACATGCAGCACGATCCGTTACTGGTTTTGCTTTGCTTAGAGGGTGTGATAATTATTTTTTCCATGAGCAGCAACGGTGCCAGCACTCCCTGGCTCTGTCCCAAAGGAAGTGGCACAGGGGGTGAGGGAACACCATCACTGCGTCCTTTAAGACCGAGGCCATTCTCAGTGACAGATCATTGCAGTGATCCAGATGAGACCCTCCATGGGCAAAAGTGAGCTCCTTCCCACAGCCCATCCTGAAGAAAGGACCAGCTGGATGTGCTGGAGGGGGAGGCAGAGGGGCTGCTGTAGCCAGGGGGATGCCAAGGACAGGCAGGGCTGAAGGGAAGCCAAGAGCAGGCAGGGCTGCAGCACTGCCGGATGGGAAGTCAGCGACTGAACCAGCCACTGATGAGGGTGAGGATGGTGGAGAAACCCTGGGGAGATCCCTGCCACCAGCACAGAATCATCTGAGCACACAGCAGCTCCTTGTGCTGACACCAGTGAGTTTGGGGACCTTTGGGGTCAGAGAGGCAGAAGGTGAAATACAGACAGATTTTTTTCCACTTCTTCTTAAGGGAAGCTGTGCTGGCACTGCCTTCCTTCCATCCTCTCCTGTTGCTGGATTATCCACCTGAAAGTTTTCTTTATGAAGCCTGTAACTTCAGAGGACACAAGTTGTTCTTTGTGTGCGAGCCATTGCCCGAGTTAAAGAGCATGGGCTGGGCTGTTTGTTTTCCAACAAGGTTGGTCGCTCCTGCTCCAGGCTGCTGAGTGAAACTCTGAGGTGTTCCCCTCTGCAGGTGCTAATTGGGACCAAGATGAGCCCCAGAAAAACCACCCTGTCCCACTTCCGCACATCAAAGCACAGCTGGAGCTGCTGCCCATTGCGAGACACCTGAAGATCCAGTTGCTGGATGTTGTTGTGCCGTTTTGTCATGCTCAGAGCAAACATTGCAGAGCTCTGGGTGTCTTGCACCATCCAGGCTCGGGATAAGCAGCGGTCGGCCAGAAAAACGGGAGCGTTCAGCTGCTTCTTTTGATGTGTTTCCCCCGCTGGTGTTGCAAAAACAGGGGTCTGGATACCGGGACACCTCCTGGGACACAAAGGCAGGACCAGTGTCAGCAAACCAGGGGTCGTGTCACAATAAAAGCTGAATATTTCCCAAATTTTGCATCATCACACAGGAAATTCCCTGTATTTGCTTGTGGGGTCCCAGAAGACCTCCTAAATCTTGGGGTGAGGGGACTTCAAAGAAACTCCAGCCCAGGCAGGGATGTGGAGGGGATTGCGTGTACAGGTCAGGGGTAGCTTGGCCTTCCCAGCTTGGGCTTGTTTCTTCCCTGGCCAAAACCCGCCTGTTTGCCGAGAATTGAGGCAAAACTCTCTGATTTATGTCCAGCCCCGGCTGCTGGCTCCCAGGACCCCGTGACTCCTGTGTCCCTGCTCTTACGGGGGAGTCTCATCCATGGGGATGTGGCCCTGGAGGGGGACAACTCTTGGCAGGCAGAATCCCGCCATGCCCCATTTAAGACCCTTTTAAAGAGACTTTGATGTTTTCCTGCTGGTTTGGCGTCCGCCTGCTCCACTGTTTGGGTTTTTCCTTAATGGAGGAGCCAAGGCTGGGCCTCTCTTAAGTCACTGGGTGTTTCAGCGTTCACATCTGGCACTGAGGCCTTTCACCTGTCACCCTGCTGTGTCGGAGCAGGGTGGCAGCAGGTTGACGTGCCCTGGGCATATTCCTGAAGCTCTTAGGTGCTGAGGTCTGCAGAACCGTGTGGGCGCCTTGTCCCTGTGCCCACACTGGCAGAGGGATGGTAGAGGGGGTGCAGGAATGTGCCCTTTGATGGATTTATGCTACCTAAACACCCAACTCAGCATTTCAAAACACTGCAAAGCACGGGGTGTTTCCACTCCCCACCCAACTGCCTGAGGAAAATCTTCTGCCCGTGCCAAAAGCACCTGAACTTTCTCAGCATGGCCACATGGCCGCTCCTAAAATTCCAAAACTGCAGGCAAGAGGCTGCCCAGGGGTGATCCGGCCCCTCTCCTCACCTGGCCCTTACAGAGTTTGGCCGTGGGGCAGGGAGCAGCTGCCTCTGCAAGGAACCAGAGCTGCCAGTGCCTCTCGACAACTTCCCTCTCTCCAGGGTTTTTCATCTCACAAGCCACAGCCTCCAGATTCCTGCCGAGCTCCTGCCACAACAGCTCTCTGCAACAACATAGCTCAAATTCCTGATCCGGGTAGCTCCGGGGGGAGAGAACGCTCCGGAGCCCCTGCTTGGCTCTCATCCGGGATGGGAGTGCCCGTGTCTGCCCCCTCCTCCAGGCTCACCCGGTCCTGCATCCCCGGGCTCCCACCAGGGTTTGCTTTGAGTCTCCTGGGCTCCCATTCCTGTGTGTCCCCAGCCTGGCAATCCCTCACTGGCTTTATTTTACCTCCTGGAGCCAAAAAGCCTCCGGGCAAGGGGTTGCTTGTCTGCCAGGAGAGCAGGGAGCAAATCTCTCTGAGCACCAAGCACCCCGAGGCTCTTCAGATGTGTCCCCATGGGAGGGGTGGCCCTGGCGAGGTGCCGAGTGAGGCTCCGAGCACGGCTGGTCAGCCCCAAGGGTGTGCCGGAGGATTCCAGGGAAGCCTCGGGGCACTCAAGAGACCGCGTGAGCCGCAGGCGAAGGGAAGCACATTCCTGCCTGGCTACATCGGCACAGGCATCTGTCGGGGCTGATCCATGGGGCATCCGGTGGGATGGGGCTGACTCAGCCTCCTGGGAGCCACCCGTGCTCTGGGGAGAGGGACACCCCCTTAGGGACACCTCGCAGGTCCCATGGGGGTGCGGCGTGAGGCAGCAGCAAGGCACCGTCCCGCTGCGTGGGGACCCTGCTGCCACCCTGCTCTATGGGAAAGAGCCACACCCACCCTGCCAGGGCGGTGGCTGCAAGTTCCCGTAGGTTGGAGATACCGATGAGCTGTTGCAAAACTATTACTAAGGCAAAATCATTGAAAAAGTGGGTTACAATTGCGTAATCTGGGACTCAGCAATGGTTGCTGGTGGGCCCACAGCTGGGGGACGGTGTGAGGTCTGTGGTCTTGCTGCTGAGCCTGCAGTGTCCAGACCATCCCTGCAGGGGATGGGACATCACCTGGAAGGAGCTGCTGGTGTTTCCTGTGGAGGAATCCATCTCCAGTGATCTCGCTGCAGGATTTGACCTCTCTTTGTTGTTCAAGCCGAGCGTGTGTGTGCATGTGCGCAGACGAGAACCTCTCCGGGAGCTGTTTGCCAGACTCACCCAGTTACTGGGAACCGAACCAACCACCTTCCCCTCCCCTCGCGCACTCAGCGCCTCAGACAAGCCCTGGGTGTGCAGGAGGGCTGCGGCTGGGAAGGAGCTTCCCTGCTCAGAGAGGCGCCCGGAACCGGACACCTTCCTCCAGACCTTTCCCACCTGGACAGGTACCGCCCAGGGCACAGGGTACTGTGGGGCTGCCAGGGACCTGCTGGTTGAGGGGGGGGGACAGCCCCGTGGTGTAACGGGTGCAGGTGGGACCTGGGGCTGCTGTGACTGTGGGGTCAAAGGTGGGGATCCCAATATCACACAGTGCCACGTCGGGACCCCACAGGCCATGCCGGGGTCCCCATCCCATGGGGTGATGTGGGGGATGGCACGGCGGGGCACCCCAAGGAGCAGCAATCGCCACCCCAGGCCTTGCTCCTCTGTCCCACCGCCCTCCCCAGGGACCAAAAGAGGCAGAGACCCCCAAGAAAAATGGTTCTGCTGAGTTTGCACCCCAGGTGGGAGCTGGGCGCTGTCGGGTCCAACGCCCTGCACGCCCACACGAGGCAGGACCCAGCTGTGACGCAGGGGGTTGGCATCCCAGGGGCTGGCAAGGGTGCCGGGCTCTGCGGGAGGCAAACCAGCACTGCCGGCACAGCTGAGCACACCTGAGCGCTGCCCCTGCTCCGTCTGGCTGCCAACCAGCACTGGGGGGCCTCTGGGGCTCACACAGTGCTGCACACACCCCCCAGCACGGGGTTTGGCACAGAGCTTGGCACAGAGATCACGTCCCCTTCCTGCCCCACTGCGGGTCCATGACTGGAGCCAGCGCTGGGCTGAACCGGGCACACGGGTGCTGGGCAGGTGGGTTATGGGCAGGTGGGCGCTGGGTGGTCTCACTGGCACCAGGGATGGGGGCACGGGTGAATTGGCAGGCTGGCGAGGGGGCACAGGCTCTGAGGGCATGCAGAGGCTCCAGGTTCAATCAGAACCAGCTTTCAGGGACAAAACAGCAGCTCCCCTCTCCCAGTTTTAAGTCCAAGGTTTGGGTAGGATTGCTACCAGTGATTGCTCCCCACCCTGACTCCCGGCCAAGTGTTTGCCAGGGAGGAAGATCTGGTTTCAGATGGGGCAGTGAGGGAAGGTGTGTGGGCACGGGCAGAGGCACAGCCCTGGCACTTGGCACACACTGCCGGGGACCCCAGCCTGCGGCCACTCGGCTCAGCCACACTTCCCAGTGCGTCCCTGGGCCAGAAGTGTGGGAGCACAGCCACAGGTTCGGGGCTTGCTGCGGGGTGGCCCTGGCCAAAGACGGGATCCCAGACAGCTCCATGGGCTCCAGGCAGTGCTCCAGATTCTGTTCTGCCCCCGCAGCCCTGGGATACCGCAGTGCACCGGGTGAGAGGACCCTCATCACCAGTTTGCCATCGCACCCCGGCCATGCTCCGTGCTGGACACTTCCCACCCCACAGCCCCCGGTGAGCAGGGAAGAAGCCTGAGCCTTCTCCAGGTACGTCTCGGAAGGCTCTGGGTGGGCAACAGGTAGCGGCAATTCATTTAAAGTGGGAGTGACCCAGCGTTCTGTGAATCCCTTTGCCAGGGCAGACACCTTCACAGCCCAGAGGGTTGTAAAAACCACCTGCGTTTGTAAATCCAGGTGCAGTAAAGCTCTGGGTCAGGATTACCGTGTCACCCTCCTCACACAGGGCAGCCCCAGGCTGAGCTGCAGAGCCAGTTTGACCATCAGGACCTCCAGCATTGCTGCCGGGAGCAGGAGCGGAGTGCTGGGGGTGACTTGCCCGTGACACACGGACTGTGACAGACATGGACTCTCACTTTCTGCAGCCCCGCTCTAACCTGTGCTTGGGCTGCATCAGGCATCACCTGTGAGACAGAAAAACAGTCCCTGGCATGTCCCAGCATGCAGCGCTGCAGGAGCAGCCATTTCCCCTTTGGCTGTTGATCCTGGCCTGCTCCAGCAGATCATGCTGCCAGTATGCACCAACATGCACAATCAGGCAGGGAGTCGGTGGCAGGGACTTGGCCAGGTGGCTCATCCCTTACAGCAAAGGCTCCGTCAGAAGGAAGTGCAGAGAGATTGAGTCACCTCTGTCCCCAGGAGTGTGTGAGGATGGGCTTTACTGTCTGCAAGGGTGAAGAACCCCCATCCCAGATGAGTGTAACATGGTGGGAGAGAGGGTTCAGAGGTCAATGAGATTTAGTGCAGCAAGAGATACGCGGCCACAGTGGTGTCTCCCATTGGTCCTCACCGACCGCTCCTTCTGCATCTCCAGGTCAGGTGACTCTGGGCTCCCTCGGCTGCCATGGATTGGAAAACGCTGCAGACGCTGCTCAGTGGCATCAACAAGTACTCCACGGCCTTCAGCCGCATCTGGCTCTCCGTGGTCTTTGTCTTTCGTATGCTGGTCTATGTGGTGGCAGCTGAGCGTGTGTGGGGCGACGAGCAGAAGGACTTTGACTGCAACACGCGGCAGCCGGGCTGCGCCAACGTGTGCTACGACCACTTCTTCCCCATCTCCCACATCCGCCTCTGGGCCCTGCAGCTCATCCTGGTGACGTGTCCGTCCTTCCTGGTCCTCATGCATGTGGCTTACCGGGAGGACCGCGAGAAGAAGAACCGGGAGAAGAATGGGGAGAATTGCCCCAAGCTCTACAGCGACACAGGCAAGAAGCACGGTGGGCTGTGGTGGACCTACCTTCTCAGCCTCTTCTTCAAGCTTATCATAGAGATCCTGTTCCTCTACCTCCTCCACAAGATGTGGGACAGCTTTGATTTGCCACGGCTGGTCAAGTGCACCAACGTGGATCCCTGTCCCAACACCGTGGACTGCTACATCGCTCGGCCAACTGAGAAAAGGGTCTTCACCTATTTCATGGTCGGAGCCTCCTCCATCTGCATCGTCCTCACCGTCTGTGAGATCTTCTACCTCATCTTCAAGCGAGTTGTCCAGAAGGCAAGGGAGTGGAAGAAATCCACCAAGCACTCCGTCAGCTACAGCAAGGCCTCTACCTGCCACTGCCACGTCAAGTCGGAGGAGAAGGACAACAAGTCCCAGCCTAGGTGTGTGGTGGCTTTCACTGCTGTCTGAGGGGTGCTGGGAAGGGTGGGGGGAGAAAGAAGTGTCCTGGCATGTGCCAGGGATAGTTGGCACCAGAGGTGACCACCAGTGATGCCACCACCAGACTGTTCAGCCAGGACCTTGATGGCTATAAGGGGAGGGGGACACCTCCATGGGATGTCTCCTGCTTGGGACCATGGGCACATCCCTGGGTGTCCCAGTGGTGTGGACATGCTTGGTGGCAGGTGGGTGCTGGCTGCCTGTGGCCATGCCTGAGGGTGTCTGTTCTTCCCACAGAGGAGAAGAGCCATGAGCTCATCCATCTCAGCCGGTTCACATTCCCCTCAACTCAGCTTTTCCAGCCTGCCCGAACCCTCGAGAGTTGACCCGTGTGAAAAATGACTAAACCCAACAAAGTAATGTCCCTGGGGAGAGACCCATGGGTGCCTGAGCAGACACAGGTAAGGCAAGGGCAGCCCTGGAGCTCTGCAGGCAGCAGTGCCACAAGCACGGACATCACAGCAGCACACAGATCCTCTGCGTCCAGCAGCTTCTCTTGGGTCCTGCAGCTCTGCTGCTCCCATGCTGGGTGCGAGTGCACCAGCTGGTGTCCAGCCAGGGCTGGTGTCACCCAGTGTAGTGCCAGTGCTCCCAGCTCACTGTGCCTCACACATGCACAGTCCCGAGCACTGCTTTCTTTTGTACCAGGAAACCAAAGGAATTCTGGACTCCGTGGCCAGAGCTCTCTTCATGTACCCCAAGTAATGACAGGAGCAGGGCAACAGGTCTGTTGGCAACTGTTCTGCTGGCCCAGTTTGCCCAGTTTGCCATTACTGGGTCAGGGCAGCTTCTCCCCCTTGGCTCACACAAGCATCAAGCCATGTCCTGCCCAAATGCCCTTGCTGGCTCTGCTGCTTCCCTTGGTGCCTCTGTGTCCCCTTCACATCAGATGCACGGCACACAAGGCACGAGCTACGGATCCAAAAGGCCAATAAATATCATGTTTGGAGAAACCAGGATCTGCTCTGCATACTGGAAATTGGGGGGACTGATGAGGGCAGAAGATATGGATTTGCAGAGGTTCCTCAGGAGCCCACAGCCCACGTCCTTCTCATCTGCCCGAGCTGGGCATCGGTTGAGCCCATGGCCGAGCTCACGTCCGCCTGTTCCGCCTCTCCCGGCTTGTCACGCATCGTTAAACTTTAATTCAGCAGAACCCCAAGGAAATCAAGGAGGGATGAGCATCAATTATTTACTAAACCTTGATAAATATTACAATAAATAGAAATGATTTCCATTTAATCTCCTTAAGCAGCGCTAGCGCAGGGTCCACTGTTCCCTCCTCTGCTCGGCCCGCCCGCGTTTCGCAGCCCCACGAGCGTGTGGGGTGCGCTGAGACCCCCGACAGCAAAGCTCCAACTGGAACCCGCGGTGGGGTTCCCGGCCGGGCTCCGGTGGGGCTCAGCCCGGGAACTTGCGGGATGCGGGATGGGGGCCAGGCGCCGGTGGGGTTCATCCCGGGAACCGGCGGGGCCCATCCCGGGAACCGGCGGGATGCGAGACGGCAGCCGGGCTCCGATGGGGCTCCAGCACCACCCAGCGCCCGCCGCGCCGCACGGACCCTCGGGGGCAAACCAGGAGCGCCGCAGCCGCGGTCCGGCCGGGGCAGGCAGGGACGGAACATCCCCGGGACACCGGGCGAGGGACGGAGCGTCCCCGGGACACCACGCCGAGTAGGGGACGGAGGATCCCCATGACACCGGTCAGGGGACGGAGGTCTCTCGCTCAGCGGGTTTGCCCGTTGGCGGAGCCGCAGCCGGAGACCAGAGCGCCGGAGCACCCGGGCTTCCCACCAACTTCGGCCCCGATGGGTCCGACCGTCTCCGCCCCGCCCGCCGGGGCCGCCCCCTCGTCCGGGGGCCGCGGGAGGGGGCGGCTCCGCACACCTGCGGCTCGGCCCGGCCCGGTACTAAGCCCCGGCCCCCGATTTCCTGCCCGTACTCCTCCCCCGGCTTCCCCGGGCCCCGTACAACCGGAGCCACCCGGTCCGACCCCTCACACTCAGCGCGGCCCGAGTCCGGCGGGACGTGCCCGGCGCGACGGAGGTGAGTACGGGCACCCGGGACCGCCGGGGCACCGCGACCGCTGGGGGACACCGTGCTGGGGACGGGGCACCCCCTCTCCCCACCGCTGCCGGGGGTTCCTTTAACGGCACAGCCGGCACTTCTGTGCTTAATTAGCAGCGGTTAATGAGGAACCGGGGCTGCGGCTGCCCTGTCCCTCCTTCACAGCCGGGCTGAGCGCCCGCGGGGTGCGGGCTTGGCTCCCCGGGATCCTCGGAGTGGCAGCAGGGTGGTGAGCGGTGCCGGGGGTCCCCTGGCGAGGGGAGGGTGCTGGGGCTGGGGGTCCATCGCCCTGCAGCAAGGGAGCTGGTGGGGGGCTGTCTGTTCAGTTTGGGGTGAGCCCTGAATAAGCATCGGGGTGGCAGCTGTACCCCAAGGGGTTGTGCTTCCCCTGTGGACCCTCCTGCTCTCTGCTTTTTGGGAAAGATAGGGCAGCAGCAAATTTTGAGCCCCCATCGTGCCTCCTCTCCAGGTGCTGTGACCCTGAGCTCCCTGTGCAGTCCCAAAACAGCCCCTGGCTGCGAACTGTCCCCAGAGTGGCCAGGACAGCCACGAGCTGTGGGTGCTGCTGGGAGGGGAGAATCCCTGTGATGCTTCTTCTTTCCCGGCCTCATGCTCCTGCACTGGGCAAGGCTGTGTAGGAGGAGCCCTCTGGGGCTCCTAAACGCTGCCTGGAACCCTCCCTCAGGAGAGAGATGTTCCTCAGTGGGTTCGCTGGGACACTGCAGAGCAGCTATATCCTGAGAAAGCACGGGGTTTAGGTGGTCACATCTGCCCTGTGCTCCCCGGCATGGAAACAGGGAATTGACATGGCTGCTCTCTTCTCTCTGCTGGTAGAGGTAAAGGGTTCCTAGAAGATGAGTGACTGGGATTTCCTTCAGAAATTGCTGGACCAAGTCCAGGAGCATTCAACCGTGATCGGGAAGATCTGGCTCACTGTGCTCTTCATCTTTCGCATCCTCATCCTGGGCTTGGCCGGGGAGTCTGTGTGGGGGGACGAACAGTCGGATTTTGTGTGTAACACCAAGCAGCCAGGCTGCACCAACGTCTGCTATGACAAAGCCTTCCCCATTTCCCACATCCGCTACTGGGTGCTCCAGTTCCTCTTTGTCAGCACGCCGACCCTGATTTACCTGGGCCACGTTGTCTATCTCTCCCGGAAGGAGGAGAAGCTGAAGAAGCAGGAGAATGAGCTTCGGGCTATCCACAGCAAGGACCCGAAGATCGAGCAGGCCCTGGCAGCCGTGGAGAAGAAGATGTCCAAGATCTACGTGACAGAGAGTGGGCGGCTCAAGATCCGAGGGGCACTGATGTGGACGTACATCATCAGCGTGATCTGCAAGAGCATCTTTGAGGCCGGTTTCCTCGTGGGCCAGTGGTACCTCTACGGCTTCTCCATGGTGCCCCGCTACGTGTGCAAGAGGGACCCCTGCCCCCATCAGGTGGACTGCTTCATCTCCCGCCCCACTGAGAAGAGCATCTTCATCATCTTCATGCTGGTGATGGGTCTGATCTCCTTAACCCTGAACCTGCTGGAGCTCTTCCACCTCTGCTGCAAGAACCTGCTTAGCAACATCAAGAAGGCGTCGGGGCCAGCTGGACCGAGCCAGGACACCTTTGTGGATGACATGGTCTCAAGTCCCTATGCGCCCAAGCACTACCCCTTCCTGCCCATGGCCGAGAGCCACGCGCCCTCCTACCAGACCTACAACAAGCTCTCCAGCGAGCAGAACTGGGCCAACTACCGCAACGAGGAGAACCTGGCCCTGGGCAGCGGCAGCAGGCCCCTGTCGGACCCCTATGCCCCCCAGCCTGCTGAAGCCTCCGCCCCGGAGGAGAAGCCGGGCAGCCGGCCCGGGAGCTCAGCCTCCAAAAAGCAATACGTGTAGTGCCGGGCTGGCCCGGCTGGCAGGGGGACCTTCCTTGGTCCCTTGTGCCTGCAAAGGTGCTGGCTGTGGGCAGGCAGCTGCCTCCTGCCTGGTGCTGTGCTGTACACATTCCCCTCTGGAGGCTCCAGAGACCTGCCCGCCCTGGGATGGGATGCTCGGGAGCGCGGCCGTGGAGCGCAGCCTCCGCTCTCTCCAGTTTTCCCCACAGACCCTGCAAGGAAGGAAACCTCACAAAGTTCCCCGGGACGCCGTGTCCTGCGTGCCTTGCCGTGGGAAAGGGAGAAAGCCCTGGAGCCACACCGCGGAACAGGCTGTCCCCGAGGCCATGGCTGGAGGCTGCTGGCCACTGGGAGCTGCAGCTCGGCCAGACCCCAGAGCCAGAAGTGCAGCCGTGGGAAGCTGCTCGTCCCCAGCCTCCACACGGAGCAGGCTGAACTGGGGACTGCAGGGAAAAGCTGGCCTGAGGCAGCATTGACAGATCCTGGCCACCAGCCCCATCCCATTCCAGTGGCCCTGGCACCTGCCGAAGGTTTGCTGCAGGAGCTGCCCCCTCCCCATGGAACACAGAGGGGTTAAGCCAGCTCTGTTGTGACCAGCAGATCCCAATGGCTGCAGGGTCACTGTGGGTGACCCAGGAGTGTGAGTTCCTCCCCTCCTGGCCCTGGGCTCTTTCCCATGAGATGTGTGCCTTTAAGTTATTTTTAATCTGCTGGCCTGAGCATGGAGCTTTCTGCCTTAAAGGTGCAGTTTGCAGAGACTTTAGGAAGCCGTGTCCAGCCTCGCCATGTGCCTTGGAGCCCCGTGGGGTTTAGGGAGGAATCAGCGCAGCACCTGTTAATTTGGGGGTTATTGGGTTTTTATTACTTTGCACTAGTCATCTCCTGCTGTGGGCTGGGGGGGATGGAAGAACCAACTGTTGTCACAGGAGCTGTCACCCCGACTTCCCCAGCCCACTGATGCTGTAAGAGGGGAATTGTCCTGCTGTGACCAAGGGGCTGCAGGTCCTGTGTGACCCAGGTGTGAGCGTGGGATGTGGGCACTGCCCTCAGCACTGTTTCCCTTCCCCTGGCAGACTCTGTGTTGCATCTCGTTGAATAAAGTTGGATGAATAAGAAAAGGTGAAGGCAGTGTAACTGTGCTTCCTGCAGCCTCCAGCTGCCTCCGGGAGGGCGGGTGAGGGTTTGGGGCTGAGGGAGGGGGAAATGCTGTCCTGTAGGGTTGATGGGTCTGGGGTGAAGGGGAAAGTGGACAGCCAGTTGTGTTGTGGGTGCCACTCACCCACTGAAAACACAACCCTCCCTGCTGTGGCCTCCTCTCCCCTTGAGCCTGGCTTCAACTCAGGGTTTTGACAGAGCTGTCACGTCCCAGGCTCACAGTGGCCCGAAGCAGAGCTCAGCCCCTCTCTCTCCACTGCAGATAAACCCAGCAGAGGCCATGGAGCTGCTCGTGGCTGCATAATAGGTGGAAATGAGCCGCAGATAAAGGCACACAATGTGGCTGGGGCTGTTGTTTAGTTCCCCAGCCAAGCCAGGCCAGAGCAGAGCCTGCTGTCTGTCGAGGGCCTCTCCAGTGAGGGTGGGACAGGCTAAAAATACCCTGGAGAAAATGAAATATGGGTGATACAGGGCAGTATCACTGGCATCAGCCACTGGAGGAAATGAGGAGGGAGGCACCCGGCTGCACTGCCCTTGGGCTGGCAGCCGAGCCCACCCCTGGCTTCCTCCCTGCTGGGGATGAGGGGGGTGAAACCCCCCGGGGTGGGGGTCTGGGATGCACACCACCAGCTCCCAGCTCTTCCCTGTGCCCTCCTGGAGGATGCTGGAGTAGATCCACTGTGGAAGAACCCTGCCCTGCTCCCACTGTCTCTGGAGGGACCTTGCCCTACTCCCACTGTTGCCCAGCTGGGACCTCCCAGGACACCCCAATGCAGTGGGAGGCCACATCCCAGTGCTCCCCAGGTATCAGCAGAGCCCTGCAGTTCTGAGGGGAGCAGCTCAGTGTGCCGGGCCAGAAGGAAATGCCCGAGTGAAAGGGACCACAGCAGCCACGCCATGTTTACCCACCACAGTGTCCCCGGGTCACCTCCGCTCTCTTGGACTCCTATTTTTGTTGGCACTGGGGGAGCATCATGCTTTTCCGAGCGACCCTGCAAGGTGGAAAACAAGACGGCCAAGACCCCCCCTTGCCTGGACATGGTGCTCGGGCACTGCACAAACACAGCTCCGTGTCCCACTATTGTTCCCGTGTTGTGACAAAGTGGCTCGGGGCAGCTGCAGTGACCCCACGCCGCCAGGGCACGCTGCCAACAACAACAGCGAGGGCCTCACCTGCGGGCCAGGCTGGGGAGGGGGCAGCAGCAGGGCTGGGGTTGGCAGCAGCCCCCCACAAGATGGGTGGGCAGCCCTTAGGCAAATAAAAGTTTGGAGCTGATAAGAGCCCAGGCTGGCCCAGCAGAGCCCTTTGGCAGAGCTCGGGGACAGATAGTGGCCGGACGGACACACAGGGCCTTTCTCACACCTCTGCACTCCCTCCTGAGTAAACAGGCCCCTCCGGTCCCTTGTGGGAATGGCACTTGCTCCTCCAACACCCAGCCCTGGACGATGATGCTGAGCCCCATATTGGCACAGAGAGCCTGGGGGCTGCGGTGAGGGGCTCCTCATGGGCATCCCCAGAGTTAGGAAACATTTTGAGGCAGCTCTGCCAGTCCTGGAGGGACCACACACTTCCCAGAACCCCAGTTCCTGCTGGGGGTGGTGGTCTAACACAGTCACAGTCCCTGGGGGCCCTAGGGCTCCTCTGCAGGGAGATTTCTGCCCTCCTCCCAGTTAGGACCAGTCCATGCCGGGTACTCCCTGCTCAGCTCTGCCATGGCCTGGGACAGAGGGCTGTCCTGCCTGAAAAGCTCTGCCTGAGATGCTGGCCAAGCATCAGGGAGTTTATTTTTAAGCTTTCCCAGCATACAGCTAACAACAAGTGTCTAAATCTGACCCACTCAGGAAGGGCCGAGGTGGGAGCAGAATCGCAGCTGAGGGGGAGGAAGGGCAGAGAGCTGGGCAGGAGGGTGCCAGCAAGGCCACAGCGTGGCCACGCTTGCCCACAGGGGCCTGTTAATGCCCAGATGTATCCTCAGGGAGAGTGGGAGCAGTCAGCAGCATCCTCCTGGGCCAGGCACAGAGCCCTGACCCCAGCACTCTGTGCCCGCAGCACCTGCCATTGGGGCAACCCCAAACCAGGAATAATCCTGCCTTTTCCAGCCACTGCCAATGGTGCACAGCAAAGGAAAAGCAAACTCCACGGAGCTCCCTTCCTCCCCGGGGTTATATTTAGCCCTCCACGCGCGGGCATGGCAGACAATGCGGCCCTGTGTGAGAACTGCAGGCAGAGGAAACGTGCTCAATAGCCGCATCCTGACATTGTCGCTCGCCCCCGGCCATTTCCTCACGTGGAGGCACCAGGACTGCAGTGCCCAGCACCCTGTGCCCACCCTGGGATGGGTCCTAACACTGCCATCAGCACAGAGCATCATCCTGATGCAACACCGGGCAAGCAGAGGCTGCTGCCTGCAGAGCCAGGGGCTTTTCATGGCATGGGAAGGTCGATGTAGCCTAAAAACAAGGACCCACAGTGGTCCTGGGGTGCTGGGGATGGGGAATCCACCCTGAGCTGTATCTGCAGGAAGAGCCAGTGCTGAATGGGAAGGGAACATGTTCCACTGTAGCTGTCCCCAGCCATGGCTCAAGGGATGTGACTTGGTGTAGAGCAGAGCTGCTCCTCTCCCACGGCACTTCAGGGCTTTTGCTGGCCACAGAAGGAGCCACCAGACATAGCATGGAGGGAACCATAGCAGGAAGCGAGACGTGGAGGCTGGGAAAGACTTGGCTGCTCTCAGGAAAAGGGCAAAACCAGAGCCTGGGAAAAGCCTCAGCTGGGAGAGAGCAGAAGTCCCCAGGGACTGTGGGTGACACACTGAGGGGATGTTCTATTTGCTCTCCAGTGCAGCTGGGGTGAGCACCCGCCGTGTCCCAGAGCTGTGGGGACACCGTGCTGTGGGAAGGTCCGGGTGTCCCGGGGTCACCCCACTGTGGGCAGGTCCAGGGTGTCCCGGGTTCACTGCACTGCACCAGGATGGGACACTGGAGTGTCAGTCCCTGCAGGCCCCTGCTCCCCCCACCAGCTCCCACTCTGCTCCTCTCCTCCCAAAGCGTCATCACTCCCGGCCTTGCAGGAAGGGCCCAGATGGCCTTGGGCCATCCCCGTGCCAGTGCAGCGTCACCTCATCCCCAGCCCTGCACAGCTGGAGCATCCCTGCTCTGATCTAACCGGACATCTACAGCAGCCATCCAGGTGTGCAGGATGGCCAGGGGGATCTCACTGTCCCCCCTACACAGCAGCTGTCCCAGTGATCTGGGGCACAGCTTGCTCCCAGCATCCTGCCTCCGGAAACCACCACCTGCTCCTCTCACGAGCTGCTCACAATGGATCCAAAGACCCAAGCAGGACCTGGGCAGAGCTGCCGTTAGGCCATGCCAAGAGCACTGCAGTCAGCCTGACCCGCCATGAGCCTGGGGCATGGCCACCATAGGCTGGGCTGGGACTGGGAGTACTTGTGGCTGCCAGATTCAGTCCCTGATCCATGGCAGCGTGCAGTCACAGCCAGCCCTGGATGCAGGGACATCCCTGAAGCTGGACAAGCCTTGGAGGATGCTCTCACACCCAACGCTGGCCTCCTGGCCAGGAGTGGGACCCCTTGCCCGGGGACCGGCTCTCTGCAGGCAGGGCTCCCACAGCAGCGCCCAGCTGTGCTGTGCTGGGAACAGCTGGATCACAAACCCCCAGAGCGACCAGAGCGAGCATTTGCACGTGGGTGGCTGAGTGCAGGCTGGAGAGGGCAGGGTTTTACCATGATGGTTTATTCAGCAAAGCTTCCTCTCGTTCTTCATGAGTCGCCGTGGCTGCTCGCCCCAGCCCTGAGAGCTGCCCGCTCCTATTCTTGTCCCGCCGGCACTTCCCAAGCGGCACATTGTTGGGATTCAATGGGAGGAAGGGTGGGTGTATAGCACTGAGAGCTTAGGAGAAAGGCGACGGGTCTGGGAAGCAGCTTCACCCCTGTCTCAGCGCCTGCAGGAATCCACAGACCTGCAGTAATGCCGGCAGATGGACAGGAGTCCCCAGACACACAGAAAACAGCTGGAAGTGCCACAGGCAGGGGATGGGAGCAGGGCAGGGGCTGCCAGCCGGGTGCCATCAATGCCCAAGCTGTTACCGTCAGGGCTAAGTCCTTCCTCAGGGCATCACTCCAGCACTGGGCTGGAGCAGCCTCCCCGACCGACATTGCCTGGGCCTGGGGCAGGAAATGGGGCAGCAAGGCCCCCCCAAAGCCCGATTGTGCCCGGCCAGCCCTGGGAACAAGAGGATCAATGGGCTATAAACAGCTAGGGGAGCCGCTCCGGCGCGGGGTGAACAAAGGCATTTCAGAGACAGCTTCCGAGCTGGTCCCAGCTGGGAGAAGGAATGGGACCATTCCCATCCAAGCACACAATAGGAAGCAGCCATCACCCCACAGCCAGGCTGGGGAAGCAGGAGATGAAGGGGAAGGAGCTACTTCAGGGGATAGTGCCAGCCTGCAAGGGCGACAAGGTGGTGGCACTGTGAGCCCCAGTGCAGGAGGTGGCAGTGGGACAGGGCTGGGACAAGCTCTGAATTACACCCAGGCTCCTCCTGCACCTTCTCCCCCAGACTCAGCTGCCCTCGCAGCAAAGGTCGAAGCGTTCCCGGCAGTGCCGGGCCGTGAGCCCGGCCGAGGGCAGCAATCCAGCCCAGGACTGCAGCTCGGGAGGCAAAGAGAGCCGGGAGCATGGTAGTAAAGCTGTCAGCAGGGCAGGAATGGCCCTGGCCGGGGGCACAGGACGGCGCGGTGTGAATGCTGACTGGCTGCTGACCTCGGCGCTCGCAGCGCGCACAGCAGATTTATCGTCCCCAGGAGGGGAAGGCCGGGCTGGGGCAGAGCCAGGGCCTTGCTCAGGCACCATGGGAAAAAACAAGCCGGGAAGCAGCGATAACCCTGGCCCTGGCCCTGCTCAGGCAGCTCTGGCTGGGGCTTGTCCCTGCTGTGCCAGCAATGCCTAAGCCTGGAGGGGACACCGGCGACTGGCCCCCAGCGCTTGCTGCCAGCATCTCCCTGCTCAGCACCCCAGTGGGACCCCCGTCCCCTGGGACCCCATCCTATATTGTCACAGCCCTTCTCCTCGAGATAGAGGTCAAAGGGAAGCAGATGATGCAGCTAGGGGAGCTGGGATGGAGGCAAAGCCACAGCATGGGCTGAGAATTTGGTGCCTCCCCCTTTCCTGCCCACCACCCCGCTGCCAGGCCTGGAGGTCAGTGCCCAGCCAGGGACAGCAAGGGCATTTGTCCCACTGCAGGAGTTGCTTCTTGAACACACAGGGAGCAGAGACATGCCTTGAGACAGGGCTGGGGCTGTGCTGATGCAGAAGACACAGAGGCCTGAGGACTGACAGAAGTTTATTGTGCAGAGGGCAAAGAACTCCCTGTTCCTGACACATCGCCACACTCAGAGCACCACGATGGAGAAGGAGCAAGACTTTTCACCTCCCTCTGTCACTGCTCCTGGGAGGGATGATGGAGGGAGGAGGTCCCCAGAGAGCTCCATGGCTGCTGGAATTACATTGTGGCGTAGGGCTGTGTTGGGGATCATCAAGAGCCACAGGGGATCTGGAAGCAGGGCAGCGGTTCTTCCTGTCACTGGAGGTCAGCCTAACCCCATCCCACGGCACTCAGGTCCAAACTTCTTCTACTTTCACACCATAGAAGAAATCAAACCTGAGGAGACACAGATGCAACCAGGCCAAGAGTATTTTGTGGTCCAGGATCCAGGCCTGGCGAGAGCTGAGGAGTTTCAGAATCACTCCATCTCCATGCAGGGTTCCCTGCCCACTCTGCCACCGAGCTCTGGGTACCTTGAGCAAATCCATGGGGAGGGCAAACCTGACCCTCCAGAGGGGCCGGGAGTGTGAGGAGCAGCAGGTGCAGGAGGGAGGCTGGTGGAAGCAGTGCAGGTGTCAGGGGAGTCCCCAGCAACCGCTCCAGGGCACCGCCTTTGCCCAAATCACCCTTTATTAACTCTTTTCGGGGCGGTTCCTGTTGAGCACGGCCCGAGGGGCGAACTCCAACTTGTCCTTCAGGCTCACCACCTTGGTCAGGTCCTCGCCCGCGATCTCCTGGAGCTTGCGGTCCTCCCGCTGCTCCGAGATGCTCTTCTCCTCCTGGGCCGTGGGCGGGGGGTCTCCGCGCAGGAACCACTCCAGCTGGGAGCCCACCAGCCCCACCACGAAGGCCACCGGGAAGGTGACGTACGGGGCCTTGGAGCGCACGGCCGCCCACAGCACGGACCACATGCCTGCCGGGGGTGGGACGCGGCGGTCACCGGCCGGGCCCGCCCGCACCGGCGCCTCAGCGCTGGCCACAGGGAATGGGGACTCGCGTGGGCCGCGCCAGGACCTCCGCCCGGGTCCGCAGGGACCCCCGCCCGACCCCGGCCCCGCTCACCCGGGCCAAGCCCCGGCCCCGGCCCCGCTCACCCGGGCCCAGCCCCGCCCGTTCCGGTCACG
>VZTE01003390.1:89181-116540 GCA_013397775.1 Eulacestoma nigropectus
ACACGGGGGAGACAGGAGGGGGAGTCATCAGGGGAGACGGGAGGAACACGGGAAGACACAGGGGAGGACACGGGGGAGGACAAGGGGGGAACACGGAGGGGAGTCACGCAGGAGAAGCCTGGGCGAAGTCACAGAGAGACAGCCACAGGGGAGCCATGGAGAGACATCCACGGTGGTGTTACGGAGAGGTGTCACAGAGGGAGCCACGGGGAGACACCCACAGGGCGAGACCCCCGGGGAGAGCCAGGGGGTGTCACCCACCGGGAGACACAGAGGGGGAGTCGCAGGAGGATTCACAGAGAGAGTCACAGGGGAGAACCCAGGGGGGATTCACAGAGATACACGCAGCAGGGAGTCACAGGGGGTGTCTCAGGGAGGAGAGCCACAGGGAGACGTCTGTGTGGGAGTCACGAGGAGTGTCACAGAGAGTGTCATGGTGGGAGGCTCACGTGGGGAGTCACAGGGGGAGTCACGGGGGAAGCCATGGGGAGAGATCCACTGAGAGACACCCACAGGAGGAGATCCATGAGGAGAGACTCACAGGCAGAGACCCCACTGGAAGAGACCCATGGGGAGACCCGTGGGAGGTCTCCATGGGGAGATCCACGAGAAGAATTGAAAAAGCCCATCTCCCACCCTACAGTCACCAATTTCCCACCCCACAGACACCCATTTCCCACCCCACGGACACAAAAGGATGGGAGACAGGTGAAAGGCGAGCCCGGTGCCGGCCATGTCCCCGCAGGGAAGTGGCCGCTGGCCCGGAGTAACCAAAGTCATCTTTATTAATTGCGGCGGTTCGTTACAATAAAAAGGGAGCCACGTGTCACGGTCACTGCACGGCGCTGGCCGGGGCGGGGGCCGGGGGCCCTTCCCAGGCACATCCCTAAATCCGGGGTGCAGGGGGAGTGGGGTAGGGAAGGGCCTTGGGTGGCTGAGTGGGCGCTGCCGTCACGGAGGTGTTTAGCACCAACGGACCCCCGGGAGCGAGGGACCCCAGCGAGGCGTCCCCCAGCTGCCTCTGATCCCACCACCCTGCCTGAGGGCCTGGGCAAGGTTTGGCCCCAGATTTCGGGAGCTACCTGGAACCCACTGGCCCTGCCCTGGGGGGTGGCTGGTGATGCTGTGTGGGGCTGCTGGCATGGCAGGGTGAGGGACAGGAGTGAGGTCCTCCCTCTGCCACCAAAAGGGACACTGAGGGGGACAGGATGCTTGGAGAACAGGGATAAGGACAGGGATGAAGCAAATGCAGCCTCCTGCCCCACCACACTGCTCTGCCCTGGAGGGGACTCTCCACCCTGATCCTGGCTCTGTGCACAGTGATGGGGGAGCTGGAAACAGCCACATCCCAGGGCGTCCCTTGGCCCTGAGAGGCATCAGGTACATGACAGCCCTATCCTGGGGTGTCCCATCCCCACCCCCATCGGGGGAAGGTGTGATCCCCTGAGGGGGTCTCTAGCAGCCCCACGTGCAAGGGGCAGCTGCTGGCCGTGTCCACGCTCCCATCCCACCCACTGGTGCCAAGCCCAAGTGTGGTCCTCGTCACTGCAGGTGGGAACGGGCTCACCGGGGAAGCATCTCCCACCTGCACCAAGTCACGGGGGCACTATTCCCTGTCCCTGGCTAGTGCCACATTGCAGAGCTGCTCCCGGACTCCAGGCTGGCAGGAGGGAAGGACGGACGGATGAGGGATGGACTAAGGGGAAGGAGGGCTGAGCAGGAAGGGGAGAAGCGCGTGGCAATGCTCCGTGCGAGGGAAGCGGGGCGGCTCGCCGTGACCGGGGGTCTCTGCTGCTCTGGCCCATCCCACCAGGCAGGACACAGCGCTGGTCACGTGTAGTTTCTGGTTTATTCCTTGGGTTATATTTATATATGTATATAGGGGAGTCCCTGGGTCCTCACGGCACCTGAGCCGCAGGCGGGGGGAGCAGCGAGGGGACAGCGTGTCCCTGCCACATCCCAAAGCCTCGTGCTGGCAGGGCAGGGCTGGGGGGCTGTGGCTGGGCAGGGGCTAGGGCCCCGTCCCTGCCACACACCAGGGGATTGCACTGAGTACAGAGAGGCGGGGGGGCCTGCCTGCAGCCCCCTCCCCTCCAGCCTGGCTGGGCCGGGTGCTGAAGGTCACCTCTCTTTGGGTTGAGATGCAGGGGCGGGTGTGCAAAAGGGCTGGGGAGTAGGAAGGGGACAGAAAGCTGGGACACAGCCCCAGGGAGGGCAGAGGGAGGGAGAGCCCCGGACCCCAGGAGAGGCTGGCAGGGGCATGCGGGCGGGGGGGCAAGGGGACCGGGCAGAACCGGGCTTTGCGTTCACCCGCCGTAGGATCCACGAAAGGGCTAAGATAGAAAAGAGAGAAGCTGTGAGTGGGGCCAAGAGCTGCCCCAGGGTGTCCCCGCGGCCCTCCATCACAGTGAGCTACGGCCGCGCCGTCCAGTCCGGGTAGAAAAGCGGAGGCTGCGGTCACAGCCGGGTCTGCGCCTCGGGGATGTAGATCTCAATGCTGTCCGCACTCTCGGTGGCCGAGCTCTGGCGGAAGGAGGCCGCTCGTTTGGCTGCCAGGAGCCGCTTGCGGGCCTCCTGCCGCTGCCGGTCCACCGAGTCCAGGGAGCGCTCCTTCACTGGGTGCACCTTGGAGCGCGGCGGCTTCTTTGGTATCGGGGGAGGCACCTTCTTCTCCTCCTGTACGGACAACAGGGGCTTCAGGCTGGGACCTCCCTGTCCCCCCCATCAGGTACCGCAGCAGCAGGGGCAGCATGAGGGATACCCACAGGCAGGGTGGGGCTGGGGATGCCGGGGTGGATCCCGAAGCAGTCAGGAATGGGCATTCCAGCAGGCTCGCCAAAGCTGCTGTTGTGGGTGCCAAAGCCACGGTGAGAGGCTCCACGGACCCTCCCACAGGCTGCAAGGCAGGACTCCACATCCCTTCATCCATCCCTTGCCCGGACCCTGCCCGGCCCTTTGCAGGCTGCTGGGATACATTAGTGGGAGAATAGCCCTTCTCTAGCCTCACTTTTTCCCAGTTCTGTTTTTCAAGGGTTTGCTAAAGCAGTCACCAGTGAGAGCCCAGCGGTGATTTGGGTGCAGATGTGCTTGGGGACGAGGAGGGAGGGAGAGGTGACAGGGACGAGTGCCAATGGCAGAGCCCTGCCCTTACCTTGGGCTCCATGATCTTCCACCCGTTGGCCTTGAGCTGCTGGAGCTCCCCAAACTTCATGCTGACATCCTCAATGGAGAGCTGCAGGAGGTCCCAGAAGCCAGCCAGGTCTTGGAAGGTGGGCACAGGGAATGCGTTGGGATCCTGTGGGGGCAGGGGCAGAGGGACAGAGCATCATCCTTGTCCGTCAGTGGGACATTGGCTCTGCTGGCCAAGGGGCCATCCCACCCCACAGTGCTGGGGGGCTCTATGTCCAGTTCTCCTCCATGGTGGTACAAAGTCAGTGGTTGAGGGTATGAGACATCCCCCTCCCCATCACAGCTGACCCCCAGCACCACTGCCCACTCACCATGTTCTGCTGGCAGAGGCGGTAGAACTGCTGCACTTTCTGGGACATGAGGAGCTGGGCACTGCCCACTGCGCTCCGGATCTTCTCCAGGACTAGGGGGGAGAGCAGACAGTCACGAGCAGCTCAGACCCCTCCAACACATGGTGTCTCTTCTCTCCTTCAGACCCCTCTAGCCCCAGAGGGTTTCCCGGTGTTTCTCGCCCTCACCCAACCTCTTAAGCCTTGGCAGGGAAGACGCTCCAAGGTGGGAGCATTGCAGGACAATGACTGTGCCCCCCCCCAGCTCTCCAGGATCCCCAGCCCCTCTCTTCGCTGCAACGCCCCACCCGACTCACTCTCCTCGGGCAGGTCATAGTCCTCCGCCTCCCTCTCCATCTGCTGGCACCAGCCCTCCATCTTCTCCACCTCTGCCTGCAGCAGTTTGATGAACCACTCCCCATCACGGTGGCACGGGGAGGCACGGCCGGAGTCGGGGAGGCTGCGGGAGCCCCGCTCTATCCAGGCATCCCGCCGGGGCACCTCCACCGTGTCGTACTGCAGCTGGTAATCCTCGCGGTACGCCCACTGCCCCTGCGTGTGCACCGTCTTGTACACGGCGTACTGCCGGCCCGACTCGGGCTCCGAGGAGTGGCGCTGGAAGGGCCGCCCGAACTGCAGGGCTTTGTCCTCGGTGGCCACGGCCAGGCCAGTGAAGCCCTCGAGCTCCAGGTCCGCCTGCACGCCCGCCGTCACGCTGTTGGAGCGCTTGAAGCGCGCTCGCCTGCAGAGAGAGGGAGACCGTGGGGACCCTCGCAGCCGGCGGGGATTGTCCTGTCCTCCCGTCAGGTACCGCAGCGGCAGGGGCAGCGTGAGGGATGCCCACAGGCAGGGTGGGGCTGGGGATGCCGGGGTGGATTCCGGAGCATTCAGGGCCACAGGGACAACCCTGAGCAGCTGCAATCTGCCAGTCCCTCATCTCCTCTGCTCTTAGCCTGTTTCCATGGCTACCAGCACTGGACTGAGGATGGAGAGGAGCGTGCACCGGGCTGCATGGGCACAATGCTGGAGCTCCCCTCCTGCAGGCCATGCAGGTTCTGGCACACCTGGCATTCCCATCCCAGCCAAAATGTCGTGGTTAGCTACAGAAATGCCCAAAGGTTCATCTGCACCTGGCGTGGGCTCAAAGCTAAGGGCTGAGCCCAGCAGAGACCCAGCACAGGGCAGGAATAGGGCAGCCCGTTCCCTGGGCAGCAGCGAGGGCAAAGGAAAGGCCAGATCCTGCCCCAGGTGGGGGCAGCTGGCCTGGGATGGGGATGGTGTTGAGCTCTGGGGTTTCAGCCAGAGGAGAGAGGGAAAAGATGCTGTGGGGTAGTGGTGGTGTGCAGAGCTCAGGAAGCTGCTGGAAACCCAATGCATCAGTGCAGCGAGTGTGGCAGGTCTCAGCCCAGTCCAGCCATGTGGTACCTTTTGTCCTCCTCCACCTGCACCCCGATGGAGTGGAACTCCCTCTGGCTCCGGCTCTCCGTATCCGAGTCAGAGACGGCCTCAACCTGCCAAGGGGCAGAGGGAGAGCGCTGGAGGGCAGCCCCAAGATGCAGCGTGGAGGCTCAGCATCGCCCACACCACTCGGGCAGCCCGCAGGGAGGAGCGGAGCCCACCTGGACGCCGATGGACGGACGCCACTTCCGCTGCCGAGCCAAGCTCCGCAGCTCCTCCCGGCCGGGGATGGCCTTGATGATGAGCGTGGAGGGCTTGGGAGCGGGGCGGGGCTGGACCGGGGGCAGGTCGAGGGCCACGGCCGTCACCTTGGAGCTCTCCAGGCTCTCGGCCGAGTTGCAGCGGGCCGTAGCATCTTTGGACCAGGCGGGGCTGCGGGCGACCTCACTGGGCAGGTAGCTCTCGTGGGTGGACTCGGTGCTGCTCTGCGCCGTGACGGAGATGAGAGGTTTGGCTTTGGTTCCTGGAGGGATGGGAGGTGGAGCTTTTCTGTAACTGAAGGCTGTTGTGGGAGAGGCGCAGGATGAAAAGGCACGTGAAAACACAGACACTTGCTCATTTCCCGCCACGAACAGGGGCCCCGGGGAATGCTGCCCATCTCCTCCCACAGCACGGGGCTCACGGCCCCACAGGGTTTGCCTCTAAGCTGGGTTAGATCCGGGCTGGAGCTCAGAGGGGCTGTTTGGCCAGTTTTTGGGATTGGAAAACCCCCCAGACCCACACTGGCCACATTGCTGCAGCACCCAGCAAGGGGCAGAGATGGGGACAGAAGTGGAGGGAAGGAGGAGATGGCAAATGGGTGCTGGGGACACAGAGCAGCCCCCTGACTGGGACTGAGCCACGAGCAGGACCCTCACACCCTGTGCCAGGGGCTGTAGGGGTCGAGGGACAGGAGGAGGGGCAGCAGCAGCCCTTGGCAGGTGCCCAGGTGAGCAGGCAAGGAGATGTGGGGGTCCCTCACGCGGCCAAGCCCTCACCACCCCCTGGGACTCACAAGTGCTGGGCTTCAGGATGCTGCTGGTGATGGGCGGCCCGGGAGGGGCCGACATGGAGAAGAGCGAGAGGCAGTCGTCGTCCTGGGAGCAGCCCGCCTGGATGGCCCGCAGGTAGCTGTGGCTCCGCATGCGGAAGCAGCCGGGCAGGTCCAGCGCCTCCACGGCCTGCGACTCCACCTCACCGAAAACCGACTCGCAGACGGCCTCAAACTGGTGATTGAGCTCGTCGTTGATCTGGGGAGAGCGGTGGGTGAGGCTGAGCTAGGGCAAGGGATGCTCAGAGTGACATCCACCATATCCCTGCCCCAACCTCCCCCGCAGCACCTGTGCCATGGAACGTACCTGGCCAGTGGTGAAGGAACGCCCGTAGCTCTGTCCCCGCGGAAGCATTCGCGGTGGTGTGCAGCAGCTGGGACAGTTACAGATATATGAATCAGAATAGTGCCTACTTGCAAACCTAATAAGAGACAGTGGGAATAGAAGGGATCGCACCAAAAGAAATATATTCCAGCAGAGCATTCGGAAATGCAGCCGCAGCGATGCTCCTTCCGGACACTGCTGCTGTCCCCACTCCTCACTGCCCCCAAAACTGTCACCCGCTGGGACTGGAGCACGTCCCAGTCATCCCCCTTTGAACATGCCTCTTCTCCCCATGCTCTGCATGTGGCTGCAGCAGCAGATCCCCCCAAAGCCCAGCACAGCCATGTCTCCCCCAGTGCCCTGACACAGAGCAGGGACAGGGCTCGGTGCCGCTGCACTGGGGAGCACAGCTGTGAGTGGGGACAGTGCCGTGAGCGGGGACAGTGCCGTGAGCGGGGACAGTGCTGTGAGCAGGGACAGTGCCGTGAGCGGGGACGGTGCCGTGAGTGGGGACATTGCCGTGAGCGGGGACACTGCCGTGAGCGGGGACGGTGCCGTGAGCAGGGACGGTGCCGTGAGCGGGGACAGTGCCGTGAGCAGGGACATTGCCGTGAGCGGGGACAGTGCCGTGAGCAGGGACACTGCCGTGAGCAGGGACACTGCCGTGAGCAGGGACATGCCACTCTTCCTCCCAGGGAGCCCCGGCCCATAGCCCCGCTGCTGCCTGCAGTGCTGGGACGGGCCCGGAAGGGAACAGCCCTTACTTGGTCCTGGCCTGGTCGGCACTGGAGGAGCGGCGGTAGCTGTCTCGCCGCGTGGCCGCCCTAGGCAACACTTTGGAGCTGATGTCCGAGTCGGCGCTGTCCTCGTCGCCCATGGCCTTGATGTAGCTGCCGCTGCGCATCCGCCGGCACGGGATCTCCCCGTCCTTGCCCGCAGGGTACCCACTCCACTCGTCCTGCGGCACCTGGAGCAGGAGGCAAGAGTGGAAGGACGCGGTGGCTGGGGGGGTCCCACAGGTGGGATACAGAGCCGAGCCATGTGCCAGACCATGCCCAGCCCAAATCCAGCACATGTGCCCGGCTCCCCTGCCCTCCCCACACACCCCAGAACTGCAGGGACAGACTCTGAGGGCTCTGACCCCTTTGGAAAGCCCCAAAATCCAGGAGAGCAGATCCCTCCTAACAGGCACAGCTCCCTATTCCCACAACGCGGGGCAGCGCAGCAGCTCCCACCTCACAGCCCCCCTGGCAGGAGCGTCTGGGCCAAATCCCACCCATGCCAGCACAGCACACGCCTGACGTATCGGGCACCAGTCCCACCACGTGCCGCTGACGCCAGCACCACGGGGTCCTTACAGGGCAGTGGCAGGGGGATGGTGTCCCACGGGGTCCTTACAGGGCAGTGGCAGGGGGATGGTGTCCCCCGGGGCCCACGGTGAGGGCAGTGGGGCCGGCACCCCCGGCCAGCACGGCATTGCTGCTCCCTTGTCTCCTTCCCCCGGGAAAGGGAGAGAAGAGTTAATTAGCTTTTAATTGGAAGGGGGGTGACCTAGAAGGGAGCCTGGTGATGAGGCAGACGGTGGCACCCAGCCAGGCACACAGGCAGGATAAAAGCAGCAAGAAGGGAGCAGACACAGGGCTGCTGGTGGCCCTGAGCTGACAGAGCTGGTCTGACCCCAAATCCAGCATAGGGCGGGAGGCAGCAGATGGGCTTCAAGGGGACAGCAGGGACCAGCACAGGAATGGGACACAGGTACTGGGAACACAGAGCAGAGCTGGAGCACCCCCACAGCACCCTAGGCTGCTGGACGGAGGGTCCCAGCCCTGGCTCGCCCCATGGCACAGTCAACTCCAGTCCCCTCACCCTGCCCAGCCCCTCACCTGCAGGTACTGGTATGCTCGGTCTTTGGCCTTTGCTTCCTGAAGCATCAAGGTCTTCTCGGTGCCGCTGGCACTAGGATAGGCTTCACGGGCCTGGCTGACGGTCATGGTGTGCCAGGCACTCCTCTTGAGTGTCTGGCCATCCAGAGACATGGACATGCCGGCACAGGCCAGGCATTTTCCTTCCCCGCCGCCCTTTAGACTCTTCAAGGTCAAGTCTCTGAAGGCACTTTCGGGAGCGTCCACGCAGTACTGGGTGCCCTGGTCGACGGCGTGCCGGCCAGACACCATGTAACTGCTGTCGCTGTCCAGGTTGTCGTCGGAGCTCCACCAGCCCAACATCTTGGACCGGTGCCGGGAGTCCACCTTACGGTCCTTGCTCTTGCTGCGCTTGCCGTGGCGGGACTGGTGGTGGTGGTGGTGATGGTGGTGGTGGTGGTGGTGGTGGTAGCCGTCCCCGCGGCCGTCCATCTTGGCGCCGTTGTAGTCCCGCTTGGCCGGCGCCTCCAGGGAGTGGGACTTGGCGAAGAGCTTCTGGACGGAGTGGACGAGGTGGCGGATGCGGCTGGGGCTCTCGCTGCGGGGCTCGGCGCCGCCGGCCCGGGGGTATTGCAGCGTGTGGAAGCCGTCGTGGTGCAGCGGCAGCTGCTTCTCGAACTGGTCCAGCAGTGTGGGGGGCAGGCGGTTGATCTTGCTGGCAGGGTGGGCGGTCGCCATGCATTCGTCGCAGGAGTCGTAGGGCTGCTGCGCGTGATGCATCCTCGGGAAGGTGCTGCTGGCGATGGTGGAGGGCGGCTCGCTCAGGGGCCCGCCCGGGCACTCGCTGGCCGCTCCGGGGCTCCGCGCTGGGCAGTAGGGATGCTCCAGGGAACACGGCTCGCTGGGGCTGAGCAGGTACGGCGGCCGGCCCTCGGGGCCGTGCGGGATGTAGTTGGCGGGATGCTCGCAGTCCTCTGGGATGCAGCGGCAGCGGTGGCCGGAGGAGGGCTGTGTCTGGCTACGCTCCCCATGGTAGCCCTTCATCATTTCAGCACCCACCCCATAGCGTCGGCATCTTGCAGGGATGTCCCTGCGGGCTCATCTGTGGGGACAGGGACAGGCAGAGTGTCAAGATCCCCTCTGCACCCCACCACCAGCAGAACATTGGGGCTACCTCACAGGAACCAACTGAGGAGGCTGGGAAGCTTCCAGGGCGGGATTCAGCCCTGGATGATGCCCTGTGAAGCCCCAGAATCCTGGCTTTCCATGTGGTGACAGGAGCACAGTGCCTGAGCCAGGCACCGGGGGTCAGCCCCAGCTCAGGTGCTCAGAGAGGGCAGTGGGAAGGAGAAGGTGCTGCTGGCAGCGATGCAGGCAGCAGGGCCTGCAGACGGCGAGGGAGGACACGCTGCCATCAGCAGATCCTTGTTTTCTTCTCCAACACCAAATATTATGAAGTGTTTCTCCATTAGAAAGCGGCTCTGGCTGGGTTTTTCAGCCGTTGCGATTCACAGCACCGCTAATGAGCTGCTGCGGGGTGCGGGGGGGCCGCGCTCTGATGTCTCCATCCAGCCCCACATGGAGCTGTGGATGGAGACCCACAGTCCAGGGCCCTCCTGCCCTGCCGGCCCTCTGGATGAGGAGCCAGGAGCAGAGGTGGCTGTGCTGTGTGAGGGACAGCCCCAGGCCGAAGCAGGAGGATGGCCGGCACCAAGCCAGGCTGAGCCCGCACCAGCCACTGGAGCAGCCTGCACCCATGGAGGTTTGTGTGCCTTACGGTCCCTCAAAGGCTCTGTCTTTGGTTTGACTGTAAATGAGGAAATTACTTATTCTCCGGAGTATCTCAGCTAATTAACAGGCATCGTTAATGCTCTTGTTATCATATTCGGGCAGGGTGCTGCGGGTAGCACGTCTCTGAGACTGGCTGCAGGGAAAGGTGACCGTGGGACGTTCCCTGTGGCACGTGGGGATTAGACCACGGAGACTGGAAACAAGGGGCACTGGGAGGGCCAGGGCTGTGTGGGAGTTGTGGGAAGCTGAGGGGGTTGTGTCCCTGGGCAGCCCCGGAGGGGAGAGCAGCTGAGGGTCCCCAAGGGCTGTGGGGGTGGGCAGCGATGGTGTTTTGGCCCTGAGCAGCAGACAGAGCCCTGGGAACGCATCTGCCCCAAGCCACCACCACCTTCCTTCCCAACTTCGAGGCTGGATGGCTCCATCCTGTGCCGCTGCCCACCCTCAGATCCTGCTCCTGCTCTAACAAGGCTCCCTAATTGCTGCGTCTTAGCCTGAACGGAAGGATGCTGAAGCTGGTACAGAAGATGCCTCTTCCCTCCCGGGAGAGCTGCTGCGAGGAGCAGGAGCAGCAGCGTGGGATGCAGCTGCCTCCCTGCCCTGGGATCGAGCAGCAGGATGGAAGAATGGACAGATAGACAGGCTCCCAGCCCAGCTCTGCCTCCGCGGGCTGAGCTATCATCTCCTGCTTGGGGAGGGAAGATCTCAGCTGATCCAAATATTGCTGCCGTGGCGGCAAGAAGGAGTCAAAATATCTGCGGAGCCCGTCAGCACGAGCCCGCCGGGCTTTTGTGCTCGGCAGGTGCAGGAATTCAACAACGCCGGAACCGCCGGCGAGGCAGTGCCGCAGCTCCCCCGCACCTGCGGAGCGCTGGCAGCGGGTGGGGACGTGCCGTGGTGAAGGATCCATGTCCCAGCTCACCAAGGCGACACAGGCGTCTACGCCCTGCTCAGAGACCAGCCGGGCTCCCTGAGGGCAGCCTCCGGATAGAGAAGGGGTCGGGAGTGAGATCTTGTGGGGCTCAGCAAAGGCAGCACAGCCCAGGGTCCCCGTTCCCATGTGCCAGCAGGGATGGCCACGTGCAGAGGATGGGAGAGGCCGCCGAGCCCACTCCTCTCCCCTGTCCCAGTGCGGGCAGGAGGCTGGCACATGGGACTGGGCCAGCCGGCCAGAGCGTGGCTCACGGGCAGATGGCCGAGAGCTGGAGCTGTGTCCTGCCGAAGGCCAATCCACTGCACAGCCCTCGGGATGGAGGGATTTGTGCCACCAAAGCACAGACTCAAGTCAAGGGGGAAAAACCCAGCCCAGCTGAATTTTGTGCCATTTAACACCAGGGTAATTACCACCAGTGGGAACCTACCGCCCACACAATTATGTGCTAGGATAAACTGGAAGAGCATAATTACCATTACAAATAACTCACTCCTTGCCTTTATTGCATCCAGAGCCTGGAGAAACTCCCACCAGCGGCTCCCCACCACCACCTCCCTCTGACATCTCTCCCCATTGCGAGGGTCAGCACAGGGAGGAGAGGGGCTCATAGTCCCTGGTGCTCCAGGCCATCCTGAAATCCAGCCTCCTGCTTAATTTCCCATAGGAGCACTTGGCAGAGGCAGTTCCACTTCCCAGCAGCTGCCCCATGAGATCCCTGCCTTGGAGGCAGCGCCGTGCTGAGGCCCAGGGCTACAGGGATTCAGGGCAGACCCATCAGGAGGCTGAGCTTTCCTGGGACCCCATAGCACCCAGGATCCTCCCATCTTTCCTCCAGCTCCAGGAACACCAGTGGGGAGGTGAAAGGACATCAAAACCCCACCACAATGTCTGGGTCTGGCAAACTGCCCTGACACAGGGCAGTTTGACACTGGGTTTTCTAACACTTCCAGGTCTAACCCCAGGAGCTGGGGTTGATGGCCCTGCACTTGGGGGGGTCCTGCCCCCTGCCCTTCCCCAGCAGCCCCACCATGGGCAGCCCATGCTGGGGTGAAGCCTGCTGGTGGCACTCACCGCCCAGCGCTCAGGGGGATGCTGTCCTCCTGGCCCCGCCAGCAGCAGCTCTCCCACGCTGGGAATCCTGGGGGCAGCAGGCTCTGGGGGAGGAACAGGAGGGGGATGAAGCCAGAGCAAGGGTGTTCCTCCCCAAAACCAGCCTGACCCACCTCCCTGTGTATTTTTTATCAGCCCAGCCTTCCATCCTCCCCCGAGGCTGCCCCACACCAGCGCAGCAACGGGGACAGCTCCGCACGGCCACGGCCACGTGTTTCACCCAGTTTAGCCCCAAAACCATCCCCAGTCCCATCCTGTTATGCAATTCCCTGCCAGCGGGTGCCGGAGCCGGCCCAGCGGCCACCTCGCCATCGACTTTCATTTGCTCCAGATCCGGCCACTCACTCCACAAAGCCTCCTCCCGCCACCCCAGCTTTCCAGCGTCACCAAAGGGACTTTTTTCCAGCTTCCAGCCCGGGAGAGGCTCAAGCTCAGCCCGTTCTGCTCTACAAATTAATGCAAGGTTCTGCCAGCTTGGGTCCTGCTGAGGACCTTTATGGCTTGGGATGAAAGCGGGAGAGAACAAACACGCAGCGTGAGCACCCAGCACTGCGTGCGAGCTGGAGCCAGGGAAAAAAATAAAATGAAGTGGTTTTCCCACTAAGGGGCTGAGCAAATTTGATCTACGGTCGTCGGAAGAAAATAAATATGGAATACCGCCAGGTCGTTTCCGCCGTGCTTTTAATCTATTTACTCTTTCCCAGCTCATTGTAAGCTAGAAGGATTGTGGAAAGCAAACATTTTATTTTATTACTAATTGCTCTGTTATTTTATGAGGCTGAATTAGTAAAATTTACTCAGCCTGGAGGAAAAAAAAAGAGGGGCTTAGTAAGAGATCACCTAATTTAGCACAGAAAGGGGAAAGAGAAAGGGGAAAGGTGAAGAAAGGGAAAGGGAATAGGAAAGGAAATGGGAAAAAAGAGAGGAAAAGGAAAGAGAAAAGGGGGAAGGGGAAAAAGGAAAAGGGAAAGAGGAAAAGGGAAAGAGGAAAACACTGAGCAGGATGCAAAGATGACAGAAAATACACTGGCTGCAATCAGGAAATCAAAACCAATTACTGTTAATAAAAGAAAACAGAGCAGCTGCAGGCAGGCACTGCCTGCAGAGGGCTGTGAGGGGCAGGATCCAACCAGGCACCGCTGGAAAAAAGGGATGAGGCAAGATTTTTAAAAAGTCATGAAAGATGAACACAAGCCGAGGAACTGCAAATGTGAGTGGAGAAAGAAATGTTTACCCAGGCCACTGAGAAGGGCCAGCAGCACTGTGCTGCCCAGCACAGCCAGCTGGGACTCCAACAAACCTGGGGGGCTCTGGCACCTCAACAAATCTGGGGGACCCTGGCACCCCGACATAACTGGGGGGCTCTGGCACCCTGAGGCTGAGGGCATCTCCCCTGGCTCAGCCCTGCCCTGGCATATCCTTTCTTGCCGAGCACGGGCGCTTCCCAGGCACCAAACCCAAATCCACGGTGCCCCAGGGCTCCAGCCCGGTGTGGCTGCCCCGCTCCACGCGCCGGGAGGCTGAGGACAGGCCGTTCGACGGGCCGGGCACGTTATTAAGCACATGATTAATTTTGGCACCAGCCCCAGCTGCCTGACAGCTCCTTCTCCAGGGCTGGGAGAGCGAGCGCGAGAGGTGCTGCCTCTGCTGATGCAGCGGTTGGTGGGAAGAAAAATCCTGCAATGCAGCACTGCTTCTTAATGAGCCATTTGTCTTTGAGTCTTCTTCACTCATTACCATGCCGAGAGAGGGATGGGAGTTGCCCCACGTCCCCATCTGAGCAATTACTCCTGGAGCAGAGCGAGGAAATACGGCCACGACGCGCCCAGCTGCCAGGGATCCCGGCACGGCCACCAGCACTGGGACTCCCCACCACAACATCGGTGACTCTGGCTGCTGCCACCACGGAGGGAACAGGAACTCCCTTCCTGCACAGCACACATAGCCCAGGACCACCCACTCTGGCCCCAGACCTGATTCTCTGGGGAAAAGAGCCGTGCTGCTGTGCCAGGTGTGCAAGGGAGCTGGAGCATCCTGGAGCTGCCAAGGCAAAGCCAGCAGAGAGAGGAGTTTGGCACTCCATCCCTGCAAAGCCCAAACCCAGATCTTAGCAGAAGAGCCACATCTTCAAAAGCCCTTTAGGATGGGGAACACGCAGGCCTCACAGCCAGATCCCAGGAAGCTGGCTGAGAAGGAAAGAGGTGGCATGGAGAATGGGCCATGGCAGCATCCCTGTGGAAGTGCAGACAGAGGAAGGCCTGGCAGGGGTGAGAAGCCCCATGGCACAGGCACCTCCAGTCCCCTCAGCCCCACAGCGATGCTCATCCTGCCCACAGGAGCCAGGACATGGCACATGGGGCATCGACTGCCAGAGGTGGGACCCCACAGCCAGAGCATCAGGAGTGCAGCCAGCTGAGTTGGGAGACCACCCTGGAGGGACTCCCAGGCCAGGCAGGGCTCCAGGGACCCCAGCCAGCTGGCACAGGGTTCATGGGCACTGCACTGCACAGATGAGCACCCATCACCAGTGATGCCCACAGACAGCTCCCCTCGCATGGACACATTCGACATCTGCCCACTGCCTGGGGCCAGCAGCAGCAGGCACGCTCCTCCGGTGTCCTCCAGGGCTTGGTGGGAAAGGGGGACATGCAGGTGACACCGGGGAGCCCAGCGGGATGGAGAGGCCACAGTCTGATGTTCACCTGCAGCAAAGAGAAGGGACGAGCAGGGACATCCCCCTGTGCCACACTCGCCCTGGGGGCTCTGCCCACATTCCCACCGGGCACTTCACTCCAGCAACCAGCCCCAGGTGGGCGGTAGGCTCCAGCATCCCCCGAGAGTTAGACCTGCCTGTGCCAGAGGCACTGGGGGCCATGGCAGCCCCCTCAGGCCCTGCAGCTGTGCCAGGGACCCCAGCTGGCAGTGGTGCTGGATGTACCCTGTTTCCCCATCACCCCCATTTTTCCCTCCCACCCACATGGAGCCACCAGACGGGCCATGCTGCCGAGGCTTAAAGAGCCACTTACCTCCCGGCCATGCCGTGTAATGACTTAAGCCAGGGATCACTCCAAAGCCTCTTTGGTGATCTCGGAGCAGCACAGCCTTAGCACTGAGCATGGGAGCAGTGACAATCTCTGGCCACCCCCTGCCCATTCCCTCCAAGCCCCTGGGAAGGCTGACCCTTCCATCCCCAGCTTCAATCACACTGAGCCCCTGGCAGGCTGGCACTTCCATCCCTGTTCTGCTCCTGACAGGTGCTTGGCTGAGCCAGGGCTCTCACCTGTCACCAGCGTTGCTCCTCATCCTGCTTTCCCCGGCACGTGGCACTCTCCACTCCAACTCCAAGTAACACCCATCCCAACCAGTTCCCTTCACAGCACCATCCCCTCCCACGGCTCTTCCCGCAGCGAGGCCACAGGGGCCGGAGTTTCCAGGAACGGCGAGGAACCAGAGCCCTCTGTCCCTGTGCCAGGAGGGATGCTCCGGGCCATCACGTCCCATTCCCAGGCTGCATCCCCTGGGGCCAGGGCTAGGATGAGCACAGCGAGCCCGAGGTGTGGCACAGCCCAGCTCGCCAGCAGAGGATCCAAACTGCCGCTTTAATGGATGGGCTTAATTTGCAAAGCTGATGAAAACCTAAATATTTAAATACATAATTCTGCACAATGCTCTTAGCACGGGGACAGAGCGAGGGGAGGGGGTGCACGACAGATGAGTGAGGACACGGCAGGCATGGGGGACACTCTGGTGGGACCACCTGGATCACCTGGGGGCAAGGGCATCTCCACCACAGTTTGGGGACCACGCACACCCTTGTCCCTGAAGCCAGCAGCACCTGCAGGATGGGTGCCATGAAGTGCTCTGCTGCTGGCACTGGAGACCTGCTCCACCATCAGAAGCATCCCAGAGGGAAATGTGGGGAAAAGGGAGCGTGGTCCAAGCTGAGGAGCTGTGAAGGGCAGCGGGACGAGCCTCCATGGAGATTACACCACCGATATTCCTGCTACAAGAGCTTAGAGATAAAAGAGATTTGCAGGATTTACCAGCAATACAAATTGAATATTTAATTTTAGCTGCAGGGGAGGAGCGGGGGCTCATCATGGGGGTGCACAGAGGTGTGCAGGTGGTGGGCCCAGAGAGGAGTTTCCAGCTCTTGGGGGAAAACTGATGTCAGAGCTGTCCCCACGAGCCAGAGGGGCTGGACAGTGTCATGCCAGTGGGATCGGGCACCCTCTGCCCAACCTGCCCCTAATCCCACCAGCCCCTCAACTGGCTGCCAACTGCACAGCACAGCCTCTGACAGCATGTGGGAGCTCCTGCGGGATCGTCCTCGGATGAACCACGTGTGTGGGCCCAGCATCAGGGATGCTCTGGGGGTGCTCAGGAGGGGTCCTGATCCCACACACTGCCCCTAGGCCAGCCCTGAGCCAATGTGTGGCTGCTTTGCTGTGCTCCCCTATGCCCTGATCAGGATGTACCCAACAAAGCTGTGCCCGGGCGAGGATGTACCTGGATGAGGCTGTAGCAACGTGAAAAGAAGGCACATGGACTTATCTCCCACATGAGGCCGTTTGCCAGCCAGGGCATGGACTTTGTAGGAAATGGGGCTGGAGGCAGCAGGGAGGCAGATCTGAATATCCTGTGGGACGGGGTGCAGAAACCCCCAAGGGGAACCGGCCACCCTCTACAAAGCCAGAGCAGGGGCAGAGGACAGGCAGGAACAGCCCCCTGCCACCTGTGGGAATGGGGCTGCTGGCTGGCCCCAAGCCCAGCACGGGGTCCCCACGGTGCCACCGAGCCAGATGCCCATCCTGGCTCACCACTCCACGGCCGGTGTGCCGCGCTGGCGCGGGTGCCAGTGTGGGGCGGGCTGAGGGAGGACGGCAGAAGATGAATGAGGGAGTTGGGAGGCTAATGGCATTGTCTGGAAAGTAGGTCGTGTGCTGAGCAAAAAGATATTTTTATCAAAGCTCGTTCCCCCGCAGAAGCTCCTGAGCCGGGTGCAGGCAGCGCCACGAGCCCATGGCCGCTGCTCCGCACCCCCGTGACACCCGTGTGGCACCCTCATGGCACTCCACACCTCCACGGCACCCCCTGCCTGGCCCCACGCCCAGCTCTGCCATCCTGGGCACCCCCCAGCCCTGGGGCTGCGCCGCTCAGGGGTGGCAGTGCCAGAGGTGAAATCATCCCGATGCAGTGGGAGCCATGGCAGCTCTTTGCCTTTTGCTGACCTGGCTGCAGGCGCCGGGCACTGAATGGCACCAGGTTATTTTTATTTTAATGCAACCTTTGCCAAGGTGTGATACTGCCCTGGGCACTCCCCAGATGGGCACAGTCAACCCAGGACAGCCACGGCGGGTCCGGCCCAGCCCAGCCTCGTGCCAGCTGCACCACCCTGGCCCCTCTCCCAGCACCCAGCTCTGGCCATGCTCATCACATCCTGCATCACCCCTGACATGAGCTTGGGCCAGGTCTCAGCCTTGTTGCAAAGCTCGGTCACCTCCTTTCCCGCTGGGAGGAGACCCGTGCTCCAGGATCCCTCCCTCAAACCTCTAGCCTTCCCAGAAAAGCCAAGAAATCATCCCTGAGAGCCCAGATGAAGCCAGTGAGAGCCAAGAGGTTTTGTTCCCTCTGGCCATGCTGCCCCAGGGCTGTGGGCGTGACCCAGCCAGCAGCCATGGGGCCATCCAGCCCCACTCTCCTGTGCCCATCCCACACCTGGCAGCCTACGATCCGGCATGGGAGCAGGTTCATTTCCCATAATAGCTGTGTCGGCTGAATTTACAGCCTCGCTCCGAGTTATTAATAATAATGGCCTCACTCTTAAGTAGGGCTTTTCATCTGCCTCAGAGTCCTTTCCAGAGGATGTCTGCAGCATTATCACCATTTTATTCTCGTTTCAGTGGGCACAAGAGTGAGATGGAGAAGGGGCAGCTGATCCGTGGTGTGGAGCGCACGGGCCCACGGGGAGCCCAGCCACGAAATCCCTGGGGAGGCTGGAATGCCAAGGGCCTGTCGGGATGCAGCTACAGCGCTGAGGCTCCTGCCAGCCGTGCCGTGGTGATTTACACCAGCAGTGAGCCCAGGCCCTGCCGCACGGATAAATCCACTTCAGGCAGCAATAAACCAGCGTCACCACATCGGTAATCCACAGCGCTCCCACCGCTGTGAGGAATCCAGGGGCAACGCACATGTGCTGATAAATCCCGGACTTGTCTCAGCAGGGAGGTCTCTGGGGTGGAAATCCCCGGTGGAGCCGTGGCCGGAGGGGTGGGTGCAACCAGGCTGTCATGGGAGATGCCAGCAAGGGAGACCCTGGGGATGGATCCAGCACATGGGACTCGCAGTGGCCACGTGGGATGGAGGACATCCCCGAAACGCCCCCCACGTGTCCCCCTGTGATGCCCACCCACCCCGGGTGGCTCCAGTGTCTCCCTGCCGTGCGCCGCAGCAGGGCTTGATGGGCAGAGTTATTCCCCTGTAAGAGAGCTTTGATCTGAAGTTATTTTTTGTTTACTAGCAACAAGGTATTGTAAATACATCTTTGCCGATAATTATAGAGTCTGGGCGCACACCTTAATCTCCATAAAATATCAGATGCTACAATTTGCCTGATTTAATGAGATTGGAGGCTGATAAGCCGCTGAGGTAAGCTGTAAACTTGGGAGGGAGGAGGGAAATGATTGCAAATGTGCTAAACCGCCTTCGTCCTCCTCCTCCTGCTGCTGCTGCCACGTGCCCAGCCCAGGAGCGTGTGCCCAGCCCCATAGCCCCCTGCCCAGCTCCCGGGGTGTGCCCGGGCTGCGCCGCAGCAGCTTCACGCAGGGATGGGCATTTAGGGCAAACACAGCTTTTTATACAATTTACCTCATTAAAACTCCAAGAGCTGAGGGCAGCACCAGGCTGCAGCCAGGGGCTCTGCCTTGGCACACTCTGTTCCCCGTGGGCCCCGTGCCATGCCAGGGGGGAGGCAGTACGGCCCGGGTGCCAAGCCAGGTCCCTGTGCCAGCCGAGGTGCGAGCACAGGGTCCCCAGGGGCCTTGGGGGCACGGCTGAGCTGCACGGGCAGGTCAGGATGCACGTGTGTCCACGCGTGTCCATGTGGGTCCAACCGTGTGCAGGTGTGTCCAGGCATGCACAGCCCTACCTGGCACCACCGGCCATGCCAAGGGCAAGCTGGGGTGGAGGGTCCATGCTGGAGGGGGCTACACACCCAAGGCCACCCACCTGCACGTGTACAGCCGTGCCCTCGCCATGTCCCTCCGCAGACACGGGGGTCTGTGGAGTCCCAGGTGCCCGGGGTGGGGGTCCCCTCCTGCAGGGATGGGGGGGCCCTGCCTGGAGAGCAGGAGGCTCCTCCCGGTAACGAGCAGCACCGTTTCCACAGCAACCTTAAAGGCCCACAGCTGCCGCCTCACTAACGGGCCGGCTGTGGTATTTCTGGGGGACACCCAGCCCGTCCCCCTGCCCAGCACCCCGGCCTCGGACAACAGCACCCCGTCCCCCCACCCAGCGGCCCCCAGTCCATCTCCCCCAGGTGGCACCTGGGCTCACCCACAGCCCCCTCCCTGCACTGAGACTCCCAAAGGGTGCTGACCGCTTGCACCAAGAGAGACAGGACCCCCCAAACCAGCCCTGCTCCCACCCCAACGTCATGAGGAGCCGGTGATGACCTACAAATGTCAGGCTGACGGGTTAATTAATTTCCCTCTTCCTCAGGCCTTTATCAGATGGAATCAGACGTCACCTGAGACTGTTAATTGGGCTAATTATTCCAGTTTCAGATTTTAAATAATTAGTTACTGTTGACTCCAGCCTGACTTCCGCAATTTTCTAAAAAAAGGTCAGATGGTTCCTGGATCCCAAAACCCAAGAGACGGGGTGGAGGGACTGCGGCAGGGGCCAAGCACGCCGAGACCCCTGCACTGGCTGGGAACGCTGGGGACAGCATGCTTCCCACCAGTGTCTTGTGCTCACACAGGAGCTGGCAGGAGAGGGACGTCCTCTGCCCCAGTGGCAACAGAGGGAAACCAGGAGGGGGAAGGGGGTATGGAAGCACAGGGTGAAGAATGGAGGAGTGGGAGGGAGCCCCTTCCTCCTTTCCTACCCCAACATGGTGACAGCTGCCTCAGGCAGAGCTCCCTGTCCAGGCCGAACCACAGTAACCCCCCAGCAGTGCCCAGGTCCCACTGGGCACCTCATCCCTCCTGGTTTGACTCTCCAGGGCTGAAATCTCAGTCCAAGGTTTTTTGTGATTTTCCTACAGGGCTTCCCAGCTGTTCAGCACCAAGACACACTCTGGGCACTGGGCAGTGGGCACACGGGCAGCACCTGCCCTGCAAAGGGTGACGGTGGCCAAAGCAATACCTGGTGCCTGTGGGCTCCCCGCAGGGACCACCTGTCACCTGCCCAGGGCATTGCAGAGAGGGACAGGCTGGGCAGAGGGACAAGCAGAACCAGCTCATCCCCAGGCTCATTCCCTCAGGAGCACCACGCTTTCTCCCAGCCTCATCCCCGCTATTAATAGCCTTCACTAGCCTCCTCGGGAGCCATTTGCATATTTGATTGCAACTCCGGGGCGGGGCAGGGCCCTTCAATCAGCCGCTCCCGCAGTCTCATTTGCATGGGTTGACATTTTGTTCTGGGAGCAGTGACACCGGCACTGCGGTTGGGGACACGGTTCTGGGGGGCGGAGGTGAGCACAGTGTCACCAACCAGCAGCGCTGCCCCAGGCACTTCCCATCAGCCAACCTGTGCCTACCTGGGAGCACCAAGCAGGGCCGGCAGCTCCTCCCTGGCTGTCCCAAACCAGCCAGGGAGTGATGGAGCCTTGGTGGCCCATGTCCCCACGTGCCCTGCCCTGCCTTGTCCCGCTCTCCAGCCCGACTCACAACAGCCCGTCCCTGTCCGACCTGCCCGGCAGGACGATCAGCAGCGCCCGGTGGAGGAAAGGCTGTGCCCAGCCCGGCGGGCAGGGCGTGGGGGACGGGCACACCTGGGGGCGGCAGGGCGTAGGGTGACAGGCACACAGCTCTGGATGGTTTCCCGTTGCACCAGCCCTGTCTGGAGCTGCCGCATATCAAAGGTCAGAGGCAGGGCGGGATGCCCCCAGGGAAGCGGGGGGACCCCGAGCCCCAGCGCGCCCGAGGCACACCCGGGGGGAGAGAGGGTCGGGACCCGCCGCGGCCGCTTCTGCAGTTCGAACTCGCGGCGTGGGGCCGGGGCCGGCGGCGGGGGATCAGCACCGCGGACAGCGCCCGCCGCCCGTGCCACCGTGGCCAGCGCAACCACCGCCCCCGCGGCCACCACTGCCACCACTTTGGCCACCACTGTCACTATGGCCACCACTGCCACGATAGCCACCACTGCCACTGCCATGGCACCACCGCCACCATGGCCACCACTACAAACTCCCACCACAGTAAACTCCCACCACGTCCACCACTGCCACAGACACTACAGACACCACTGTCACTACAGCCACCACTGCCACCACGGCCACCACGGCCACCATGGCCACCACTACCACCAGTGTCACCACATCACCCAACAACATGTGCCACAGGCGGCCATCCTGCGGCCCCGCCGCCAGCCCCTCTCGCAGCCCCAGGCCAGGGATGTGCCAGACAGCTGCAGGAGGAGCCGGGCGGCTCCAGGGCCCCGGGCAGATACAGCCGGGAGCTGTGTCCCAGGATGCCCTCGCTTCCCCCCGGCCTCTTGGCATCACTTGGCAGGAAAAAACAAGCCAGGGTGAGGCACGGGATCAAGCCTCAGGATGACAGGGATCGGGAGAGGGCTCTGCTGCTTCCCTCCCTCCTGCCTCAGTTTCCCCTCCAAGAAAACACACCAGAGATACAGGTTTGTGTCACGGAGAGGCAGGGTGTTGGGGAAAACCACAGAGAGGTACGGAGAGACCCAACTGCCACTGTGATTGTGCCAAGGAGCGAACTGAAGACAGGCAGGGCTTGAAGCACAGATGTCAGCACCGGCTGTGCCGCTCCCCAGCAGCGGGGCCGTCTGGCAGACAGAGCTGGGGCTCCCCGGCTCCATCCACGGACCAACACATAGACACACAGAGGGGACCCTGCCCCTCATGTACACAGAGGTGCAGCCCTGTCCTGCTCCCCACACCCCCGGTGAACAGCCCCCACTCAGCACATCCCCTCCCCCAATGCACATGGCTCCGAGCCCCCAGCCCCAGCACACACCCCCCAATACACACAGTCCCCAGCCCCAGCACACATCCTCCTGCAACACACACAGCCCCCAGCCCAAGCAGACACTCCCCAATGCACACAGCCCCCAGCCCCAGTGCAGCCTCCCCAACGCGCACAGCTCCCGGCCCAGCAGACACAGCCTCGAGCCCAGCTCCGCAGGGAACGAGAGCAGAGACCTCGGGGCTGGGATCTCCCCATCCCGGTCGGGCGAGCTTCCCGGCTGTGCCGACGCTCGTCTGAGCGAGGGCTGGCCGGGAGCCACAGGCTGCACACGGAGGCGAGAACGTGGCTGCCAGGGAGGAGGGTTCGGCCATGAAAGGGTTAGGGCTGTGGGCTGCCTGGGGGCTCCCGCTGTGCCCAGGCCGGGGGGGCTCGCTGAACTGGCACAGCTGGGCACAAAGCAGGGTTCTCCGAGGAGTGGGGCTCTGCAAGGCACGGAGCCCCCTGCACGGAGCCAGGCCCTCTCTCCTCCCACCCACCACTCCACTCACCCGCCGCCGCTGCTAAGCTATGAAGTTGCCGGCCTGGGCTCGGCAGGAGCTGGAGGATGGCCGCGGCACAGCGGCTGGATTCCCTCTGATCCTGCAAATTCCCTGCGGGTTGCCCATGCCGCGGCCAGGCCGCGTAGCGAGGCCAGAAGGGTCCCCGGGGTCACGGCCAGCCACGGCAGCGCAGCGGCGGCGGCCACGCTCCGGGTGCCGACACCGGCACCGGCACCTTCCAGCCGGCGAGAGGCGGTGGCGGAGCCGTCGCCCCCGCGCGCTGGGGACACACCCACGCGCGCTCCCCGGCGCGCTCGGCCACCCCCGCGCACCAACACGCACCCCCGGGAAGGGGCTGCCCACGCCGGCAGCGCCGCACGCCCACGCACCGCCCCGCATGCCCAGACGGACACGCAGCCCCGCACGCCAACGGATGGACGGACACCCGGCCCCGCACGCCCAGATGGACATGCGGCCCCAGACACTGATGGATGGACGGACACAGGGCCCTGCACACACAGATGGACACTCGGCGGCTCCGCACCACTGCATCCCCGTGCACCTGGACGACTACGTGGCCACGTGCACCTGGCTGCTCCCACTCGCAGCATCCCACGCGCCCCCCATCCACTCACTCCTCTGCACCCCACGGGCACCTGAGTGCAGCCCTCGCCTCCCATCAGCTCCCCACACTCACACCTGCTGGCACCCACTGTGGTTCCCCTACCATGGGGCTGTCTGCAATGTCCCCCCACCCTGAGAGGGCCCAGGGGACCCTGAAGCAGATGGGTGTCATGACACAAAACATGAAACATGAGGCCATCCCTCAGCTCAGCTGCACCAATGGCACTGACCTGGGGTGCATCAACCACCACAGGGTCTCGCCCCAACCCCACGTCTGGGGACACCAACCACAGCAGGGACAGCCACCTCCAAGACATACTGTGTTTCCCCAGTAACAACCAGTTCATCATTCCCAAACAAGTGCCCCAGCAGCCCCTGTGCCACCACAGCGCCTGCATCTCTTTGGGAAGATGAGAGATTCCCCAGGAAAGGGACATCAGCAGGTCCTGTCACACTGGGACTCGATGCCTTCAGCTTTTGTAGTCCTCTCACTCCAAGGCAGCACCCCCACAAGCCCACAGACAGGCTGCTCTCCCCCTTCCCTCTGCCCACCCAAAACTTCAGCTACTTCCCAGCCCCAATGGTTCCTGATCCTCCTGCAGGAGAGGGCCAGGCAGGCAGCGAGGCCCCATCACCACCCGCTGCCCGGAGCTGCCAATTTAAGGCCAACCAGACTCCTGGTGAAACACTGAGCGTTGGCAACTACGCCGCAAACATCTGCTCTTCCAACGGCATCATGATTCACAGGCTATTAATTGGGGCTTGGCAGCACTGGGAACCGTTTGCATCCCCTGGCTTTGCTCAGAGCCACAACTCGCTGCCGACAAGGTCTAGGTGCTGGAAACAGAGCCAAACCCAGCAATGCACCGGCCGCAGTGGAGCCGCACCAGGACCGGCCGCGGGGCACAGTGCCCAGCTCCCGCACCAGCTGCACGGACACCCGGGAGTGATGCAGAATGAACCCCAGGAAAGCAGGAGTGGTGCCCAGTGCTTGGCAGGAGCCGCCAGAGCCACAGTGCCTGCCGGAGCCGGGTGGCAGCAAGCAGGCTGCCTGCTCTGACACGGCGGGTTGATGGGGGCTGGGGGTGCTCTTCAAGTCACTGTCACTGAACATCGCTGTGTTTCCATAAGGTCTCCCAGCTGCCTCCACACAAGGTGTTGAGCCACTCGCTCCCAGGGGTACTGACTTCAAGGGGAGCCACAGAGCAGACCCTGCTTGGGCAGCACCAAACAAAAGCTGTAGGGAGCTTCCAACAACAGCCAAGAGGAATCTGAATTCAGAAGCTGATTAGAAACCATGTCATGGCTTCTTCCCACTCCAGCATTTGGGGAGGAGTGAGCTGGGGGGCGACGTGGAAAATCTAATTAGGATTGAGGGCAGGTTGCAGAGGTGCTGACATGGGTGTGCAGGAGCACAGCTGCTTGTGGAAGGGGGACACTGGATGCTGCAGCACCCCTGGCCCTGCAGAAATGGGGAAGGTACAAATTAATTCTCCTTAATCCGATGGGCACTTGCTCTGCTGCCACATGCCACAGTGGCTGACAGAGAGCAGCCCAGCCTCCCCACAGCTCAGCTTGTGGGCCCGTGGTGGCCAAGCCCTCTCGGTCCCCCTGCCAGTGACACTGTACGGCCCTGGGAATGAGCTGCTGGGCAGGGCAGGGCGAGCAGAAGGGGCTCAATCCTGCCTGGTTTGGAGGAGGTGAGTGTGGAGTGCTGAGCTGTCTGCCCTGTCCATGGCTGTCCAGGTGGTCCCCCCATGCTGCCACTCGTAGAGGGACCAGGCATCACAGGGCCATTGAGATGGCCACGATCTGGAGGCCACTTTGTCAGAGCAGGCTTTACACCTGGTTCTTGGGGATGGCAAAGCTCAGAGGCCAGGCTGACGGGGCACTACGCAGGATCAGCAGCACTAGGCACCGCTCTCCACATCCCCCTCCCCTCGCCCTCCCCAGCACCTGCCATGCCGTGTGCCACCTGCACCACAGGGATGTCCTCCCCACTGCAAGGAGCTGCCACCTCCATCCACCCCATCACTGGGGTGTCCCCCAGGACACATCCAGCCGCAGCCCCCAGCCCCTCGCCCGCCCCGTGAGTCCCCCGCTGCTGGCACGTCTCGCCTGCTATTCTTAGCTCTCCAGCGCTGCGCTCTCCCGGCAATGGCACCATATATTACTATTATTGCTGGCTGCCAACGTCTTGAAGCAGGCAGCCAGGATCGTGATGGGGCTTCCACACCCCTGGTGACCTGTCATTCGGTCCCTGCTGGGCTCTGGTCTTCAACAGGCTATTTCAGGAAATCCAATTTGATGGCCAGAAGGAGCACAAGCCACACATTCAGCCCCTGCGCTGGATCCAGGCTCCTCCTGTTTCTGCTCAGATTCAGATTTTAGCTTCGCTCATGTTGGCAATACGGGCCAAGAGTCACCTTTGGCTCCAGATCCAAATTTCTGGCTGGGTGGGATCCAGGGTTTTGGCTCAGCTTGTTGGAGAGATGCGAATGTCTGCAAAACCTGGATCTGGAGCCCCAGCCCCCACCGCAGCAGCACCACCTGACCCATGAGACCCCAGCACGGGGCCTGATCCTGCCCTTGAGGGTGGGCAGAGCTGGGGAGACACACAGCAGCACAGCTGCCAGCCATCCACACAGGCTCTGCATCCCACAGGTCCTGGCACGGCTCTGCTTCTGAGCTACCGGTGGGGAGGCTGAAGGAAGGGCCTCCCCAAGGACCCCCAGCCTGGGCTTCCCAATACCCTCCACTCCTCCCATGCCTTGCCCAAGCTGCTGGGAGTGAGGCCCAGCAGGAGGGCTGAGAGGGCTGGGGACTGCTCCTCCAAGCCCACGTGGCACAAGCCTTGGCACTCAGGAGGGAGATTTGGGCACCAAGCTCAGCACCATCTCACCTAGGTTTGGAGGGGGGATGCCACAGTTTTGCCACCCTGTTCTTTGGAGCAGGGATGCCTGGAGCTGGTCCTGGTGCCCAGGCTCAGTGGGGTAACAACATCCAGGGCAGCCCCAAACTTGGCTCACACCAACACCTCCCCACGTCAGTACTCCCACCACCCCCACAGCCAAAAGGGGCCCCTCCAGGCTCGGATGCTCCACGGTCACTTTGATGGCTATTTTTGCATTCCCAGCCCTGCCAGCGCTGTAATAATGCTTGAAAGGGCTGACATGCTCCTTCCAGCCATGCCCATCTCCCAGTGGCCTTCCCCCTGCTCCATCCCCGCACAGACGGAGTCCTCAAGGGCCGGGAGCCGTGGATGCATTCAGAGGGACAGGGGGAGCACGGGGGTGAGAAACTGAGAAAGACCAGAAATTACATCCATTTCCTAAAGGAGAACCTGCGCTGCTGACCGGATCCTGCTCTGATTTACACCAAGAAAGGCTGCCTGCTCCCAGCCTGGATTCCCACGGGGACAGCCAACACCCACCAGCCAGGCTCTGTCCCCCCTTCCTGGCCAGGGGGACAGGCGAGGATCAGCCATGGGCAGCGCAGCCCTGGACCCCGCAAGGGAGGTGACATGGGGGGCTGGATGTCGCAGGATGGAGAGAGACCAGCGGTCCCAGCTCCAACTTGCTCTGCAGGTTTGGCACAGGATGGAGGGACCAGACCGACTCCCCCAACAAAACCCAACAGCCCGGGGGAAGGAAGGCGGCGGCAGGAGGGAGCACCCAGACCCGGGCCCCCGAAGCTCTGCTTGCCTGCCAGGCTGGGTTGGACCATGGCGCCGGGATGCACGGTGATGGGCACACCTCAGCTGGTGCCCCGCGCCAGCTCCCGGCACGCGACCGGGCATGGCCCTCGCACCCAGCGGCGCCTCCTCGGCAGGATGGGGAGGGGGAGCCTACTGGGCTGGGGAGGGGTCCTGGGCCTGCCCCGAGCCCTCGGCAGCGGGAGAGCGCAGAGGCGTCGCCATCTGGCAGAGGCTGGAGGGGCTGCAGACTGTGCCTCCCTCCCCAAAGCCTCGGGCAGCAGGAGATGGGGATGCCCGCCGGCACCCCTTCTCCC
>VZTE01003390.1:117243-151382 GCA_013397775.1 Eulacestoma nigropectus
CGAGTGGCGGCGGCCCCGCAGTGCAGCGCGGGCGGGCGCGGACCTGCGGGAGCGGAGCGGGGCCGCCGCGGCGCCGCCAAGACACGGCGGTGGATTTTCCCCGGGAGCCAGAGCGGGCGGCGGCGGCGCAAAATGGCTCCGGTGCGGCTCTGCCGCCGCCTCCTGGCGCCCCGGGACCCCTGGGGGGGGAGCGGGGGCAGCCGCACATGGGGCCGGGGAGATGCCGCCGGCGGGGCGCAAGGCGTGGGCTCTGCCCCGCGGAGCGGGGCCGGCACCGGGATGGGTGGTACCCACCCGTGGGCATCCCTTGAGGCACCCTGCAGAGCGGACTGGCATCGAGACAAGGGCCACTCTTGGGCACCCCCCTGGGTCACCCCGGGGAGCCGAGGGCACTCCGGGACAGTCACCCACCCCTGTCCACAGGCACGCTGCCTACCAGGGAGGGGACAGAGTGCAGAGACAGTCGCGGGATGCTGAGATAGCCCTGGGGTACCAGGACAGCCCTGGAGTGCCAGGATAGCCCTGGGGTGTCGGGATGGTCCCTGAGTGCCAGAACAGCCACAGCATGCCAGGACAGCCCCAGGGTGCTGGGACAGCCGCGGGCAGGGTGCGGCCCCAGAGGCCCAGCCTTTCCCCGGCAGACCCGGGGCCGCCCGCTGCCGCCTGCCCGCTGAGCCACTCACACCACGCCCTGTAATTTGATAATAATTGTAATAATAATAATTACAGCGTGCGCGGGCTGGAAGTGCAGGAACAATAACCTGGGTAACGCCCGGCACGGTGGCAGGAGCAGCGTGGTGGCACATGCCCCGTCCTGGTGCCAAGCTGAGCCCAGAACACCCCACCATGCCACGTGTGAGGCCCTGCCCAATGCGTGGGGGGACATGGGCCAAGCAAGTGCCCTGCATGTGTTTTTAAGCAGTCATGTCCATGTCCCAGTCCTGTGGTCCTTAGCCAGGACAAGTCCCCAGGCTTTCGCACTGTACAGGACACCCTGGCAGAGCCAGAGCCAGAGCTGGGGCTGCCCCCACTCCTGGCGTCCAGAGAGCCCCCCAAAAGTCCTGGTGCCCCCAGGAAGAGATCTCCAGTCCCAAACCCCACCAGGCCCTGCAGCATCCTGCATTGCTGACACGGCTGCTCCTGCTGCATGCGGGGAGCAGAGCTCTGCCCCCTCCTTCAGTAGTTACATAAAAGGATTAAAATTTAATATGAACTTCAAAAGGGGAAGAACTGGGTGGTCGAAGGCAGCTGGCCCGGGGCCGGGTGCGGAGCAGAGGTACCCTGGGACATGTCCCAGCTCTGCTGAGCAGCAGCATTGCGGCACATGGAGACATCACCCAGCCCCATCCATGGGGCCAGAGCAAAATGTCCAGGCAGCATGGGCAGCACGGGCATCCCAAGAACCCACACAGCTTTACTGAGCCATGATCTCCCTGGGTCCCAGTGGTGCACACTTTCCACGGCACACGGAGACCTCATTCCCCGGGGTCAGGCCTTGCCCCACACCTTCACCTCTCTGCTGGCAACCAGGCAGCCCTTAATAATCCATCACCCACAGGCACAGCATCACCCACCCATCCTGGTGCCCACTGCCACCCTGCCCATCCCATGCCAGCAGTCGCCCAGGCAGCACATCTCCTCCTGCCCAGTGCCTCACGTTTCCTTCCATGCACGTGGGTTGGAGCGTGCTGGAGAGCAGCCCTGTGCTGGGGGAGCAAGACCCCCAATTGAGGGGCAGCTGATACACCCCTGCCCCCCACCATCCCCAGAACCCGCGTGGCTGCACAGCACTCGGTCTCCCGCCGGTGCAGCACAGGGAGCGGGGCTGTACTGGCGGCAGGAATGAGCCAGGGCTGGGAAAACACCATCTTCCGCCCACACAGCCGCCCACGGCCCCGCGCCGGCTCCGCCGCCCCCGCCGCGGCGGGGCTCACGGGGAGGGGGCGGCAGGTGCGGAGTGGGGGCTGCGCTCACCACGGCCGCCCACCCACGGGCAGGGCAGGGGACGGGGCGGGGGGTTGCGGGCTCAGCAGCCCCCGGTGCAAAAGCCGCCCTGGGGCAGGGTCCTGCCGCAGGAGCGGGGCTGGGCTGGGGGGCCAGGGCTGCGGAGGCCGGGGCTGCCCCATATCCAGCCCTCCCCGGGGCACAGGAACTGCTTGGTGAGGGGCACAGGCACCCACCAGTGAAGAGACCAGGGAAGCCTTTGGCTCATTCATTTTTAATCCTGGCAGAGAGCAGGAGGGGTGCAGGCATGATGCTTGGGGACACTGCAGGACAGGACTGGCCATGGGGCCTCAAACAGCCTCCTGGGCAGCCCAGCTCATGCCATGGGGGTCTTTGGTCATGCATGTCCTTGCAGGATGCAGACCCCCGAGACACGACAGCAACCGCCGAGCGTCCCTCTTCATCCTGTCTTGCCACACCCCACTATGGCTCAGCTCCCATTGCTGGGCGAGTCCCTCTCCCAGTGCCAGTGCCACTCTCCCAGTGCCAATGACGCCCTCCCAGTGCCTGCAATGCGGGGGGCAGGATCTGTGCTTGAGCAGGAACTGTGGGCGCGTGGGAATGCACAGAGAGCAGAGCGGGGCGGGAGGAGGGGGGTGCACGAAGCCAGAGCTCCTCCCACGCTGCTCCCGATCCCTCACCTGGCAACAGGTACCACATCCCACCGGGGGCAGGACCCTGGTGCCCACTCTGCTATGAAGAGGTGAAGGAGGAAGCTCGGGCGCCAGGCACTGTCCCGGGGGGTGCCGGCGGGGCCAGCGGGAAGCACCAGCCGATCTTGCGCAGGGTCCGTCCCAGGTCAGCACGGAAGCGCCGGATGGAGAAGCAGTAGATGAGGGGGTCCAGGCAGCTGTTGAGGCTGAGCAGGGCCACACTCAGTGTGTGCAGCATGTCCAGGGTGTCGAGGGGCCCACAGAGTGGTGCAGGGGGCCGGCTGCCCACCCAGGGGGCCAGTGTCAGGTGGTAGGGGGCCACACAGACCACAAAGATCAGCAGCATCCCCAGCACCATGGCACGGGCCTGCTGACGGTGGGAGCCTGGTGAGGCTGAGGCGGGCACCGAGAGAGCCCGGGCGATGGAGGCGTAGGTGCCCAGCACCACCAGGAAGGCGGCAGAGAAGAAGCCCACCATGGCGTAGGCATAGCCCCGCTGCCGCCCGTGCTGCTCGAAGCAGGCGATGGTCCCGATGCGGGTGGGGAAGGTCTGGTGGGTGGCCAGGGTGGGCACGGCACAGCCCAGTCCCAGCAGCCAGGCCAGGACACAGGCCAGCGTGGCGCCGCGGGGCCCCGTCAGCGGCAGCGCCCGCCGTGCTGCCTGCACCGCGCAGAACCGGTTGAAGCTGATGAGCGCCATGAAGGTGATGGCACTGTAGGTCGCCAAGTAGTAGGCGGCCCCGGCCAGACGACAGGCGGCCTCTGAGAGTAGCCAGTCCCCTCTAGCCAGATAGTAGTGGATCCAGAGGGGCAAGGTGAGGTTGAAGAGGATGTCGGCCAGAGTGAGGTTGATGAGGTAAATGCGGATGGCCTTCCTCACCTTGACACTCTGCAGGAAGACCAGCAATGCCACCAGGTTGCCTGGCAGCCCCACACACAGCACCAGGCAGTAGACAACAGGCACCAGCATGAACTGCACTGGGTTACTGGGCACACACTCCCCAGGGTGTTCCACTGGCAGCAGTCCCGGCACCGAGCTGTTCATCCCGGGCTCCTGCAAAGATGGGGAACAGTCAGTGGCACAGCCCCTGGGGAGAGGGGAAGGACATTCACCCGGACAGGACAACCTCTCTGGCTGGCACCTGAGGTAGCTGCTGGGTGCTGGAGGCAGAGCCCCACGGGGATGCCATCATCTGCTGGAAGGGCTCAGCTCCCACAGGAGATGAGGAGACCCCAGCTATGTCCCCTCACACCACAAGGGAGCCCAGAGGCCATTGTCAACTGCCCAGCTAGAGCTCCCAGGGAGTGGCAGGCACAGCTGCAGCACAGCCAAGGGACAAAGCTGCGGCTGGAGGCACCCGGAGGTGCCACACTGACTCCAGTCAGCAGCTGCGGGGCTTAACACCTCCCACCCAGCATGTGCCTGTGGGGCCACCCACCCCAGCCCTCTCCCAGCACCCCAAATTCCCCATAGAGCCAGGCATGAGGAAGGCACCCACTGGCTCAGCTAGCTCCAGAATGGAGAGACCCAGGTATGGATGGGAAGTGCAAGCATGGGGCCAGCATCCCCCCACACCCCCCAGTCCTGCACAGGCAGGTTTGCCTCTGGTCCTGGCCATGAAAAACCACGTTGTGCTGCAGTGGCGGTATCCAGGGCTGCAGTTATTTCACCTCCCATCACTGCCTGCCCACACCTCGCCAACGAAGGCACTGAGTCACCAGCTGGTGTTTTCCAGCACGGCAGGGCTGGATTCGGCACACACAGCACCCAGCCCCAGGTTGAGGCACAGAGAGCAGGAGCTGCAGAGCCTGGGGAACCTCATTTGGACCCCAAAGGAGCCTCTGGATCCCTCAGTGGTTCCCTTTTCCTCCTCCTTCCCCATCGTTAGCACAGTGAATGCTCCATCTCATCCACATCATGATTGTTACTTACCTTGCCGGGTCAGGCAGAAGTGGCTGTGTCCCCTCCGGCTGCTCCTCACTCTGATCCAGCCAGGCTGGGGACGGTTTTAAGTGCTGGGGGAGGCAGGGGCTGCCTGACGCCCACCCACCATCCCAAGCCCCCCTGTGTCCTAGTGCCTCTGAGACAGCAGCTGGAGGGGGGAGAGCACCTGTGTGTGTATGTAATGGGGGATTCTCTGCTGGAGCCATCCTAAGATCCCCTGCGCCGGCTGACGGGGCTGGGGCCATATGGGGATGGCCGGTACTGGCCTGGCTGACTCCCCCGTGTGCCCCCAGCCACATCTAATACCGTTTCCCAGGCCCCTTCTCCCACCCACGCCTGGATGAAAGCAGCAGAGGGTCAAGTTTCTGCACTGGGCAGCTGGGGAGAAGAGGGATGCCCCAAAGGCATGAAAGCAGGAATCTGCCTCCTCCTGGCTATTTGTGCTTTTGTTGGCTTCAAAGCTGGTTTTAGGAGAAGCAGCCCTACAGGCCTCTCCAAGCTCTGTGAGCATCTGACTCGCTGCTTTGTGCAGCCCTGTAATTTTTATGTGTTCCTTTAGGACACCAAAGATGTCACCCCAAGGTAGTTCAGGTCCCACTGGGGGTACAGGGGGGGTCTTACACCCCTTGCTCATCCCAACAGCCAGACTCCCCACACAGCTCTCCCGGTCCCCTTGCCGGGAGATGCACCGGGTTCAGATGAACTGTGGTTCATCCTGAGTGTGCTGTGCCCATCTAGGGTGGCAGAGGGTGGCTCCCTGTGGGAGCAAGACCCACAAAAAGCACATGCCTGCCTGGGCACTCACTCCTGTCACTCCCTGGATGTGCAGCAAGGGGCCTGGCACATCGCTGGGTGGCTGCGGGTGGCCAAGGGATCCCACCCCAGATGGGCCCTCCCCACTGTCCATCTGCCTCTGTGCCAGCTCCCGCGCCAGCTCCCACATGTCCCCGGGCCTTGTCTCCAGGCACTGTCCCCAGGGACTGGGTCCTCCAGCCCCCAGACATCCCCTGAGCCCCCGAGCTTAGCATGGGGAGGAGGCAGAAATAAACAGGGAGGCAAAACGTGAAAAACAAGAGGTTTTATTCCAAAATTTGAAAGCCCCCGAGAGAGCAGAGCCAGCCCCTGCTCAGTGTGGCCAAACACTGGGAAGAGCTGGACACCTGCGAGTTTGGCAATGGAGCTGCCGGAGCAGTGCCACGGCAGTGTCACAGGGGTGCCATGGCCACCGTCCCACAGCACCAGCCCAGGTCCTGCAGTGTGGGGAGAACCAGCACCAGAGTCACTGGCACAGGCAGTAGAGGACACACTGTGCCTCAGCAGCAAGTTACCCTGCAGGATGCGATGCCGTCCCTGAAAATACCATAAAGGCATTGCTTCCCACCAGCCGAGCCGTCTGTCCTTCCCGCTTCTGGTCACTCGAACTTGTGCCGAGGGGTGGCCGGGTACCCGCGGATGTTGAGCAGCAGGAGGAGGCCGAGGCAGACGGTGGCCGGGGCACACATGGCCAGCGGCTCCCGCAGCGCCAGCAGTGTGTAGATGGCACCTGGGCAAGGAGCAGAGCGTGGGAATGGGGTCCCTGCCTGAGGGTGTCCCAAGATCCCACAAAGGGCAGTGGGCACCCACTGGCTCTCACCGATCATGACGACGCTGAGGATGAAGTTGCTGATCTCCTGCAGCAGCTGGGGCCCAAATGCCAGCAGCAGCCCGGCCATCACCTCCACCCAGCCCACGGCCGCCAGGTACCCGCCCGGCTCCGGCACAAAACCCAGCTCCTTCAGGGGAAACACCTTGGCGAAGCGCATGAACTCTGACGCCTGGGAAGGGTGGGAGAGGAGCGAGGCAGCCTTGAGCCTGGGGCTGAGGGGATACAGCCCCTCCATTGGGTCTGCTCTGCCCTGCCCTGTCAGGGGGATCAGCTCTGCACCCTAAATAACTCAACCCCGCACCCAAAGGGGATCAGCCCTGCACCCCAAAGTGCTTGGCTCTGCAGCCCAACATCCCAACCTGCCCATTCACCCCAGGGGGATCAACCCTGCGTTCCAAGGGACTCTGGCTGACTCACAACAAAGGGCTCAGCCCTCTACCCCAAAGTGCTCCACCCTGAACCCCCGTATCCTCAACCTGCTTATTCTCACTCAAGGCTCAGCCTCGCACCACAACAGGGTCAGCCCTTCACGTTTCCCCTGGAGCTCAGCCCTGCACCCCAAGGGCCTCAGCCCTGCACTCCAACCCGTTCCTTTGCCCCGGAGCTCAGCCCTGAACGCCAAAGTGCTCTTGCACCGCTGCCCCTAACCTGCTCATTCCCCCGGGGCTCGGCCCTGCGCCCCCCCGAGCCCGCCCAGCCGGCGGCCGTGCTCACCATGTGCCGGTGCAGGTCGGCCGAGAGCCAGTCCGACACCTTCAGGGCGCCCGTGAGGAAGAAGAAGAGCCCAAGCAGGACACGGAGGGCGGTGAAGGCCGCCGCCATGGCGGGACGGGCGGGCCCGGGGGCGGAGCGGGGCGGTGCGGCTCGGCCCCGCTCCCAGCCCGGCCCGGCCCCGCTCTGGCCCCTGCCCGATTCAGCCCGGCCCAGCCCCGGCCCCGCACGGACAGGGACCCCCGAGCCCTTGGGTGCTGCCGGGGCAGGTTGTGCTCAGACGTGCAGCGTCACCCCCCCAGGCTGTGACACGCCCCCGCCAGCAGCACCATTCTCCCACCAAAACAGAGCTGGAAGAAAAAGGGGAGCCGCCCCTTGTCCCCGCAACAAATCCCACAGCTGGGGCTTCGTGGGCTCTCCGAGCGGGTGTGATCCATGGCAACACCTGCTGGCTTGGGGTGCGAGGGGCTGTGGGGACCGCAGATCAGGCAGGGTAGAGGCAGTGCTGGCCACAGCTCTAGGGAGCAGGCAGTAGCAGAATGAGGAGGCAGCAGCGAGGATGCTCTGGCCCCAGGGAAGCCGCTTTGGGGTGACGGAGGAGGCCGCCGTCCCCAGGCCTCTGCGTCACCGCCTGCGCTGCTCAGCCACCGGCACAGGCCGAGCCTCCCAGGAAAGGCAGCCCGGGATTGGCGAGAGCCAGGCCCAGGGGAGCCACAGGCGCTGACGTTTGTGCAATTCAAGTGGAAATATTTTTTTAATGCCAATAAATCATGAGAGCCCGAAGTGTTTTCCAGGCACGAGGAAGCACTGTGGGGCACAGAAAGCACGGTCAGCCTGGACCTGCACCAACCCCAGCTCAGCCAGCACCTTGCAGGGGCTGCCACAGGCACTGGTTGGACAGGGCCGTGGCAGTGACACTATTTTTACTCCTGGCAGCACATGATTCTTCAGCTGCTCATCATCTGGAGCATGGGTTGGCAGACCATGGAACGACAGAGAGCTTCTTGGTTGAAAAAGAATGAAAAAATAAAGATCAAACCCTGAAAAAGGGATTGCAGCAGCTCAGTGCACATGCAGGGCTGTGGCACCACGGCAGCCGTCACTGCGTACATGCTCTCAGCCTCTTGATTTTTTTATTGATTACAGAAGCTACTTAATGAACTATTTGGTAGAATAAGGTGTCAGCCTCACCAGCCAGAGAGGACACCCCAGGTGACAGTAACAGCCGACACCACCAGCAAGGAAAAGCCATCCCATCCCCACAGAACATAAGCTATGATTTGCTCAGAGAAGGGAGTTGAGGAGGTGAAGTTCAGCACAGGGAATGCTGGAACAGTTTCATATAGGAAGCAGCCAGTGCTGCAACAGTGGAAATGAGGACTAGTTAATAAAAAGTAACAGACTCTGAAGAAAAAGGGCTGCACAAGCTGCCAGTAGCTGTGGAGACAAAGACATAGAACCCCAGTCCCTGCAGGGTGGCTACTGAGGAGCCACAAACCTCACTGAAACGTTTTAAGGATCCAGACAATACCACTAAGTCATCAAATCAGAGTGAAACCCCTCAGATTGCCCTCACCCAGCACCTGATTGCCTGAGAGAGAAGAGCAACAGCTCCTAGTGCAGCACCAACCCTCCCTGCCACAAGCACTCCCAGGCATTCATACACCTTTTCTCAAGCATTTCATACCACTTTGCCACATGAAATTCAATTTATTTTCATGTTTCTGATCTGGCAAAGCAGGGCCCAGCCAAGTGTTCACGACTCTTCACGCCACTGCAGGAGGAAACCCTGCTACAGCGAGCAGAGCCACCCCTGGTGTATCTCAACATATTAAACAACTTGATATTTAAACAAAGGATTATATTTAATGAATGACAGCAGTAAGCACATATGTGCACAGCGCAGCTGCCAAAGCATCAAGTGAAGCAACACGAACCACGGCAATTCGTGCTGCAAGAGCTAAACACAGCACTGCTCTGGCTTCTAGAGAACTCTAACTCTTGGCATCTCAGGCTAAGTTACTACAGCCATCACCAAGAAAGCTATTAAAAACCAACCAGGCATCGGTAAACGTTTGGAATTCTACTATACAAAACTATGTAACACTCAAAATGGGAGTAAAGAATGAGTGAAATTTCCAGAAATTCCTGTTTCTCAGACTCAGCCATACCAGTCCACACTGACAGGCTGCTTACTCACTGAACACCCTCCAGAATAAAACAGAAGTCATTTACAAAAGTATTTAAATATTTTATTTTTAAGAGCTGTATGTTCCTGGTTCCTCTTCATTGCACTCAGACTTCTTTTTCTGTAAGTTGAAAGCACACAATTAGAAAGATTGCAAAAGAAAGACAGAAAACAACAGCAGGAACTACATGACATGGTATCACCATTCAGAATCACATGCCATGTGCCTGCCAAATATTCTCAAGTACTCACATCAGATTTGAGATTAAATGAACAGAATTCATGTATTTCTAAGATCAGAAATGGCTTTGTGTGTCTTCCTACCCCAGAGCAAGGAGCAGCAGTAACGAACCACATAGGATTCAATAGGAATTCACCGATTGACTCTGACTGGCTTCACACCTTACATGTCTACTGTTACTTACCCGTGACTCCCGAGTTAAGGTACTCAGCATGTTGCTCCTCAAACAAGATTTTAAATATCTGAAGTTTCCCCTTGTAGTTTAGTGGCAAATTAGAGGGAAAATGTCATTAATTCCAGCTCTGCAAGTTGGTTTACTTCCCTGAACTGCTATTTGCTGTGCTCCTGTACATGCTGATTTATACACTAGGTTATTTTTTAAATTCACTGTTAAAGTATTTCAGCAAAATAGCTTTTTAACAAGGTTTACTTGAATTAACATCTGAGAAGCAGCTGCTCTATTCCACCTTTTTCCATGCTGACAATCACCAACTGCAGCCTGAGTGCAAGAATGGTCATTTCTTGTTTGACCACCTGCAGCACACAAAGGACAGAATTTATTTGCTGCTGCAGGGCTGAAAAGCCTCAGACAAGGGTTACATTTTGGCTCTACAAAAGCAAGATTCAGAAACTTCATATAAAATTGAGATTAATCACACAGGCAGGAATGACATAACCCAACAAAGGCTGATGGGCTACTGAGCCCTCAATAGCAGTGTAAGGACACCAACTACTTACTTGTCCACCCTTGGTCCCTCCACACACCACTGGGCACCATGCTGGATGTGCTCATGTTCGACTTCTCAACTGGAAAAACATTCCCGAGTTATTATACCTGCAGTGATTGTGAAATCTTTTGTACCAACCCACATCTAGAAAGGTATTTTTAGCCACTGCTGTCAAGACATCAAGCCCAGATGGAGTCAGGGTGCTCAAGCCCCCAGTGTGGCAGCAGGGACCATGTTCTACCCTACACATTTAATGTATTCACTCATCCCAACTTCTCAGTGTTCCCCAGTTCAAAGGTACTCAGTGACTGAACACCAAGTGCCCAGAAATCTTTATTATTTCATCCATCCAGGACAAAAAAGCAATACTTACTTCCCATGGATGAGCACTCTGGTGTCACTCAGCTTTCATCTTCACCTAAAGGATAACAACTGAAGTTATTAGAGTCATACATAGCAAATTGTGACCATTTCAAAACTAACTTAAAAATAAGGTTTTAACATACATGGACTGATTAGTTATGAAGGGGAACTTATCAATTATTCCAAACTATTATGTGGAAGAGTAAGGGGCAGAAATAGGCTAGCCTAAATACTCATCAAGAGCTGAAGGAATAAACAGGCAGTTGCCTGAAGAACTGCACCCTGAGCACAAACCATAACCCCAGTCTGAGCACAGTGAGGCTTGATTGCAGCCAGAGGTATACTATCCCTTATGTGAAGGCATTAATTTTGTCAGCTACTTTATGACCCTATTTGTTTCCTGTAGCAATGTCCCTTCCTGAGGGAGTGCAGTGGCCCTGGCCTCTTGGAGCCCTCGTGCTCTATAGCCCTACAAGTACTTCAGAAGCCAAAGGCAGACACTAGAGGTTGGCACTGTCACTGCTTTTATCCTCAGCAAGGTTCTTCCCTCCTCAAGACTCCCCCCTTTACTATAGCTGAGGGCAGCCTGCAATGGTGGGAGCTGGGGACATGGTGCAAGGCTCTGCACAGCTCCAGTTGGGAGGCAGATCCCACCATGGGCACAGCTTGATCTGACCAGGCAGGGACAACTTAAGGTTTCAGTCTCCAACCCACCACCTGGGTTTCCTCACGGCCCTCGGGAGCAGGAGAGTTATGCACGTTTTCTCTGCCATAGCAACAAACACCATGCATAAGGGATACTATATCTTTGTGCATCCTTTGAAAACTGCAGATTCCCTGCTAGCCACACTCTTCCCAGCCCTCCCCAGTTAGCTCTTCAGTACTGGTGTTCAGAAGCAACATTTATAGAGATGGGGTGTTCACAGACCACTGCGGGATTGCACAGCCAAGTCCTAATGTGTCAATCATTACCTAGCAGCAATGACACAGGTGGGAGAAGGCCAATCCTCCCTTTTTTCCTTTTCCAGGCAGCAGCTATTTAACAGCCCCACTAGCTGGTATGGAGAGTGAAAAAATCTGAAGCTAATTAGCTGATTCCAAAACTTGCTGGTAGTGGAAGAAGCCAAGTGATTCCCCAGAGCAGCATACTTGGATGCATCTTTCCCAACATGCTCAGCCTCACTGAACACAATGGAACAGAACACTGGCCTTCCTGATCATGTCACTGCAGCTGGCAATGATTAACAGAGACATGCAACCCCATTACTGCTCCAGTCCTAGAACTACTCACAGGCCTCAGTGTTTAGCTATGGGGAGAACTGCAAGCAAATCAACACTGTATGCTTAATGTTACAATAAAGCCCCATCCACGCTGTGCTGTGCTCTCCTGCCAGCACCAGGCTCTGCTCGGAGGGCCTAGCAGTACGCAGATGTATTCTGACACCACACTTCTGAGCTTCAGGTAAGCTTTTGAGAAAAAGTGTATTTCACGCACAGATAAAACCAAGATGAAACACAATGCAAGCACTTGAATGTCATTTCTTGTACCCACTTGTTACAGACTGACTTAGAGCAGACATGACTAAGTTTGCTACCACACCAAGTTTCATTACTGCAGCCAGAGCTGGTCTGAGCCCCATGGTTCAGTCACAAATTGCTTGCTCCAAGAGTGTTAAAAACCTGCTTATCTCAAGTACATAGAATGAGGCAGATGTGCCAATAACCCCTTCATGACATTACTGCAAGTCAAGTATCCAGAACACACTGGAAAAACTTAAGTCAGATCTTGAGCAATGGTTTAAGATCACTAATTCAGTTTTGCTACCTGACAGCACACTGGCTGCCAGCAGGTTTGCTACTGGATCCCAGTCCCAGGTAAAGATGAGCCATCACAAAATGGATTCAAGTCACAGGTAAAGGTAAACCATCATCAAAAGCCAAACTGACTTTGTGACAAGGTGTCACTCTGTGACCAGCTGGCATGGGCTACACTCACTGTGGTGTAACCAAAGACTTGTTGTCATTATCTTATGGTGCAGCTACTACTTCAAGGGTTCAATGGAACATGGAAAGGTGGCTACAGCAGAAGGCAAGGCTGTCCAGCAGATCCCTGTTCACCACCAAGAGTCCTGCCTGGAAGGTAACAAAGAAGAGTCCAAAAACTGACAATAATACCAGAAACGAGCATGCAAAGCAGAACTTTGCAGAATAAGGGAAAACACATTACAACACCTGTGAAATAAACTGAGTATCAGACAAGAGCCAGATCATTTGCTGGAACAAGGAACCTTGAAATTCAGGTTCAAGAGCTAATGCAAAAGAGCTGGAGATCAGCATGTCTGGATGTCTGGCAACATAAGCATGTTAATCCTGGAACACTATAGTCAGGAGTTCTAGTAATGAAGAGTTTAGAATTACATCCCAAGACTGATGAAAAATGAAATTGTACATTACACTACCAAGATGACTACAAGGCAGAAGTACAGAATCTCATCGCTGTCAATTAAAGCAGAGGAATGTAACAGGCTAGTCAATCAAAGGTTAAAGTAAAAACTACTGCAACGTCCAATAAGCTTTATGAAACTCACAGGGATATTCAATCAAGCACTCATTTATGTCCTCAAAAATATTCTGGATCAGTCTCAGAGCTACTTGTACCAGTAGTTTCAGGTGACTCTCACATAGCACACACAAGGCAAGAGCAGTGGTTACTAACGCATTCCCACCAAGCCAAGACTCTATACAGGGATGAGCTGCAGATGGGCCACTTCATCACTACAGAAAAGTTTAAACGTTTTCTTTTCTAGGCACTGAGAGCACCTCATCAAGTGAGTTTAAGATCACATTCCCTCTTCCCCACAGTGCTCATTTAAGAATCTCTTCATTACATCAGAACTAAGAAAAATCCACCCAAGCCAAGTCATATGTATAGAGGAATCGGGTCTGGAAATCCTCATCTAAGAACCACAGTAAGTTACTTGTTGCCTCTGAATGAGACAAATGCGTAAAACCGAAAACCACGCAGCTTTGATGCAAGCTCAGCATACAGGTATGGAGTGCTGCACTGTAATTCCACAGTCAGAAGTGTGATGTCAGAATACCCACAGTATAAGATTACATAGAAAGTCACCAAGTTATATTATATTGCTTGTTACCTACCTGTACGCAGTCGGCAATGAGAATCTTGGAGCAAGCAGGAATACTACATCCGGGTCCTAATGTCCATTGCCATTTGTGGTACTACGTTCCTCACAGTTATGAACTGCAGAAATGCTGGCTAATTGCAGTTATGTAGCAGGCCACTAGTTTAAAGTGTAAATTGCAGTCTCAAACTCCAGCAAGAACTTGCTGCCACAGTAAATGGTTGCCAAGGAGAAGCCAAGAATTTGTCTACCACAAAAACACCACAAAATCTCAAAAGCATTTTCAGTTTCTCATCAGCTGTATAAATGATTAATGTAATGTATCTACACAAGAAGGTAAGATTATTTTGTATTCATTTCTGAGAAAGTGTGAAGATATATGTGTAACGATACCAGTTTCTACTTGCTGCAGTTTTTAGAGCTCCAAGTGTCAAAATGGGCTCAATTTTGATAAAACAAGCTAAATTGCAACAGCCAATGTCCTCCAAGTCCAGTACAAAAATTTATGTGATCCAGACCATCCAAAAACAGGTCTGACCAGCAAAGCACTTCTCTGAATTATTTTAAAAGATTCAATTATATAAATCTGAGTTTATGAAAAAAGTCCAAAACCTCATAGGAACAGATCAAAGGAACGTCACTTTCTCGCCTCCCACATTTAGTAACTTTTATCAGATTTTAAACTTGACATGTTTGCCAGCTTTTAAGACACCGTCTTTAAAAAAGGTCTTGAAAAGAAGTTGGCTAGTTCATCATATGCCTGTTAAGTACATGCAACTCAAAGCAGAACTTGTTTTAGACATTCTGCTTATGCAGCTACAACAAAGCCAGATTCAACCAAACTTTCAGATGTTTTGAAAACCGCCAAATCTTTCAATATATTTACTAATCACGGTTTTGCAGCTCAGCTAATTTTAATACCTAGCAACAGTAGCTTACGTACAAAACAGGGGTACCCAAAGACAAGCTCTGTAAGGTACAAAGACAGCAGCATCCTTCACTCTTCCAAGTTACAGAACTACAAAAGAACATACTTTAGGATATGCACCAGCATCTCTTTTAATAAAGAATGACATGTAATCTGAAAAATAAACTGAAAAAATTAATTTAATGTTCACGTTCAGAATTCCCCACCTTGGACACCTTCACCTTTTGTGGGTGTCCCATGAACACCCTCCAGAGAAGATATTGTTCAAAACCGCTTCAATAATGCAAATTGCATCGATACTGCTCATTTGTAAACTATCCAATACAAGTAACTTCCAAATACTTGGTCTGCAGTTTAGGAACTGCCAATTTGGAATTTCCTCAAGAGCAATTCATTGTTGCAGCATGTTATCAACCCCCAAACTTTTCTGGGTAAACAAAAAGCATTCACCACACAAGCTGAATCGCTCTTTAGTGAGCTTCATGTTCCAAGTCAGTGTTAACCCGTATCAGCATTTCCCAACTTGCTATTCTGTCCTTTAAGGGGTAACAGGACTTCAAGAGGGATCAGACATCTGTACCCTAAAACCCTGACAATCTGACACTTAAGTTTTAACCACAGGGAAAATTTAGTAGAAAATTTAGAATTAGCCAATGCTTAGGCACAAGGAATGCAAAGATATTGGGAAGATTAAAGCTATTCACAGAACTCCAATGGTTGGGGATCATGTGAAGGTACAGCCAAGCTAAGTTTACCTACTTTGTGCCAAGCAGGTTGATGTATCCTGCATTAACACCGAGGTATCTGACACTGGGAAGTCACGTTCCCAGCCTACCTGTTACATTGTAATAATAAGCAAAGCAACTACCTTACCAATGAGTCCAGAATGCTTTGAAATTCTTCTGGGGCTTAATAAAATGAACAGCAACTAACGAATTCATCAGATCTTCTACAAAAAGAACCTTAAAGGGAGTTTATTTGCACTGTGTAGTATTAACTCTTCAAACTCCAGATTCAGATACTACTTTTGAAGCATTATCTCCAAACATCAATAATAAAAGAGCGATAACCATCATGCAAGCAAGCTGATTGCTGAATTTTACATACAGGATTTTAGGATTTGCCCACCAGCTACACGATTTAAGAATAGTTCCTGCAGTCCCCGTAATACAAATGATTGTATTCTGAACTAGGCAAATTAGTCCACTGTTAGCATGAGGACATGAGCAAGTTAACCTTAATCACTCGAGTAACACTTCTGGTCTTTTTGCCAAGCAATTTCAGGCAGGTGTACAATATGGAGCAAGGCCAGATCCTGTAATCTCAAGACAGCTTAAGAGCACATAAATATCACATTAACAATCCTTTAATTAGGAAGTCAGCCAATACAAGGCATTCTATGAATTTATTTTAAAATAACCATTGCTAGCTTCTGTTAAAAGCTTTTGAAAGATTCCAAGCAGTAACTGCCAGGGTGGTAAGTGCTACCATCCCACCACCCATAGCTAAAATACGGAATTCATTACTGCACTGCTTGCAGTGAAGCTTTAAATAATGCATCTTACAGCACTTGTAAGATTTCCATTTGCTTCCTTATTGCAGCACAATTACTGCTCAAAAAATCTGCACCTACTGCAAAGTTCGGCTACAATTTAACCCAATCTTTGGCTAGAGAGGCACTATGGGAAGAGAGTTAGATCACTCTTCACTGCAGTTCCACACCCTGGCCTAACCCAACCTCAGCTCGAGGCTCTTGGGTTACTGCGGCAGGTGTGGTATTTGGCCTCCTTTGTTTAACCACGACTGGCAAGAAGAGTTACTACATTTAGGTTTCTATTTATTTGAAGCACAGTAAAAAAAAGGTTGGTACACTTTGGGAATTCAGTGGCACAAGGTACACTGCCATCAAGTTAGGGACGTTACACATCAAAAAAACAGCTAAATTTGATTTTGAAACACTGCATTACATAATTAAATTGTACTCGCCCAAACAGACCACTTACAAATATTAGGTCAGTAAGTTTCTAACATCCATAAAAACGTAGCTTTCTTACTAAAATGCAAGAATTAAGAAGTTGGTGTCTAAACAAGACAGACAAAAACAAACTGGAATGAAACTACAGGTCACATCTAAAATCGGGGCTTTTTGTTTGGGGCTTCATATTCTTCTCTCCCTCTACCATATCCTGCTGGTGTTCCAGGCCCCATTCCTCTAGGACCCTGGCCACCCACGGGCCCCGCACCTCCCTGCCCAAAGCGTTCAGGACGCTATTGGAACAGAATTAAACAGTTCATTATAAGTAGTTGATGTCCATGTGTGTTAAGTATATATTTTTAGAAGGTTCCGTAGTCAAGGTTCGTCGATACAATCACCATTGAGCCGATCCACAGGTACCGGGAACATAGAAAGGAAAAAAGGGTAATTTAAAAATTAGTTTATTGTAATACATGCCTTGAGGTATGTTCCCACTTGATGCATTCTCATACATCTGTTACAAAGAACAGATCCTCCCTGCAGTGCTAGAAATGTAAGCATTAGTGCAGATGTGAATTAACAACTTTTCCAAATGAGTTCTAGCAAAATTTTCAACCAACTTAATGCAAACAGCTTGCAAACTTCTCACCTTTAGTGCTGTAAAAGCTCAGATTAAATCACTGTCATTTCCAAATAAGCCTAATGAGAGAATGCAGCTCCGGTTGGCTGAAGCAGGAGCTGACATTCATCAAATGTAACAATGCCTACTCACCAGGACTGGCATGTGCTGTCTAGAGACCATGTGCTTTTCAAGATGGGGTTAAGACTACGGTCTGCTGACTAAACTGCAGAGGCCTTTGGCAGTACCAAAACTCATTGTGAGCACTACTGCATTGCAAGAAAAAAAAAAAAAAGTGAAAAAAGCTACTGACCAGTGCTTTACCTAACCAACGCAACTGCTCGAGCAAAGACTGGCACTTGTTCAAACCCCACGTACTCCAGAGCTGCTGGTGCTGCATCAGATGCAAAATGTGTTCCAAACACTCAGTGTTTCCAGTTAGAGCTATGCACGGAGGGTTGTGTGCATCTAGGCAGTATCTCCCTTCCCACCCCACCTTCACCACAAGCTCTTGGAAAATTCACAGCTTAACAGCATTGAAAGGTTTCACACCAAGGTGTAACAGCTAAGTTACTCTGCAATAAAGCAGAGACTTCAGGTCTATTTACTTGTACCTCTAGTTGCATGTACTTCATTCAGTTACTGTATTACTAGGTGTGATCAGCATTCAACCTACAGAACTTACAGATTATGAGGTCAAAGAGAGCTTTAAATTTTCATTTCAACCAAGGTTCCCACTACCGAGTCACAGAACAATGGTAGGTGGTTTGTTACAAAAAGTATCTGCAACTGAAGATGCACACTTCAGAGCTCCTGACTTCTGAAAGTCAGCACCCAAGAAAGGAGTTTCACAAATGTTATTCAGGTTTTTTCTGCCTAATTCATGGCAGCTTCAGCTCATCTCCAGTTCTGTTAAAAGGTATCAGCCCAGGAACTGTGACAGCACTGTGTGGCAGAGATGCCCAGCCTAAGAAACTCCAGGCAGTTAATCCACCTCACTGTCACACCTTTTGACCAGATCCCATTTCAGGTATTACACAAGTTCAACATGTATCTGTACCATGGTTTTCAGGAGAAATACGTACATACTATCCACCACACACTGCCTAACTGCTCACAGGAAGCTCAGGAACTGCTTAGATATCAGTAGATTATTTAGATACCTTAAGGCCAACAGCACTGTCTACTGAATCAGTGATGCTCTCTGAAGTTACCATTCCAAAGATATGGTTCTCCAAAAAGATAAAACAGAAGGTGTCTGACAAGCCACTATGGTAGCTCAGCACATTAAGCCAGAGGCCTAAACCCGCCCAAAAATCATTTAGTTTAGCTTGTGCTACAAGTGTACACCCTTTCAGGAGGGTGAAAGCACGCTGGTATCGCCACCTAAGCCAACAGATTCCCATCCTGCCCATTAAGCACTTCTGTAATCTACATCCGTGGTGCTTCAGTGTAGGAACACCAAGCAGGCTCCAAGCCCAGTCACACATGTAGTGTGCCAAAAATAGTACAGTTTGGAAACGTACCTCAGAACAGGAGATACGCTGTAGCTTTAACAGGCTCTACCTTTGTGTCATGCCCAACATGGGAAAACAGATCGGGCTATCATTTCTTTGCGGGACCGGAACCACAAATGGCTACAATCCAGGATAGCTGGAACATGCCTGAAGCTAAAAACCAGCATTTCTGCTCTTCTACAGCAACATCAGCACAGACTAAGGGATATGCTGTTTACCACTGATTACTTAAGTTTTATCTGCTGCTGGAACAGACCTGAGTGCAGATTTTGGACTGAACAGCATACCCAGACCAACATGCATCCAACCTATCTAGGCTTGGAAGGGCCAAAACAAACAGTGTCACATATCGGGAAGGAGAACAAAAAATCTCTCTTGTCCATCAATACAGAACATCAAATTACTGAAAAGCTACCGCATTAAGTATTTTGATGAAATTTGTCAGATTCTCTAGAAACATAAAAAATCCTTCCAAGCCTAACAGTGACGCAGAATTTCCAAAGTCCAATGAAGTCAGTTAATTGCAAATATGCTTAAGAGAACATCTGAATTCACTTACAAACAATTTTCTGAGTGTGTAAGCTACCATAAAGGTTATAAACTACTCTAGTGCTACACACTGCCATACTGTCCTGTGTTAAACACCTGACAAAAGAGTCAGCAGTTAATAGTGACATTTCCACAACCATCCAAATACTGGAGAACTCATTCCCAACCACAACAATTCCCTTGTGCTAAGCTAAAGCCACCATAGGATACGTTACCATGTCACTTCCCATCATAGAACCACTCATGGCTGCTTGGCCAACTCCTGGATTAGCTTCATAACCTATGCCGCCACCACCTCCCAGAGGTGGGAATTTCTGGGCTGCTGAAGCATAAGGATCTAAGAGAGAGAAATATATAATCACATTCTGACAATTTCTAAGTTAGCCAAATGAAGTAATTACTTAAAGGATTCTTTACCTCCCATGTTCATTGTGGCAGCACCACCCATTCTCATGTCTCGCTCCCTCTGCATAGAAGAAACAACTTTTACCTTGGATAATCAACCACCAAAATCCAGACTTTTCAGGACACAGAGCATATGTACAGCCAACTACTGCCCCTGCCCCGCCACAAACACAGTGCAGTCGCCAACCCAAAGGAAGCAAAACAGTGACCTTGAAAATACATCAACACAATTCCTGAACATGGTAATGCACCCCAAACCCACCATGATGTCACTTACTGGATCCATGTAACCCATTCTACTATAATTCTCTTCCCTCTGTCTTCTCATCTGCTCTTCCATCTCCCGCTGACGGATCATCATCTCCTCCTCCCGCCGGCGACGCTCCTCCTCCTGCCTGGTCACCCCAAAGCAGACTGTTAAACCCCAGGAGTGGAGCACACTGAACACACACCACCATCACTTGTTCCAGCAATATAAAGGCACTGAATGATTACACTTAAGCAAAAAAAACATACTCTATGATGCTCAAACATTTGAAGAGAAACTTACACAGCAGTTCAATTTCGCAAACACAAACAGAAGCAGCAATGGTGTTTCTTGAAAAATAAAAACTTTCATATGTAAGTAATTGGGGAAAAAAAAAGCATAAATGTAACTTTGAATAAAATCCCATGAAAACCAAACTAACCTCAGCTGAATTTCCTTGCGTTTCTGCATTTCCTGATTATGGAGTTCTTCCATACGCCTCAGCTCCTCCTGGCGCCTCATGAGGTCTGCAGGAATGAAGCCTGTGAGCAGCTTTTTCACAAAATGTCACATTTTAATTATATCTGAATTAGATCTGCCTCAGCTGCACTGTGGCAGAGAAGCATCTTCCAGTGTCACCGTTCTTACCAGTACTCACTGATACAAATATCGAAAAACTGCCAGTTCCTCTTTAACTCTGAAATTCTCAAGTTCATAGTCAGAAGCATAAATTTACTCACTAAACCATTACACGGCCAAATATTTAAGCTAGCATTTAAAGCTAAATGATAGTAAGAATTCAGAACTAATTACCTTGACGCAGCAGGTTTGCCTGATGCTCATGATAAGCATCTTCCATCTCACTTTCAAGTTTGTCCTTAGCATCTTTCATGTTTTTTGCCACTTGCTCTCTCTGCTGCTTTTCCATTTCATCTAAAGATTTCCATCTCTGGGAATATTCAAATTCAAAACTGCCAGGCTGAGCAAAACGGGGAGGAGTCTCTCTCTCCCTGCAGAAAGGAAGATGCTCAGAGTGGGCAATCCTGGAAACTCAAGGTCAATACAAGATCACAAGCAAAGTAACTGAAGTATCAGGGAACACTGAGGGCACCCTGAAATAGCTGTGGTGGAAGTGCTGCATCTTACACCCTGAGAACAACAGCACTGGATACAAATATTTATCATGACATATTCGGAGACTCCGGCACTATCCCATCCAAGCAAATCTTCAGAGTGCTACTGCTTGTTTACCTCATTCTTAACTGTCTTTAGACACTTCACTGCTGACAACTCCAGGTGCAAAATCCTCAAACAAGACAGGCCTTTGCCCGAGCAGGCACAACCGAGGTGGATTTTCCCAGTGCCAAAGCACTCTGTGTCAAAGGCAAGTAACAGCTTTCACTTTCACCTAAGTAGTCCTCAAAATGACTGAGCACCAACAGTTTGTTTTGTCACACAAAGAAACTGGAACCTGAAGTTCAGTAATTAATGGAATAAAACTACCAAGTTCAAAAGCTTTCCCTACATTACCAATATAAAGTATTTCAACATTTTGAAATACTGTATTAATCCACATTCTTCTCCCAAGCTGCCTCTAGAACACTTACAATTTTTGATCAAAGCAAGGAATTTTGAACACTTTCTAGGCTAAACAAGACTGACTGGATCTCCCTCCTTGCACTCCCTTTTGTGATCTGGGAAAATATAAAACTCCTACAACAAACAGGTTTAATATACAAATTCTAACACAAACCTGCTGTTTCAGAAGAGATTTCTCTTTAATACTCCTTTAAACGCTTTGTTCCTTTATGCCAGTTGTCAGCTCATAAGGCAAATTCACATGCAACAAGTTTATACTAATTATAGAGTGAGTTAAAATTTTACTTTGTTTCTCATTTCAAACCATGAATGTAAATTTCCGAATTCCCCATGGGATCATCAACCCGAGACATGCCTTAAGGGAGATGACAGCTCTCAACAACAGCATGAAACAGTTTAACTCTGATTTTCCAAGTTTCTACATACACCAAAAATATCTGTCAAGCTACTATTTCTTTGTAATACAATACAGAAAACTGCTTGTGTAACACTTGGTGAATACACTAAACAAATCATTATGTTACTTTAAAATATGAACAAACAAAATCCCCAAGAACTGGAAATACAACCAAAAATCTAAAGCCTGTTACTGAAAAATTTTCCATATTCCTCCATGCCAGGGACAATACTACTTAAAGCATCACTGATACCCTCGTTATATCAAAAGATAGTGCCTACTTCTGATACATCGGATTCTTCTGAGCAAGCTTTTCTGGAAGACCATCTTCATCATCCAGTTGTTCCAATGGTTCCACAATAACTGGCCTGGGAGTGCTGAACAGAAAATACTCATTTTACTCCTCTAAAAGCCTTTACTCTGAAAAACTAGAATCCTACAATCTTTATTCAGCTTAAAACTAAAAAATCCTGGCAAAGTACTTACGTTGTCAACAAAAACACCCCCTCAGTACACCGTTCAAACGCTTTCCTTGCAGCTGGCTTTGATGCAAACTCAACAATGCCTTTTCCTGTTGATCTACCTCGATCATCTACAATCACAACAGCTCTTTCCACCGGACCAAACTGGGAAAAAGCTTCCTCGAGCAACTCGTTGGATACGTAGGGTGAGAGGTTCCGCACCGACAGGGCAGCGGCGTGAGTGGCAAAGCGAACGCGGAGCTGCCGGCCCCTCATGGGGGTATCGTCCAACTCTGCCTTTGCGATTTCTGCGAGAGCTCTAGATTCCTGGGGGAAGTTCAAAACCCAGTTTTAGAAAACTAAGTTGCACATCACCACATCGCGAGAACGAAATGGAAGAACACACAACATGAATGCCTACCAATTTAATGAATCCAAAGCCTTTCCCCTTGTTGATAAAAACCTCTCCCGGCTCCCCATATTTGGCAAACAGTCTTTTAAAGTCTTCGTCTGTGATATCAGCAGGCAAATTCCCAACAAACAACCGGCAGCGCTGTGTGTACGTCTTCTCCCCGGGTCGCCTCAGGAGAGAGAGGTTCGCTTTAAACCCCTACAAAGAATCAGACCAGTTCGAGCCATCACCGGGTGCTGCACGTCAAGCTGCAAGGAGCCCTGAGGACCCCCGGGGAACTCAAACCGCAGCCCCGGGACCGCCTGGGCACCGCGAAGAGATCCAAATCATAGTACCGTGCCACTGCGAGGGGCACCTCGAGAGAACCCAAACCGCAGCCCCGGGCAACGCGACGGGACCCAAACCGCAGACCCGGGACTGCCCCGACACCGGGGACCGCTCGGACCCCGCTGAGGCGCCACCGCCTCTCCCCCGCTCCTCCCCTCAAGATGGCGGCGCGGGCGCGCGGAATCGCCGCCATCTTGTGCCTGAGGGATTGGGGGGGGTGGGGGGGAGGCCAGGCCGTGACTCACCTCGTCCGACAGCTTCTCGCTCCTTTCTCCCGAGCCCTGCTGTGCCCCGAGGCTCTGCTGGCCCTGGTGCTGCTGCCCGCGGCCCCGCGGCTCCCCACCCGGCCCGCCGCGGTGCCCCGGGCCGCCCTTGTGCGGCCCCTGCTGCGGGCCGCCCGGCCCCTTGGGGCCGCCGCCGGGAGACTGTCCTTGTCCTTTCTTAGGGCCGCCGGCCGGCGTGGGGCTGGGGCTGGGCTTGGATTGCGGCTGTGGGCCGGAGGGAGACGAGGAGGGTGCCGAAACCGGCGGCTGCTGCTGTGGCTGCTGCCCCGCAGGAAGCGCAGAGGATGGAGGCGCTCCCGCCTGGCTGCCGGTGGGTCCCGCCGTGGTGGCGGAGGCTGAGGAGGAGGAAGAAGGTGGAGCAGAAGTGGACGTGGGCGGCTTCGGCGGTTCGGGCTTCGGGCCTCCTCCCGGCGGGCCGCCCGGGCCTTGCGGGCCGCCCGCCATCGGGCCGCGGTTCTGTCCCATGCCCATGCCGGGCGGCGGCGAGCGGAAATCGTGGTTGGGGCCGCCACGGCCGCCGCCACCGCCGCGCCGGTGAAAGCCGCCGCCGCCGCCGCCACGGCTACGGAAGCGATCCCGCGACATGGTGGAGAGGAAGAGAGAGCTCCGGCCGCGGCGGCTGCTGCTGCTACTGCTCAGCGCCCGCTGCGCAAAATGGCGGCGAGCTACACGGCCTCGCCGCCGCCTTTGTCAGCGCCTAATATAGTGTCCCCGCCCCCGGAAGCCCCCCTCCGCCCCACCAGCCAACCACCGGCACCGGCGGCGGTGACTGACAAGCGAAGTCAGCAATAGCGTGTCGCAGTTCCGCAGACTCTTTGATCTCATTGGTAACAAGCCTGCCCTCTGTCCATTGGCGCGTTTGACCGCCGACGTTGGCACGGGACGGTCCGTTAACCCCCCGCGTGCTGATTGGGCAGTTTGAGCGGCGGGAGGCGAAGTCACGGCGGGAGCGCGGGTCGTGATTGGCTGGGTCGGCTGTCAGTCAGGCGGAGGCGGGGCCCCGGCCTGGCTGCGCGGCGCCTCGGGGCACCGTCGGCCCCGGCTGCGGCTGGAAAAATGTCAAGTAAACGTGATTTCAGTTACAGTTCGCTGCTTCAGCGTGGCCGGAGCCTTCGCTTCTGCTTTGAAACCCAATCTGAGATTAAAAATGTCTGATTGATGCATTCAAGGGTGGTAGTGGAACACTACCGCTGTTGCCAGCGGCGCCAACATGGTGGGTCACGTTCACTCCTTTGTGTGAAAAGTCGGGCAGGGAAGCACTAAAGAAGAACCGTGATCTGGGAACAGCGATCCGCGCTTTCCAGACTCCCTGGGAATGCGGGACTCGGCTTGGTGCGCTCAAAAAGCGACGCCAATTCCCCAAAATGTACCCGGTGCATTCTGAGGTGAAAAATAAAGCAGCTGTACCAAGTCCATAGTGGTTACAGTCCCGACATTCCATGTTCTATTACAGAAAACAGGCCAAAAGCACATTCCATCTCTTCAGTGTCCCTGGTTTCAGCAGTGCCGCGTGGGAGACACAACATGACTCCAGCACAACGTTTTTATACCTTCCCTTCACCAGTGTTTCAGTCCAGCCCCCTCTCAAGCTCCTGACGATGTTTCACATTCAGTTTCAGGTCTGAAAAAAACAAAAACGAACCCAGTGAGAAACCCAAGGGAAAGTCCCATGTTAATTGCACAGACCGGGAACTGTGGCAGTGCTGTGATAAAACATCATCAATCTCACAAGTATTTCTGGTACCCTGGGGAGGTCAAAGGCCAGTTTCATTCTTCACTGAATCATGGAATCACAGAATAGTTTGGGTTGTAAGAGACCTTAAAGACCATCCTGTTCCACCCCCTACCATGGGCAGGGACACCTTCCACTATCCCAGGGTGCTCCAAGCCCTGTCCAGCCTGGCCTTGGCCACTTCCAGGGACACAGGGGCAGCCACAGCTTCTCTGGGAAATCCATTCTAGCCCCTCACCATCCTCCCAGGGAGGAATTTCTTCCCAATATGCCATCTAACCCTGCCCTCTGACAGTGGGAAGCCATTTCCCTTGTCCTGTCACTCCTGGCTCTTGTAAATTGTCTCTCTCCATCTTTCCCATCAGCTCCTTCAGGTACTGGAAAGAATTAGGTCTTCCCAAAGTCTTCTTTTCTCCAGGGTGAACAATCCCAATTCTCCCAGCCTTTCCTTGCAGGAGAGCAACAAAACAAATTTCCCTGTGGCTTTATATTTTTTAAATAAAAAGGAGCCACAGATTGATCCCGGCCCCAAATCAGTGGTGGCTCTGGGACTACAGCTACTTCCAAGCACTGCAGGATGGAAACTCTACGTTGTTTTAAAATGGATTCTGGCCGTGGCCCTGCTGCCGGCAGTGAGTGTTTCCACCACGAGGTGTCTCAGAGGTTAAATCACTGCAAGAACAAATTTGAGACTGGCTCTTATCACACACAAACAACTGGCATCACCTCGCTGTCACGTCTGGTTCTGTCTCTTCAGGAAACAAATAACATTGAGTCAAAAAGGGTTGGTTTGCCTTTGTTGTGTCTTAAGCATAAGTGAACTGTATTTTAGGGAGCTGCTAATTTTTTTCATTCTTCAAAAGAAATAAAGAGTATAATTCTACTCCTAATTCTGCAAAAATCTGCATGACAAAAATCAGAACAACAGAAAAAGGGAGGGGCAGCTCTGATCTCTGCTCTGTGTGACCAGGGACAGGACCCAAGGGAAGGGCTGGACTTGTGTCAGGGGGAGGTTAGGTTGGTTATTACAAAAAGTTCTTCCCCCCCAGAGGGTGGTGGGGCACTGAACAGGCTCCCCAGGGAATGGTCACGGCCCCAAGGCTGCCAGAGCTCCAGGAGCATTTGGACAACGTTCCCAGGCACAGGATGGGATTGTTGGGGTGTCTGGGCAGGACCAGGAGTTGGACTCAATGATCCCCCTGGGTCCCTTCCAACTTGAGATATTCTGTGATTCTATGACTCTATGAAAAATCTGTACAACAAAAACCTGTAGAATTTATCCGAAGTCCACAAAGTGGCTTTGAATTTCTCCAGATCTAGTAGAGGCCACGGTAAGAGTCCATGTTTTGCAGCTGCAATATGAGTGTTTATCCTGGTCTTCAGCTATGCCTGAGTAGGACTTGAAGTAAAAACGACCTCTGTTAACAGTCACCTGTTTTGTAAGTGTTCGTGCTGGGCAGCTTGCTGGTTTCATATAAAAACAAACACTGAGGAGGAAAGCTTGGGATGTTCTCCCCAGTATGCTCCACCGTAAACAAACACATCTGAGACTGGAAATTCTCTGTGACACCTGGGGTAAGAGTTGAAGTATTTCTCCATCCTTCACACTGATCTGTTTATTGGGATGTTCAGTGTATACATACATTAGTTCCGTTTAATAGGGGCCATTGAGAGAAGCAAAAAAGGAAGAACTCCAGACCTTTCTCGCCCTCAAAATATTAATCTATTTAAAAATAACACTAGTGTTACTACTTCTGAAGATTTTTCATACTGTACAACTGATCTAGAAATTGAATTAAGCCATGGTAAGAAGCAATCCGTGACTAATAAGGAAAAGACCTGTAGCAGCCTTAGAGGAATATGACAGAGGGAATCAGGCTGACACAGAGGTGCTCAAAGTTCCGAACGTCTCAGCTGCCATGAGCACAGGATAATCCTCAGGTAATCCCTGTGTGGAGCTCAGCAGGTGATTGATTTAGATAATTTTTTTTTCCTAAACTGTTTCCTCCTCTTATAAACATAAACACAAGACTGGCAAGGAGAAATCTGAATTATCTCTGTATTATTAATTGCAGGTTGTAGGGGGAAGGAGCAGCGTGTGTCCAAGCTGCTAATTAGGAATAATTACCCCATGAGGTTCTGTAAGTGTCCCAAGTACAAACAAACATGAATCCCACTAACATCCCTTCCCACTGAAGAAGCAATTCAACATTGTGAGGAGATGCTATGTCTGCACTCCCTGGGCATTCCCTGGACAATTTTGACCAAGAAGAAAACAGTTTAAGGGCTGTGTGCACAAATTCCAGTACGTCCCAGAACTAGAGGTGCTCAGGAATTTTAAGAATCAGGAAGCAAAGGGAGGAGTGCGAAGGGAGAGCAGAGCAGGAAGGCACCCAAAAGGTGCAGAGTAGAGTCCTTGCCCTCCTGCAGGCTCTCCTAAACTACGTCTGTGGAGCACTGGGATAAACCTGCCTGGAAGAACAGGGATTCCTGCAGAACATTTCATTATTCTAGGGCTCACCACGGTGTCATGAAGAAATATAATCTTTGCTAGAATAAAGGAGAAAGCAAAATGCCAACAGCATCACCTGGTACCTGAAGCTGAGGCAGAATGGCAGGAGTGGCCAAGAGCTGCTGCAGTGGCTCTTCAGCTCACAGCAACTTTCTTGGGCACTCAGTGGTGACGGTTCTCCTCTCCCTCCAGCACTGTTTTCACTTCTCCTTGAACACGGATTAAATCTGCTCTCCAAGAGGTTTTCCCTCTATACCATGACAACTATGCCTATAGGCTTAAAAATGGAGAGCTCTGAGGTTGGGGAGTTCTGTGACTTGACAAGATCACACAGTCTGGATAAACTGGTCTTTCCCTCCTCTTGCTGCCTGTGTCTCCTCTCTCAGCAGTAGCTGCGCTGCCAGTGGGCAGAGTGATCCTTGGACAGTTGAGCATGCCAAGACTGTCTTCCAAGAGGCTCCAAGAGCCCTCCTTTCCCAGTGATGTTAATTGGAGTTAAGGACACTCACTGCCTTGCAGGAACACTCAGCACAGTTGTACGACAAAGCTGTCAATCCAGACATGTCCTTGAGCTGTGGAGAGAAATGAGAGAGACAACTAGAATTTATCCCACTGCCCTACAGTTAACAGTATCCATGCCATCTATTAAGAGAATTTAATTTTCTATGGTTTTCTACCATAAAGAATTAAATTTTGTATTTCTTCAATTAAGAGAATTTAAAACTCTGTCACATTTTGTCACCTGCTGGCCACTGTCCTTTAGATGCAGCCCAGAAAGCCAGCTGTGCCCTGGGCTGCATCCAAAGGAGCAAGGCCAGCAGGCTGAGGGAGGGGATTCTCTCCCTCTTCTCCTCTCTGGTCAGACTGCCCTGGTGTACTGCATCCAGTTCTGCCCCCACCATAAGGGGAACATGGAAGTGTTGGAGCAAGTCTGGAGGACGGACATTAATTTAATAAAGAGACTGGAGCACCTTCCCAATGGAGACAGCCTGGGAGAGCTGGGGCTGTACAGCTGGAGAAGAGAAGGTTGTTTGGAGACCTCACAGCACCTTCCAGGATCTGCAGGGGCCTCCAGGAAAGCTGGAGAGGGAATTCTGCATCAGGAACTGGAGTGACAGGACAAGGGGGAATGGCTTCCCACTGAAGAGGGGAAATTAAGTTTGATATATGGAAGAAATTCTCCCTTGTGAGGGTGGGCACAGGCTGCCTAGATGTGGCTGCCCCTGGATCCCTGGAAGATCCAAGATCCAAGACCAGGTTGGACAGGCTGGGAGCAACCTGGTATAGTGGAAGGTGTCCCTGCCCATGGCAGGGGGTGGAATTGGACGGGCTTTAAGGTCCCTTCCAACCCAAACCAGTCTGGGATGCTGTGACAATAAATATGTGGCAAGAATGGGATGTAACTGTTACAGAGAATCCTGTTCTTCCATGTCACGGAGAAACAAGCAGGGAAACAGATACATCAACTCTGCAAAATCTCAGCAGTTCTGAGCTGAGCTCTGGTTAATGTTTGGCTATGCACGGAATGTCAGTGGGGCAGAAGGGAGTAGACTCACAATGCTGTATTTCATCAGGCTGCCATTACTTTCTCAAAAACCTAAAGCCTGGAAATGCCTTCTCTGTATATATTTTTTTAATCCACTGCTATTTCCAAACGACAAACTCATACAAAAGGGGAAACAGAAAATCAAACCCATTCTTTTTTCATAAAACAAAAATGGTGGAAATATTAAAATAAACAGTTTTATTCTGCATTTGGAAAAAGTGATGTAGTCACAGCATGAATTCAGGATGATATTAAAAAGCAGCAACCAGAGTTTGTGAGTGGGCAGTAATTTCCAGTAAAGATTTGCGAGGAGGTCTCCAAACAACACAAATGGCCAAAGAACTCCAGAGATTATTTGTGTCATTCTTCAGTGACTCTCAGAAGACAAAGATAAAATTAATCCTGCTGTAGCATCAGGCACTTGAAGAGACTTCCCAGGGGGTTACTGGTCTGACAACCTGACACCTATCCCAGACATTGAGCACAATCAGATTTTGCAAAAGTCTAACAGTTCTCCTTCTGAAAATTAGTTTTGGCATCTTATTATGGCAAATAATACTCTCTAAACATCATGGTATTACAATGTTTAGCAGAGCCTGCAAGCAGTCTGAAATGTCTCGTGCAGCTTTTACTGATCTCACCCCGTCTTACTCCAGGGGCTCAGAGGGCACAGCTTGGTGTCAGCATGAACTCTCCCACTGCCAAAGGACCACGGGGCTGTCACAAGGAGGAGGTTTGCTTGGGGTGGGAGTTTGGATTTTCTTCAGGGAAACAAGAGCAGGTAGAAAAACAAAAGGAAAGACCCAAAAGCAAAGAGAAAACTCACATTTCCTCTCTTCTGCTTCAACAGAAGAATCTGCCATGAACCTGCTACAAAACTTCTGTTACTATAAACTGGATTTCCGTTAGAAAAACTTTCCAATAAATCTGTCCTGGTGCACAAGCAAGGCTTGAATATAGCTGGAAAATAGATAATGACTGTGTAAGAAAACCAAGTGCAACAAAGAGAAATTTTCTGCTTGCTCTTATGGCAACCTCCACCTGCCAACCTGCTGTGGATGAGATGCACCCATGTCCCAAGAGGGCATCGAGCTGATGGTCTACAGTTAAATAAGAAACTCAGTTCTCTGTCTGGGTTTTGTTCTTCTGCCATAGAATTTTTCCCAACAGATCACACAGTGCAAAAAATAAGCTTCAAAATTGTGCACTGATGATTTTTAAGGCTCCAGAGTAAGAAAGATACAGAGTCCCTGACACTGAGCAGCATCAGCTGTTTGTAACACAGAATTAGCTATAAAAGTCTGCATCCCACATCTGCACATTGGTCACTGTCTGTTTAAATATTTCATGATGTGTGCAATTAAGTTCCTTCCTCCCTGTTGACTCTGTGACTTTAGAAATCCAAAGTACTTATCTTGACCTATGTTCTGGGCTTATTTTCACATTTGCATAGTGACAATGAATCAAAACAATTTGTTTTGTATTTATAACCAGATTCACTTTGAGGAGCTGAGAGCTGCCATATTTGGTGCACAAAAACTGCTGTCTGGCGTGTTTGGAAACAAAAGCCTGTGTTATTGAGACTTAAAAAGAAAATGCAAAATAGATTTATAATTATTGTAATTAGAATAAAAGCATGATTGCACTGAACTCAAATCCTGGTCCAAATTTCATACACATGCACAAACCATCCAAACAGAAATTAACTTCATAATTAATATTGGATCATTCCTATTGCAAAAAAGGCACTATTAATTATTGATGATGCTTGTGCTTTTCCCAAGCTGTTTCCATCTTTTTCCCTCCAGTTCACGGAGTGCTTGGGGTAATGCAGTGTGTACAAATAAATCTCTCAGAGGTGTGTAAGTTACTCCACGCTCCTGCACGCAGAAGGACCTGCTCCTGGATGTTCTTATCAAGCAGCATACAGAGGGGCATTTGTTTGCACGAGCAGAGCTAGAATATTCTCTTTAGAGTTCAGCTTCCTCCTTTCATCCCACCCACCATCAGACATTTCCTGACATTTCTCCTGCAGGCAGAGCAAGGCAACTGCCTTTTTTTTTTTCCTTTTTCAGCGGCTGCTCCTTCAGTTATCTGTGGGTGGTGGGGGAAGGGGATGTTATCTCAACAGCAAACACAGCCAGAGCAAGTCTGGGAATGAGGGGGAGTTTCAGGATGGAAATAGGCCCCTGCCAGCCCTCCTGCGTCTGTGTCTCTATGACTAAGCGTTTGCTTTTCAAAACTTGGCTTTTCTCTTTCCTTGATCCTTGTTGTTTCCAAACCTCCTGTTCCCCTTTGTCCTGGCAGCCTCCGACATCACCAGCGCCAGGGAAATGCAAATCCCACCCAGCACTTGGAGGGACAAAGCCAGAGACACCCCTGAGCTGGGACACAAACCCACGTCCTCACTGCCCCTAGGTCTGCCCTGTTTGCTCAGGGCCCAACAGGAGACACCACTGCAATTGTTTTTCCACTGAAATATTCCCTGTATTTTCTCACAGCATTACAGCCCTGCCTTGGAAGGGTTGGCAGTATGAGAGCACCTAAAATTAAGAGGTGTCCACTGTTTTGCCCATCTCTGGAACAGAAAAGGCCACTGGCTGCTCATCTACACATCCCTTCTCAGTCTGTGACAAAAACAAGGACAAAGAAGTGCCCAAAGCACCAAATGGTTTAGTGGTGACCGTGGTGGTGGTACTGGGTTGATGGTTGGACTTGGTGAGCCTAGAGGTATTTTCCAACATTAACAATTTCATGATTCTTTGTGGGTACAACATCTGCAACAGCCATGTTTTCCTCTGCTCATCTCCCAAAGCTGTCCTATTTGGATGCGCACTGGAAAGGAAACAAGATTATTTGTTGTTATTAATTTGTGTTAGGCCCAAAACACACAGCAGGGCTGTTCCACCTGCAGCTGGAATTCTCTGCAGAGATCCTGCGCTGGAGCAGAGACAGGGGTGCCCAGCCCCAACCCACAGGGCTGGCAGGTTTTCAGGAGTGCCCAGCCCCACTCCGTATGGCTGGCAGGTTTTCTGGGTGATCTATATTCAGCTGTGCATGCCCATGGGGATGTGCAAAGATCATTCATCCAGTTCACTGAACTGCAGCCTGCATGTGGAGGGGGTTGCGCGGTTCCTTTTTAAATGTCACTGGTTTAAAGAGGAATAGTCTCACACAGGATTGCGCAGCAGATTGGAATATGGGCACTCCAGGGGTGAATTAAAAAGCAATTCAAAAACAAGAGTGTGGAACAATCTTATCTTTTCCCTGCCTTATCCAGGCATTTATCTCGGTCTGTTCTGCAGGAGTCATCACCACATTATCTATGTATTCCGCAGTGTCTTTTTTAGCCACATTAGTACACAGTTCATGGAGAATCACAGAATCATGGAATGGTTTGGGTTGGAAGGGACCTTAAAGACCATCCTGTTCCAAAACGTGCCATGGGCAGGGACACATTCCACTATCCCAGCTTGCTCCAAGCCCCATCCAACCTGGCCTTGGACACTTCCAGGGATCCAGAGGCAGCCACAGCTTCTCTGGGCACCCTGTGCCAGGGCCTCCCCACCCTCACAGGGAACAATTCCTTGCAAATATCTCATCTAACCCTGCCCTCTGGCAGTGGGAAGCCATTTCCCCTTGTCCTGTCACTCCAAGTTTCTCTCCATCTTTCCTGTTGTCCCCTTCAGGTACTGGAAGGCCACAATCAGGTCTCCCCAAAGCTGAGCCAACAACACCCAAGAGCCAAGAGTAAGCCAGGTCTGAACAAGCTGAAGAATGTCCTGCTCTGGTTCCAACACCCTACAGAGAATGGGCTCAGATGTCTCAGACCACACCAGGGTAGGTCTGGTTTTAAATGGTGGCCCTCACTGTCACCCCCTCATCTGTCCACCATAGCATCAGCCTCAGCAAACCTGCAGCAGGCAGAGATTTCAACAGCACACAGCTGATTTATGACCTGTTCTAGTGACAGGATCTATTTCTCACAGAATACTTTGTATAGTGGTCTGAAAGCACTTTCTGTTGGATGTTGAAAGATCAGATATTTCCATCACTCCCTAGTTTACTTAGGAGAACCACGCAATGACACAAAGATGTCTGTTCCCATTAGAATGCTTGAACAGTTCATTTTATATGATACTATGGAAATTTACAATGTAGCCCCAAGAAGTTACAGTAGTTTTGTCGAGTCTTTTGACGCCACTGGAGTTCTCATGGTATTTGAGGTTATCCTGAGTGGCTGCACATTTGGCACTGGGATGATTTGAAAACAGAGGTTTAGTCAACACAAAAACACACACAATTTCTAAACTTCGGCCTGAAAACATGAAGGCAGCCTTTGCAATGCCTCAGAAAACAGAGGGCAAAAAGAAAAAGCGAGTTTATTTTCCTAGATGTCTTAATTCCTAAACCAAACTCATCTTTTAAGGTCTTCCTCATACTTGAATTTCTCAACATTTTTGTTAAATTAATAAATATTTATTCTTTATTATATATATTATTTAGTAAATTTATTTCTCTATTTTCTGTCTTCCTAGAAAATCCCATTCAGAAATCTGTGCATGTTCAGCTGGTCCACAGCACATGTGTGCTGTGACCCAACATGCTTTTGGGACACCCGTGTGTTCACAGTGGCCTTTCGTGCACAACACCTGGAGAACTCTGAAATGTGCAGGCCTATATTGAGAATATTTTAGAATTCCTAATTATTAAAAAAATTAAATATAAATCTCTATTAATTTTTTATTGTTACTGTATTTTGTTTGCATTAAAAAAGATTCAAATATTCATTCTTTTCATTTGTAGCTATCTAAAGATAAAATTCTTTTTAAAATTACTATAAAATTTCACATCAGGCTCACGGTTCACATATATCATCTTTTCCCATTAAAAAACTTGAAATTCTTTGAGAAATTTTACAAAACAACTCATCAACTAGAATTATTTTAGACTTCAGGATAAGGATTATTTTAATTATCACATTACCACATTATCAACAGATGGCTCA